>VWZT01012865.1:30003-85090 GCA_013397055.1 Pachycephala philippinensis | reverse complement strand
CACACTGTGGTGAGACCGATGTTACAAACTGTGTTATTTCTCAGTCAGAGACATGGGGGGAAGAGAATTCCATGTGTAGCCTGCAGAAGAGAAGCGTGGCAATGTAAAGCCACTTAGGAGCTGTAAGAGACTTTTAAAAGAGTTGTTGCTTTCCAGGCTGGAATTTGTTTATCCTTAAAACGAATACCCCATTCTTGGTTCATGATAGCAGTTGTGGGAAGACTGCAGAATTCATGAGAGAGATATATTTCACGGCAGCAGATTTCCGGGCGGGTCTGTTTGTTAGTGACAGTTTGAAACACCACACTGCAGCAGAAGAAAAACCTCTTTTGCTTTCAAATATAGAAAAGACTTAAAAACTGCAATTCTGACCTAAAATCACGTGTGTTATCCTTTGTGTGAGTTGAGAAATAAGTGGGGAGAGGTGCTGGAGAGAAAGGGGGTGTTTGTTGTAATCTTTATCATTCTTTTATTACCTTTAATTCTGTTAGTAATAAACTTCTTTGTACTCTTTAAAGTTTTGAGCCTGCTTTGCCGTTCTTCTAATTCTTATCTCACAAAAAGTAAAAGATGCATACTAAACCACCACACTTATGAAAGGAGTTGGTATGGGAGCTAAATGGTTATTCTTGTCGCATTTATAGGCCTTTTCTCTTTTTGTTTTTTTAATGTGTGTTTGAAATCAAGAAAAGCATTATTTGATGGACTCTACCAAATCTGCATGGGTGGACATGACTCCATGTCATGTACTTTTCTGGACAATAACTGATTAGATTAGAGCTTTTACCAAATATGAGGACAGTACAGATTTGCATGTACCACACTGGCAGTCAAAGGCCAGCACTTTTCTGGGGTTAAACACCCAAATAATTTCTCACATAAGCATATGCATCAGAGAGAATTTCCACATGCTTCCCCACAAAAATGCAAGAACAATAAATCAAAGTACTTTGCAGATACCACCTGAAGTGCGACCTTGTGTTTGCAGGGATATGAAGCTGATTTCATTCGATAACTAGTCTTTGCAGCACAGGAGTGGAAAAACAAGGCTTACCAGCAGTAAAATCAGAAAACTAGGCAAAAAATAGATCCTGAAATCCCTGCTGAGCACATTTTTAATTTGCTAGTTTAAGAGATGGGATCTTCCTGACAAGACAGTGTACTTTTACACATTTGTGCAAGAGCCTGGGAGTAGAAATACTCCTGCAGCAAAGAGATAGCAGTTATTTTCCTTTGATAGAAATTTTTATCTTTTTAATACACTGAGAAAGTAACCCCCACAGTCAAATAAACAAAAAGCTATTTACCATTTAGACTTATCAGTGTCTACCTGTAGCATCATGTGCCCTGGTTTATTTCCCATCCCACAGAGTACTCCTGCCTGCCAGCACAGATTTTCTGCCTTCTGACTTTGGAAACACGTCATCTGACTCCTTACACAAGGATTTTCTCTTTTTTTGAACACTGCCTCGTAGAAGGGGGAAAGGATTCCTATACTGGATCGAACTGTAATCAAAGAAAGAAAACTGATTTATTTTCTTAAAATCATCTGACTAACTTGAAAGTACCATTAGACACAGCTTTGTGTCGGGTACTCTTTTCTTAAAATCACAGCCTAAAGGTTATCATGTGAAAGAGAAAGTTTAATAGTCATATTTTTTTGAGGTTTAGTTAAATACAATTTTCTGAGAACTGCACTTCGGTATAGACATTTTTAATTCAGTAAATCAAATACATCTCTGATAAATCTGTCAATATTTTCAACTTATGCTTTCTGTAAACAAATCTGATTCTTCTTCTGAGCTTGTATGAAGAACATTTGCAATCAGAATTACTGAATAACATGCATGAAATGCTTAAACATTAGTAAAATTTTATGCCTTTACCTGCATTAACTCTGTAGGCATTTTATGAGCAAAATGCATTAAGTGTTCACTCATGTGAGTAAAGAGCTGCTTCCTTGAGCCACTACAATATATATCTCATTATTTTATAGTCTCTTTACAGAGTAGCATAGACTTGAAATATGAAATTTGCCAGTCTACTGCTCTTTATATTGTACTTCCATCTCAAGAATTTTTATTTGTTACATGCAACTTTCTCCTCCCTCTTATTTGTGACCCCATAAAGGCATCACATAAATGAAAGCTAGTTTATTTTTTCCATCTGCATCACTAGGTAAAATAAAAGATATTACCCACCTGAATAAGTTCTGCTATATCCTTAGACTATCATGACCACAACATCCTACTTTATTTTAACAAGTACAGTCAACTTGTAAAAAGAAATGTTGTTTACTTCTGTTATATAATGTCACTTTGAGATGTAGAGCCAGTTGTGATGAAGGAAACAAAGAAAAAGTAATGTATTTGTGAGTCTAAAAGAGCCCAAATATTGACCTTCATCGAAATGTACTCAGTTCTGACAGAATTAATATTGCTTAAAGCTAAGATAAGCTGGCCTTCCCTGATATGCTGACAATAATATTTATTTTTTTAAATTCAAAATTAACTTAATTCAAAGCAACAGGCTTATGCAAAGTTGCCTTATGCTGGTTGAAATAAAAAAAAAAAAAACCAAGAAAACAAACCTTTTGACAATTTTTGTTGTGATAATAGGGTTTAGGGAACACTTAATGCTTCTCAGTGGTAAGCACCACACCACTTGTCTGTAGTATCCAGAGCGTAGGTAGGAGTTTGGTGTTGCCCGTATGGGCTCCACCTGCCCCATTCCCTCCACTGTTATGGGGAACCACAGCTGTGACAGGAATTTTTCACTGAGGTTCATACAAAGTAAGAATAAATGAGTCACCACAGAAGACAGGCTCCTTAGGCACCTTTCAGTGAGAGATATATATATAAATATATATATACACACACACCTTTTGTGCAGCACAAGACTAACCCTCCACTGAACAGTAAAAGATTTCTACAGGGTTAAACCAATAACTTAATGGGGCAGAGGGAGTCAGCGGCAGGAAAATGAGTGCCAATCATTTGACCAAAAATAAAGAATGGAAAAGTCCAGACAAGGACAGAGGAATAGTCAGAAGGACCAGACTTCTCAGTGGCAGTAAACTGTGTACATCGGCTTAGCTCTACAATGTAAAGAGCATTCCCAGGCAAGCAACAAATGGCCAGTGACTGATGTTTGTTGAAGTACAGCCATGGTTTATGGTCAACGCTGGCCAGAAAAATGTGTATTTTGAATCATGGATGAGGTTCAATTTTCTCTCATTCCAGTATAAACACGCAAGTTCATAGGTGATAAAACAAAGTTAATGTATAGATAAAATTTGGGATGAATTCTGAGGGTAAAAATGTAAGTAATTCAGACATCCAACTGATATTTTGAATCTCTAGGTTTGAGCTGCACTTGTGTCAATTTTCAGATCCCCACTTTTAAAAGTAAGTTAATGCTTTATACTTTATTAATTTGTTAGGAATATTAAAAAAAAAAACAAACAAAACAAAACAAACAAACAAGCAAAAAAAACCCACGTATTTTCCTTCCTAAAAACAAGTAACAACAAAAAAAAGAAATAAAAAAAAAAAGAAAAATAAATGGACTAATATTGTAATGTCTTAAGTCAAAGCCTGAAGGAATAACCGTGGGACCGACACATGCAAACTGAGCACAACTGGTAAAGGCTGTTCAGGTATTAATCACAAAGTGCTAGAAAGAGTCTAGATGACAAAGTAAATACCCACTGGCAAACATGATTTGAAAAGTCTTCTCTTTGCATTTCAAGTTTCCATGCAAGCTTAACAGAAGCAAAAATTACAAAATCTACTGATTCTTCTTGAGCAGAGGACCAAGACTCTGACAGTTCAGATAACTTTGGAATGGGGCCCTGGAGTTGACAACAGCAAGAAAATAGTATAACAAAAATACATAAAATGCTTTGAGCGTTCTTATTTTTATTATCTCCTGACCAGTGAGAGTTCTCAATCACAGAAAGGCATTCTGCAAGGAGATCTTGCACACAGAATCACAAGAAAATATTGAAATCAGAGTTGTTTCAACAAAAACTCTTCCACAACATAGCTTAGATTCTTCTCCTGAAAAACTAAACCTATCCTGAGGATTTCTACCTGACCTGAGCCAGGGGGTTTTGAGGGTCTTCTTCTTGTTTGCTTCCCTTAGCAGCAGTGGAAGANAAATCAGAGTTGTTTCAACACAAACTCTTCCACAACATGATAGCTTAGATTCTTCTCCTGAAAAACTAAACCTATCCTGAGGATTTCTACCTGACCTGAGCCAGGGGGTTTTGAGGGTCTTCTTCTTGTTTGCTTCCCTTAGCAGCAGTGGAAGAGTTTTGCAGCTGGCATCTGCTCTGAAAATGAAATGGAAAGCATGGAGATGCATTTGTACCTGCTGGGTTTTGGGTTAGCTGAGAAGCTCCAGATAGTCTAAAAAGTAGACAAAATGTACAGTAACATGTTTCCACAGTGAGCATTGATGGCCTCCCCGCTCAGGCATATTTGGGGCTTCTAGGTTTTGGGGCCAGGATCTTAAGCTCCCATTGCCAAATCCTTTGCAGGGAATATCCTTTCTGGCATGTGGATCCAAGCGAAACAAAACAATCCGTTTTTCTTCATTAAGCCTGTCTAATAAGAAAACCTGGCAGCAAGCTGAAAGTAGATCATTTGAAAAATGTAACATCTAAGAGCTTTTTTTCTTTATGAGCTTTTAAAAAATTTCCATGTAATTGAAGACTTGCAAAAACTGTAATTTGTATGCAGCAAGATTTTAATGGAAAATTTCTACCAAGTAGTTGATTTGCAGAGTGTCAAGCACCAAAAGCTTTATCTGAAATCAATAAAGACTTCTGGTACATCCCATTTCAGGTAATTAAACTTTGCATGACTTCTTTGAGAATATTATGTGGTGCTTTATTCAGTTTTGTACTTGTTTTCAGGCTATCCCAATTTCTACAGCAGTTGTTTTTGTGGTATTTGTTTCTTTCCACCAGCCACTCTGAGCAATTAGTTTTCAGCCTACGGTTCCTTAATAAACAGTTAACATTTCCATGCAATTTAGTATGGAGGAATTCAAAAAGTAAGAGCCTATTTTTGCTGTACCTCGGTTGGATGAAAGTCTTTTGCCCTGAAGAATAATTGTTGTCAAATATCTAATGGAAAAGAGCATAAAAGGAAGGCTGTGCTTTCTATGGAGCAAAAACAATCTTTGAACTTACTTTTGAAATTCTCTCCAAAACAGGGACATTTTACAAATATCTGGCAGTTGCCTAAATAGCTAGGGATAAAAAATGATCTGAAGAGTAACAGTGAGCTGGTTTCAGTTTTGCTTGCAAATATATTTCAATGTCTGTTTCACTGATGAGTGTTAAAAGTTCTTTCAACTTTGCAAGTTGAAAAGGGAAGAATAAAGTATTAACTGAGTTAGAGCCAGTGCCCTGCAAGTTTTTGGCCCATATACATCATTTCTTGCATTCAGTCTGTTGAGTCCAGCCATAGCTGCACAGTGAGTTGGGTGCCTATAAGCTGCAGCAATTGTGTGCATAAAATACATCACTTTCTGTATGACTACATGTCATAAAAAAACCCCAGATCTTTATTTCTGTTTCTTCTGAAGTGCAGACAACTGAGACAGAGCACCTTTGAATATGACAGTGATCTGCTTGCATTCTTTTCTCAGCCTGCATCTGCCTCATTTTCTCAAGTCTTTGACCAGACAGCTTAAATGTGGCTTTTCACAGATCACATTCACCCACAGACAAATGAGGCACAACCAGTTTTTGTCTCTAAAGTGTCCAGGATGGCAGTGACAGAAAGGCATAAGGATATGTTGCAGATAAGCAGCTATTGAACCTGCCAGCCGCTGCCAGTTGCACAAGTCGCTCAAGAGAAGGCACGTTTTTTTCTTTCCCTAAAGAAACTATGTAGGTATCCAGTGCTAAAAGAAACTACAGTCTTGGCAACTCAGAGCCTGTAAGAGAGGACCTTGCCTCTTCCTGCTGTTTCATTGTTTGTAGTCTTCTTGAGTTTGGCTTTTTCACTTAGACCTCCTCTTTGAATTTCAGTATCCAAGACTGTGACAAAAAGTGTGTCATGCTGAATGTCTAAAATGTGTCTTTGTGAAATACGTAGGAAGGAACTACTCTGTGCATAAAACCAATTTATAACACATTTGCACCTGGACAGATTTCTACAAAAGTAACTTGAAAGTACTGATTTTAATTATTTAACCACAGATTTATTTGACTATGTCTCATATCTATGTGCATTATTAGCTACCATAATTTTTCATGTAGGAAAGACAGAGGCTGTGATACATAAGGATGACAGGCTATATGAACTATGAAAGGTCAAGTCTAAAGTGTTACTTGATATTTTCTAGAATCCATTGTTTTCTTTCATGAAGGCAAAGAAACCAAAACAAATCACTTTATCCAGTCTGCTGATTTTATTTTCTATCACTTTCTTATTCTCGGCCTTCAGAAATAATAAACTGGTTGTATCTGCTGACATTTTTCTGGAAGATTGATCTTCTCAGTCACACAGATTTTGCAAACATAATATCAACTTGCATTTATATAGCTCATTTCATCTTAAAGAATCCCAAAACCTTTTACAAATTTAATGCAGTGGAATATATACTCACCCCACATTAAATAGAGGCTTCTCCAGAACAAAGTACACTAGGTGACTAGCTAACACCAATTTGAGAAAAGTAAGAAAGAGTTATTGTATCACCTTAAAAACTCAAGACAAAATTTAATGTGGCTGCATGATATCGGTAAAACTATGCATTGATCTCTGTTTTCTAATTAATGAAAGCAGAGGATGCCTCATAATCAGAAACACTCTACCACACCTTGGCATTAAGACTGTAAGAATGACCTTATTGGGCAGGCCAGGAGCTCTTTCAGGGTTGCATTTTGTATCTGAGACTAATAAGTGCCTAGAAAACAGTTCAAGAACAAAGAATCACATAATATTTGTTTTCCCTAGATCTTGCCGAGCCTCAAAGAGGATCAGGGATTTCCTGAGGTAAAATGATGTTTTATTTAAAAGCCTTCCACAGAGTTTTCCTTCATAGACTTGTCTAGTTCCTCTTCATACCCATATGCTTCGTATTGTTATTATTGTTTATTATTATTATTTGTTACTATTATTATTATCTTTGACTCACTGAGTAAAGGTGTTCCAAGCTTAATTTCGACCCAGCGGAAACTCTCCAAGTCCGCTTAGAATGACCCCCAAACCAAGTGATAGGTATTACTTCTTTTATTTTATGTCCTTTCACTCTTTTATGAAAAAAACAGTGAACTCATTCCTTAATGACTTTCTCTGCGGTACTTTTAGAGGTCTCTATGTTGAGGCAAAGATTTGGTGCTCAGTTTACCAACTGCAGATTGAGATGCATATTAAGTTCTGGGTGGGAGCCCGAGACAAGAGGCCAGGACCTGCCAATCCTTTGGTTAACAAAGGGCACAAAGACAGGTGGTGAGAACCAGGTGGGTAGACACTGAGAGACACAGAAGGAGTGGAGGACTCAGGAGGAAGAGTGAGACTTGTGAGACTTGTGCATGCTTGGACTGTGAGGGGATAAAAGCCATGGGGTCCTCCTCGAAGGCATCAGCTAGAGCTCTTTCTGTGTTACTGTACCATGAATAAATGTGTTTATGGAATGAGACATCTGTGATTCTGCCACAGGAAACCCAAGGTCAAAACTGTAAGGAAACCTGGTCTGGCTGCATGTGAGTGGAGTGTGTGGGCAGTCAAGACAGGCACCTGTCGGCTCCCTGGAGCTTCTGTAAAGGAGGTCTCAGCAGGGGAAACCTCTGGAATTGGGAGTGTGACTGCCAGAGAGTCTCCTGAACAGTCAGACTGGGAAGTTTCCTTAACATCTCTTGTATACAACTCTCTTCATCTGTCTCTTTTGTACAAGTGAAAACCTCATATTCTCTTTATTCATTTCTCTGCTGTCTCTCCATAATCTAAGTTGTGGCTGCTGCCTGTTCTTATCACCTTCTCCAGTTTTACCACATCTTTTTAGATGGAACTAAACTAGATTGCAGTCGCTGGTCAGCTTAGAAAGACACCAGGGCTTTACTCAGTGACATACTAATATTTCTGTTTAGGTTTTTATCTCTATTTCTTATTTAGCATGTTTTCAATAAACTTGAGCTGTGAAAAACCTCCCCGTTATGAGACAACAACATTTTGAAGAGCAGGTGTTATCCAACACAGCACTGCAAAATTCTGTCTCAGGACAGGCATCTGTCAAGTCCTGCAGATCCTGGCTCACCCCACACAGGACACAACACTGCTGGGTGGGAAACAGGGAAGAGGAGACCTGTAGCAATGAAGAGCGCTGGACGACATGGATAGATAATCTCTGAAACTGCTGCAGCCTGTGCATGGATCCAGTCCTGAAAATCAAGAATAAGAAATTACTCTGAGTTTTCAGCCAAACAGCTGATATTTCCCCCTCTATATATGTGTAAGACCTTTAATCTTTTTTCTTTTTTCAAAGAACATTTTTCTCACAGATGCTTAATCATTTTTACTAACAACATTTATCATTTGTCATTTTCCAGAATGAAGAGATCACAGAATACCTCAGGCATGTTTTCACCAAAGCAGTGCAAACAGACACTATCATTTGTCTGGTGATGTGCTATTCCTCTGTATATTTAAAATCAGTCACCCTATTTCCTTCCTACCCTGCAACTTCCCTTCCTACCCTGCAACCCATGCTTCCACTTTTCCTCTGCCTTCTTAAATTTTATACTTGTAACCATTTTTTGTCCGCTTCTAAACCCCCAGATATTTACGTTTCTAATTTTCAAGTAATTCCATCTGACCAAAACCCTGTCATTCAGATTATTTTTTTCCAATGATGTTGTCCTGCTCTTTTTTGTATCTAAACTGCATTATTTATCTACTTTTCAGTTAGACTGATGCAAAACTCCAGTTGCAATGTTCCCGCCTCTACTATAAAAATTTGTGCGCTTCTTCCTATATTATTAAAAGGCAAATGAAAAAAATGTGGACTTAACACCAGTTCCAGACTATTTTCCCCTCTCACCTCCACACTGCATGCTGCTACATAGTTTCACGGCCCCTGTTTTATGCTTCTCTGTCAATATTCATTCCATGTAACAGGATTAAAGTAACAGTAATTTTGGAATTTTTTTTTATTAGGATTGATGTGTACTTCAGATACAATGAGTAATGTTTTCTCTACTGAGAGCAGTTATCTCTAGCACTTCTCATTCTTCAGAATAATCTCATGCATAAATTCAAGTAACTCTTCCATGGTCAAATAACATCACACTCATGATATAGTATTCAGAAGGACAGTTTTCTACTTGTAAGGGTAGAAATAGTCCTGTCAGAAGCAAATGCTTGGAGTAGAGCCCTAAATGCCAAGTATTTTCAAAGACGTACAAGTTTAAGAGGTATTTTAATTTAATATGAACCTTCATTTGAAATGTACACCAGAAATCTGTGTATACAATTCCTGGCACCATGTCATAGAAAACCTTTTAACTACAGGATTATTCCAAACCTTAACACAACTTTGCCATCACATTGGAAACTTAAACCCGGAGGAGTGGGGGAAACCCATGTATTACTGAATGTTTTCCTATTCAGAGCTCACTCGGGTGGTCAAGGGATCAGCAATATTCATCTTCTGTTTCTCTGACTAGATGGAACCACACAAAAGGCAGACCCTTTGGGCTGACCTGTGCAGGGCCAGGAGTTGGGCTTTGATGATCCTTGTGGGTCTCTTTCAGCTTAGGATATTCCATGATTCTATCACCCAAGACAGGTTTCCCAGTCCTGCTTTTTGGTGGCCTCAAGCTCATTCACCTCCAGCTGACTTTGCAAATAGACCACTGTGATAAGGGGTACGTGCAGAGAGTGCTGAGGGAATGAGGATGCAAAGGGAATGAGGATGTTAAGGGACATATTAACATAGCTAACACACCCTGAGGACATGCACTGTGGTGCAATCCCTAGCTGACCATTAAATGAAGTTTGTGTTTCATTCTTAGTCATCACTTATTCAGGACAGTATGAGAACAGAAATAGCAATTTATTCAGGTTTACTAGGGCAAAATAATCAACCAAGCAAATTGTGACTACAATAAAAGTTAAAGCAAATCTTATAAAGAGAAAAGTTATTACCTAAAAACTTGAAAACTTGCCAATTTATAAATAAGAATTTAGCCTTTGTTTATATTTATATGTACATATTGGAAATAAGGAAAACAAGATACAAGTGTTGTAAATAAATACTATGTATGTGCTTAAAAGGGGCAGAGAGATTATTTAGTTTATTTTTTTGTATGTATTCTTTGTGAATGAAAATGCTGATTGCAGAACAAACCAGATACTAAAGGTGAATTAAAGGCTTAGAGTGCTCAAATCCTCTAGTTTTTAAGGCACCTGGTGGGATTTCTCATATCCTGTTAAACTTCAGATTTGTTGACAAGAATGAGAAATTGTTGTTCTTATCTTCATAAGCAAATGCTGGGAAAAAGGGGAAGCAGTTGTAAGGTTTTTTAGTGTGTAATGTACTTGTACTTATTGTGTCTTAAAATGGAGAACAATGTGCAGATGAAAAGAATAGAAAAAAAAGAAACACCTGCACCTGACAGAAATTCTACCTTCTGGTAATGAAATCGTGTTGTCTGCCAGAAATTTCTCTTCTTCATTTCATAAAATCTCTGCCTTTCACAGGTGCTCAAATGCAGCTATACATATGCTACTGTGGCACCATCTGTACAAGTAAGTGACTTTGAAATGTTATTTTTCAGAAATATCACATAAAAAACAGGTCCATTCTAATCAAGAAAATATTAAGAACATGATATAGAGTCTCATCATGCATCTTTCAAGTAGGGACACCCACACAGAGCACCTGCTGCTCATCACAACAAATTAATTCATCCTCACCTCTGAACCTCTTTAGCTGCATACGAAATAGAGCAGCAAACTGAAAGACTGGAATACTTTTTAGTCTGCCTGTAATGGCAGCTGGGATTAAAACTAATGACAACAATGAAATAAAGTGATAGATATGTAAAAGCTTTAGGGCTTATGGGTTGTTCATAAGCCCAGACTGCCTTTGAAGAGTGCCATTCATTACATTATGCCCTAAATACTATTTAGAAAAAAAAGATTGCTGGTTTTATGTCAACCATTTTAGATTAAACCAGTTACTATTAAACTTGCTTATCTGACAGTTCATGGCCACAGCTTGCATAAAGCTGTCCTTTCCACAATTTCAGCTAATCTTTGGTTTGAAGGAGAACATTTAGTGCTAAGTCAAATAAAATTACAAATTTATAATTTCTTTTTTCTAAATCCTAAAAAAAAAGTAAAAGATATAACAGGATCATAGTTTGATTTTAAAATGTCCTTCACTTTGTTCCTGTAATGTCGGAGTTAATCAAAAGGTATGGAATTCAAATTCATCCTCAGTTCCTGAACATCAATATGGTGAATAAGTTTTTAGATATTAGCAGGCTGCCGAACTAGGGAAGGAGTTCAGATGAATCATTAATGAAGAAACAGCCCATCTTATTAAGGGGTTGTATCTTTCCCTTCCTCATTGGCTTTCTGCATTTTTCACAAGGCTGGGCTTTTCTATTCTTACTTGACTGCCACTGGAAGAGCAAATCTCAAGAGATGCTTCTCAAACACGGGCAGAATGAACTCTGATAACCCATAAACACAGCATAGTTCTCAATCATTAGTGCAGCATGGAAATTCATGTTTGAGGGGAAAAGACAAAATAGAAAACTAACTTTGGGGTTTCTCCAGTCCTCCATGAAACTAGTAGTCCTGCTAATTACAGAAAATGTTCAAATTTAAGAGACTTCAAATACTATGTGGTTACTATCTCATTTCCCCAAACCATTCCCCAAACACTCATTACCAGTCATAAAAACATTGCTGTGGTTACTACTTCTTTTGTAGATATTTTGAGATTAAAATAATATAAAAAAAAAAAGAACAACATATACTGCCCTTGTTAAATTATTCAAATATATGCTATAAAACAAGAACATCACAATTTTTACTGACTTGAGCAGGCACTGTCTTTTGACGTAAAAGTAATTAAACAAAGTAACATTTCTAATGGATTACTTAAAAATTCAACACCTGAATTTTGGTCAACTTGTGCAATGAACTCTCTGCATTTAAAGTCTGACTCTGGTTATGCTAGAAAGTTATGTATTCTAAAACATATATCTTTGGATTGTCTACATTTATTTTTACTATGCTCTCTCTCAGAGAATACTGGCCCTTAGTTTATGTTATTGAATTATTCCAGGTGACTATTTGATATTTTATTTTCAGCCATATGTGTCTTTGACTTTCTTCAATGGCATGTTGAAAGAAGCTTTGAGATATTTAATCATAACTTAGAAAAGTGAAGACTAAGGGATTTTTGGCATTTGTTTCTTGTCTAAACCATAGTTTGTCAAATCTAAGGGCTCTTACTTCATTTTAAAGAATTAGCATAATTTTAAATCATAGAATCATAGAATGGTTTGAGTTGGTAGGGACATTAAAGACCATCTTGTTCCAGCCCTTCTGCCATGGACAGGGACACCTTCCACTAGATCAGGTTGCTTGGCAAATAGCCATCCAACCTGGCCTTGAGCACCTCCAGGGATGGGGCATCCACAGCTTCTCTGGGCAACAGGTTCTTGTGTTTCACCATCCTCACAGTAAGGAATTTCTTCCTAATATCTAATGTAACCCTACCCTCTTTCAGTTTAGACATTTCCTCTTGTTCTATCACTAGCTGCGCAAGCCAGAAGTCCTCTCCAGCTCTCTCATAGGCCCTTTAGGTACTGGAAGGCACTAAAAGGTCTCCCCAGAGACTTCTCCAGGCTGAACAAGCCCGGGTCTCAGCCTTTCCTTATAGGAGAGGTGCTCCATCTCTCTGATTGTATTCATGGTCCTTCTGGGGCCTTGCCCCAGCAAGTACAGGTCCTTCTTATGTCAGGGGTTCCAGAGCTGAATGCAGTGCTCCAGGTTGGGTGTCATGAGACAGTAGTAGAGTGGGAGAATCTGTATCAAACAGCTTTTTCAGGAACTGGGGACCAGCAGCAGCTCAACGATCAGAATTCATGAATTCTATAGAAAGATCCCTGATGCATAAATTCCCTACATATCCCCATGTTGATAATTACTTGTTAGCTAGAAACCTTTTACAATACATGTGTGTAGATGAAAACCTTTATTGGAACATTAAACTATTTTTCATTAAAAGAATACTTTTAGTGAAGAAAAAGAAAAAATTATGTACAAGATGGTGCTGCCCCCAAAGTATTTAGGTACTGATTACTCCCTTTTGCCTAGAACAGGTGGTTATTCCCAACAGATGGCACTGCAGAACATATGCAATTTTGAAAACAATAGTGTGTGTTATTTCTAAGAAAGTCAAAGAGAAATTGCCTCCCCTATTCATGCCATCCTTGCTGTGATGGGATGC
This sequence comes from Pachycephala philippinensis, assembly GCA_013397055.1. Lineage (NCBI taxonomy): Eukaryota > Metazoa > Chordata > Aves > Passeriformes > Pachycephala > Pachycephala philippinensis. The sequence continues at coordinate 71,599 of VWZT01012865.1, read as the reverse complement.
CAGATTCAGCCTTCCACCTCCATCCCTTTGTCTTCTGTCATCTTCGTTAGCTGGACTCCAAAGGAGCTTTTTATTATTTTGACTGCTAAGTTAGCATACAAAACATTCTCCTTGCAAGCCAGGACATCAGATACAGTTTAATAAAGATTTTCCATATTAACTTCAAATTAAGTCATTCCATTGCCAGAAGTGAGTTTGCAATTTAAGGAAGCAGTCATTTAGATAAATGAAGAGCTTATTCTGAATCCTGTAAAATAAAGCTTCCTATTAAACATTTTGATCATCTAATGCAAAAAAAAAAAAAAATTAATGTGATAAGGTATTCAGGTAGGGTCAGATTTTCTTTTTTTTTTGAGGGTGTATAATTGAAATATAATTTGGTTTGTAAATTACAGGTTATTTTCATTCATTAGATATCAATTTCCATTAATATGTCAGGCATCGCAGTACCTGTTATTTTTTGCAGGACAAGCAGGTCTTTATTAAACCAATTCAAGGAGTCATCTCTATCCGTGAGATACCATTCTTTCACTTTCATTACCATTCAAACAGCAAGAACTGAGAGCAGTCTCACTGGAATATTCTTGAACTGGGAGGCCAACTGACTCTTAGTTTGAAGAGAACATATTTTTCTAACTTAAAAGCATGAGATAGTATGGTTTCACAGCACATAAGAGTCTGAGAAGAAGGGTCTAACATACAACAGAAGAATATGAAATATAAAACTCCTCCAAGACAATCAGAAATCCAGAGGGGCTTGATGGGAAATAGGTTGCCATATGGATCAGAAGGAGGTCATTGCTCAGTTGTAATTTTTGTAGGAAGGGATAAGACAAGGTTGTGTTGAAATTTTAAGACATGAATCTTGAGTTCTGGCTAAGACTCCCCAAAGTTTATAAAAAATCACACAGAAAAAACCCAAACAAACCAAAGCAAAACAAAACCCGCCACCCAACAAACCCCAAAATCCAAAGAAACAAACTTAGACTGAAAAAAACATACAGATAAGCCTTCCCAACTTACTTAAAAGTAATCGATGAGTATTTGCTAGCAATAAAGAAGTAGTTAGTGTTTGCAGAACAAAAGTTTTTACATTGTGTTGCTTTAGCTTTTTATCTTAAGGGAGAGAAGTTACCAGACATATAACCCAAGCTGTACTCTAAATCTTTCTTGACAGCATTTCCTGTGCATAGCACTCCTGATAAATTTTGTCTTCAAGAAGAAACTTGGTGTTTGTCAAACACAGTTGTGTCCTTTTCTGCAGTTATGAAAGTGTCTATTAATGCAAGATTAGAAACAATTCAAAAGACCTGTCAGGTTCAAGAGTGTTAACCCAACATTGTATCATCTCTAACTAGATTTACAAAGGAAAACTGAGACACCTGAATCATGAAGTGTGGTTGTACAGAAGTGATGATGTCAACAGAAAAAAAAAGCTTCACAAAGACTTTTGTCACATTTATATTTCATAAGTCAGACAGTCAATTCTCCATTAATTTTTAAGCAGTCAGTGCTTGCCCTTCCACAGCATTTAGAGTAATGAATGCAAGGAGCAAATAGAGAGGTAACTCGTAAGTGCTTTTGACAGCTCTAATTTTCAAACACCTGATCTAGTCATAAATGATAACTACTGTGAACAGAGCTGCAAGGTCAGGGTGTCCAGGTGCTCCCATCTTAACTGACAGCTTCATTATCCTTCCTCATGTGTTTGTGGTTCTGGTTTGGCTTGGTTTGGTTCATGTGGTTTTTTTTAATTAGAAATTCAAATAAACAAAAAGCAGTTAATATCAGAATTACAAAGGCACTCTTTTTATGCAAAAAAGTGTACTTATATTTTAAAAATGGAAAATGTGTGTCATATATATAATAACTTTGATATAAATACCTAATTCTTTTATAGCTATAAAAAATGTTACAGCTTCTTTAAGCGCTCTTCTAAATTCAGGCCTGTCACTCTTTCTAAAAAACCAAGAAAATTAACCATGCAAGATCTACCATGCATTTCTGAATAAGTAGTGTATATGTTTTAGGGCATCTGTGTACTTGCAAACTATCTATAAGTACCACACAGTAATTTCACTGATGCTCTAAAACAGTCTTTGCCTAGAGTACTTGTTAAACTACTTGCATTTTCAATTATCCAACTGCTAGGGAATAGGCTTGGAATATCAGCATCTTAGAGGAAATTTTTGCTTTGTTCAGCTTTTGATGCCTAAACATGTACGTATTATTCATTCTTTCCACATCTTATATCTGTATCACAATAGAGTTGCAATGAAAAAGATATTCAAATGTGAAGAGTATTACTATGGTGTGGTTATATTCTTCACAGGAATCTTAGCACCAGAACACCTGTGATATGCACTTATAACCAATGTTGAACAATACATATATATTTTCTCTACTAACAAATCAAACTAACTCTTTCAACTCTGAAATTTACTCAGTGACTGGAATTAGAAATACTAACACCACATCATCGAGGTGTCAGCTGAAGAGCGCTGCAGTAGCATACAAAACAAAGAGTTCTTTTTATTTCAAACCTCTGGTGTATTGGAACCTTGACAGCAACAGGAATAGAAGGAAAGGCTTTTCCTGAGAGCATTTATTTTTATTTCATTAGGACATCATAAGAAGCCAAAACCACTAGTAGTTCTTATTTAAACAATCCAAAAGTCTCCCCATTGACAAGGCAGCAGGACCACAGGCACCATGAGAATGATCACCTAATGCTTGGCACGGCACTTGAGGGATTCTTTGTGTGAGCACCAGCCCAAAGTCTGCCTGTGGCTGACCTAGACTGAGACAACTTACTTGCAAGACCAGTGAGGCTGGGTGAGGTGCATTATGGAGAATTTTAGACAATAATCAGATTTGCAACAGAAATCAAATGAGATTTGTATTTTACTCTCATGTGTATAAGAACTGCCTGGTGGAGAAAGTGTGCTGGCTTTAAGTCTGGTGAGAGAAGAAAGATGTCATATGATAGAACTGCCAGTACATTTGACTAATATTATATGCTTCTGTTCAGAAATATGTACAAAACACACTTTTGCCTCTTATTTGAAAACAAACTAAATACATGAGGGAAAACTCCATTAAAGCTGTGTGTTTCCTCTGAAAACATTGACTTGGTTGCAAGAGTTTATGCCAAAATTACACGGGATCACTTAGCAGCATTAGGGATTGTGATGTGTCAAAGAAGTTGTAATCTAACATGACTTACCACTTTTAAAAGCCTTTCTAGAGGTGAGACCATGTAAAATAATCAAGCCATCACTACCAGACATTTTAGGGTCACAGGACTGCTAACAACACCAGCCCTGTCAACATTTGATGTCAGCCATAGTGAGGTGCCAGACCTACCACAGGGGTCACAAACAACCTGAAGGCAACTGCAGCACACCTCATGTGTGTGAAAACTGGCAGACATGAGAACTGTCCAATGTGAAAAAAAACAACTATTCATATCTGACCTGGACTACATGAAAAAGACAAAAAATACATTCCTGTGACACATTCTGGTTATCACATCTACCTGTGCTATTGGATCACAAATAGTCAGTCAAAGATTAACCCGTGAACTTCTGTGACAGTCACCTAAGAGAAGTTACACAGGTATGTTTTGAATCATTTATTAGAATCATAAAATGCCTTAGGTTGGAAGGTTCTTTAAAGGTCATCTAGTCCCAACCCCCAGGGACATCTTCAGCTAGATCAGCTGGCTGAAAACCATTCAACCTGACCTTGAATGTTTTCAGGAATAGGGCATCCACACTCTGGGCATTCTCATCGTAAAAAAATTCTTCCTGATGTCTAGTCTGAATCTACACTCCTTTAGATTAAAATTTCCTCTTTTCCTATTGCTGCAGATCCCTGTAGGTTGCTATAGTAAATTGTCTTCATCTTTCCTTTAAACCCCATTTAAGCATTGAGAGGCTGCAATTAGATTTCCCCAAAGCCTTCTCCAACTCAAGCATCTAACAGAACTGTATCCATATCAGACGCTTCATATATGCTCTGCATATGGACAAATACAGGTTTGAAAGACACAGAACTAATTTCCTAAGCTACTTCACGTCCAAAACCAGCACTCACCCTGACAAAAGCGAGCAGGAAGAACTACAAATCCTGTCAAATACCACTGCACTAAATAAGTCTCACTTCAACACGAACAATTAGGCAGGTAAATTTGTAAACAAAACAATCCTACTCCAGCAGAGCAGATGTATGGCCCATGTCCAAGCAAGCATTTAGTACAGCCACGATGATTTTCAAATTTATTCCTGGTTTGGCCATTTTCAAACCTGAACAAACTAGCCAACTCTCCAGATAGGAAAATGTAATTTTGCTATGGAAATTTTACATTTTGCATGAGTCCTAGAAGAAACTAATTTAAAGGATAAAATACAACCAAAGCTGACCTGGGTTTTTTTTCTAACAGGGAAACTATTTGGGATGTGTTAGTTCCTTTGTTATTCCCTAACTTCTGGTTTCCTTTTTATATTTTGCTGCAGAAAAATCAAGGAGGGGATAAAGGGGCTGAGAAATCAATGGAAAGCATAAGAAGGTGTGTTTCAAAATTCTATTATTTAAAAATGAAAATTTATTTTAGAGAAAACATAAATTAAATTAAAATTTTACCAGATCTTCAAATAATTTAACTGACATAATAAAACCGACCTGGCATGGCTTAATGACTTAATCAACATATACACACATTTATCCATATGTTTGTATACATTTTTTTACATACACACAGACAATGTATAGCTCCATATGAATGGATTATATCATTTGTTCAGGTGCAATTTGTGTGTTTTTCCTGATAATGGCAATACTTCTGGATAGGTAGTGAAGTTTCGATTAAAGTGGTGTAAAATCAAGTCACAGGACACCATTAATGTGAATGGAAGTTTTTGAAAGGTGCAGAATGCAATGTGGAAAGAAACCATTCCTTAGCTCTAGCCTTAGTACTACTGGATGAAATTATGATCTATAAATCACAGGGGCATACTCACATTTTACAGCAGCAAGTTACCAGATTTTTAGGAAAAAAAAAATTTAAAAATTTTGCATGGGTACACTAACTTGTCTCATGAAAGATGCAAGTTCAGGTGGACAATGAAATCTTTTTCCTATGGAGAAAGTAATTGCTGAGAACAAGCTAGCAGTATGTTTGCAGGGGGCTTTTTCACTCTCAGTTAAATAACAGAACTGTTGCATTCCTGGGGTGTTTTTCTTCCCATGAAGTTTCCTATCAATGGGAAAAATGTAAAAAGCTTTACAAAATAGAGTTAAATAGTTCTCCAGGCAATTTTGCAAAAGGTGTTTATCTCTCTTGATTCCATGTTCTTTATTCTGGATTCACTTTCATATATAAGGCTCAAAAAACATCTCCTAGCATCAAGTGGTCTAATGTAAACTGCTTCAATAAATATTTTCCTTTCCTTTTAGTTTCAACTATGAGAAAAATATCATCTTCTTTCATAAAAAAAAAAAGAAAAAAAAAAGAAAAAAGGTAACTGGACACTTTGCCTGCTTCACACTTGCGCATGAAAGAGAAGTGTGACACATGTGCTATGATCATGCCACCAGCAATTCGGGAAGGGGCACATATCAGTTCCATTTCAGGTAACAGCATCTACTTTTGTCCAGCAATACAAGAAACCCAAACTGCCCATGCTATGGTAGAGAAAGAACTCTAAATCACCACCTTCTGTTAAAATAGAAGACCCAGAAGCATCACAGACAGTGGACATTCCATCAAGCAGCACATGTAGAAAATAATGCATAGAATCTCAAGGGAGTGAGTGATCTTAGTCATTTACATGCTTTATATTTTGAATATGTTTAGAAGAAAAAAATATTAAGATGCCAAAACCCATTATCTGGAATCCACAACTTGTTGAAACAACTACTCACAAAGATGCAGAGCTGCATGAATAAAAATGAGAGAGAAGAAAAGTGGGCATGCGGGGTAATAAAACAGCTTAAAAAATCACAAGGCAACAATGTAGCTAAAGTATTGATTGTCAACATGAAAGAAAAGTGACCCCTTTTTGAAGTTATTGAGGCCACTTCATCTTTACCTAATTGCCCATATACTCTGTTTGTGACAGATGAGAAAGATGGTTCATTACTCAGCAAAGATTATGGCATAAGCAGGAGCAAGTAAAACACTGTGGAATCTGAAATATCTTGAGCTTGAATAAGAATTCACAGTTAAAGAGTATACTTTGAATAAATTTTAAAGCAGGGATAGAGACGCCATCTTGCTAAAATTCCAGAGCACTTTTTCCCAGCATTCAGAGTTAAAAAATCACTTCTTCAACAGTGTTACAAGACTGTTCTGAGAGATCTCTATTTTTGTAATTCCCTGACCCCTCTGTTATTACCACGCTATCCAAAGGTTATGTAGGGTGGGTTTTTTTGGTTTTTTTGTTGGTTTTTGTTGTTGTTGTTTTGTTTTTGTTTTTGTTTTTTGTTTTGTTTTGTTTTTTGTTTTTTGTTTGTTTTGGTTTTTTTTTTAATGTGTCCTTATACTTTGATATTTTAGAAGTCTGCTGACTACAGGATTATTAAAATGCATTGGATCTGAAAGAATGCAAAGGCAACAGCAAGCACTGCTGTCCCATCCTGGGAAGGTCAGCCATGATAAATGGCACTGAATTCCTACAGCAATACTTTTCAGTTCTGCTGTATCAGCTCCTTAAGCTATTTACAGCAGAGATGCTTTAGACGAGAGAGAGCTGGAGAAAAAGTACACCCAGGTAGCAAAAAAATACCTTTACCATGAAGTAGTGACTAATTCCCACACAGTCAGAGGGATGTCCTCAAAAGGCGGGAAGTAAGTCTGAGCAAGTTTTATTTTTCAGGAGCTTGGAGCAATTGGTCTTGTTATGGCAGACCTCACTTGGAAAAAGCAATGTAATACACAGGGAATATACCCCCAGGAAGAGATAAAGAAGGAGGTGGCTGGCAGTAGTCATTTGCACAAAAAATATGAGCATTAGGAGAAGGAAAACACTGTGACTATCTAAGAGAGACTTTTGACACTTGCTCTGCTATAAAGAATGTTGTTTCTTTACATTTTTATCAAACAGTTTTTGTCTTAGTTTTAGTCCTAATTAGTTTCAATAATGTGGGAGATTCTCTTCTTTTCTCTTGGCAGAGCAGACTAAGGGGAAGGTGAGATTTTGATGGGATCAAGAGCATGGGATCAATTCTCTGTTAAGGATCTAGTGTGCACCACGTGGCTTTTGAACCATGTACTTATTGCCAGGGTTTTCTTCAGCTTTAGGAGTGGGAGAGGAGGTTTAAGGCAGAGTTCCTGGGCAGAGCGGGCTGTGAACACAGGGGTGCTGCTCAGGAGCAGGTATTGCTGCTCTCAGTGCAATGCCAAAGACCTGGCTGGAACCATTCAAAGCAAGACAAACACTGATCTTTGACTCAGGTTTTAATCCTGACGTGAACCTTTGTTTCAAGTTTTAATGCAGGGATGCATGAGTACGATCACAGTGAGTTTACCCAGTCTTCTTTGAGAAGATCATGAACTTAAAGCTTCAAATGCATTTCTCTCTCTCCACTTGAAACATCTGGAAATGAAAACATGGCAAAATGAAGTGTTTCTGTTTCTTCTTCACACAGTGAGAGATGACAATCAGACAACACAAAAATCATAGAATGTCATGTTTATATTATTGTCTTTCTCACGAGTGTTGATAATCTGCACTTATTTTATGAAAAAAATTAAAAAGTCAAATATATTCAAAAGAAAACTAAGGTTTTCAAGTGGATCTGTGTTAAAAAAATTTTCTCTTTTCTTTAGAAAACATATAGAAGCATCAACTGAACTTGTGCAAGCAGATGGTTGCATCAATCCTTTCTAGCGAAAGTCTTACTGTCCATAACTCACTGTCTCAAAGATCTCCTCCCTTCTTATACAGGCATTTCAGCCAAGGCATCATCTTAATAATAAAGGGTATCAAAAAGTATCACAGCGTGCTTTCTTATAAGTGAAGGGATGAAGAGACAAACGCTTCTTTCTTTACATTAAATAAAATTTTCTAAATTTGCAGTCATTACCAGGTTTGAAAGTCAGAAGTCTTAAATTCATTTCTGCTAAGTGGACATTAATTTGATGATGCAGCTAGTCATAGAAGCTCTATTTTCCTAATTGCACAATTGATGGTCTGCAAATGGTTGCATATTTTCTCTCAGCTTCTCTTCCACCTTATTAGAAAACCAAGAAAGCTGAGAAAAAGTCATTCTTCAGTAAAATTGAGTCTTCCAGCCTAACTCTGACATGGAATTTTAGGCGTAATAAATTAGAAACAATCCTGTTGAGAGTAGCTATCATGTCCAGATCACCCCAGATCCTGAGCTCTGCCAATGTACAAAACAAGTAGCATACACAAGAGAACACAGAAGTGTTCTCGTTAGCAAATCAATACAGCAAATGGATGAAGTTTTCTGACTTTAAAATTAATGATGGAAAGCCACATCATTAACTTGGAACGAGATTTTCTATGGTCTATAGTCTCAAGTTAGTCTTCAAATATACAAATATACAGTATTTGTGAAGAAAAGCTGACAGCCAGTATATAAATTTTAACTCATTATAGGTACATCCACAAATAAAAAAGACTATCCCTTTTTAACTTTTCCAACATGGGAAAATACATATGAGCCACTCCTATTGCAGGTAAGATGAATACTCTAGGAAGTCTTTGACTAATAAATTATTATTTCCTTTCATTATGACATGAAGATTTTAACACTATTTTGTTGTAAATTAATACCATTAGATCATTACCTGATAAAGAAATTACTCTCGTCCCTTAGCCTGTATCTTGCTTTGAGAAATAGAAATATTTTTTAGCAAATGTAACATCCTAACAAAGAATTTATTTTCATGTTACCACCCAATCAGTTCAACCATAAAGCTTTAAAAAAAAAAGAAGAGACAGATGCATAGAGAACTGTCCTTACATATGTAAGGAACTCCCAAAATCAGAAGCAATTTTTAATGCTGAAGTTACACTTAAGCTCCATTCTTCAATCCCAAAGAAACTATTTTGAAATTAAGATGTATTAGACCATGAGGACCCAAAGTAGGCCCTGGGAAATGAAATTGCTGTCTCTGAGTTATTAATATGTCACTTTTCTTTAATGCAATTCATTTAATGCATTTTTTTAATATACAAAAGTTGAAATAATCCCATCATTTAGTTAAAAGAATAAAAGTCAAGCAGTTCCCAGCTGTAAAGGACTTAAAGAAATATCAAAAGTTTAAAAGTTCACAAGCTTCATTGCATTTCTGAAGCTGGCACAAAATATACTTTTATCCAACTGACCATAATTACTTCAGCAGTTATTTCACGTTCTTGCACAGCAATTCCACAAAAATTTTATGTGTTTACATAATTAGATCCCAAAGGTATGGCCTCTCAGCTTTCAATGCCAAATACAGAAAAAAAATGCAAATACATCATACTGTTTTACATCTGTCAAATACCACTTTAGGGTTCAGATATGCTTTTCACCTTACAGCCATTAGAAGGATTCCTTATGGTGTATAAGAAACTGTTAAGAAATTGCACTGTAATTTGTCAATGGTGTATTGAGCTCTGCATGAATTCTAGAGATAAATGTGAAGATCTGCAGCAGTGGGAGTTGTACTCCCTCTTCACTGCCTGATGGAAACAAGTAGGGAAAAAATAATAAATTCAGTGCCAAAAACAAGAAAGAAGGAATGGAACTGAAGTGTGCTATTCTTGTCAGATTTTGATACTATAAATTTCAAGAAAAAGCACCTTCATCTAAGCCAGCTATCAGTAAACTATCAGGGGGAAAATACTCTAAAGATCTACTGCAGTAGATAGCTTCCTTTCGCCCCTCTTCAGGAGACATTAGTGCAATCCCCAGTGCCTGAAGCTAAAAGTATTGGGGAATCAGGGTCCTGTCACTGGCTTGAGTTTCTCATGAGCCTAATAGGAAACTGATTGAGTCAGGGATACATTCCCATCTCCAACCACCATCCTTCCCTTCCCTTGGGCAGAGGCTAAAACTAAAACTTTGTGCTACAGCCTCCCAGGGACTGAGCAGAGAAGCCATGGTTAAAATCCAGAAAGGGAGGCAGCACCATGATCTTCAGTTCATGCCCCAAGACACCCAGAGAAGCACCCAGTGCAGAAGAGACACAACTGTGAATAATCCTGCAGTAAAAACATTGGAGTTATATATGTGAGGATTCTCCTTAAAAATTTCACTGTTACTTCTCCACACATTACAGCCACTTTACTGCATAAGGAGATTATCTATTAGCATTTTAATAATAATAATAATTGTAATAGCCAAGTAAGCCAGTCAATTAAGGCTCTCATAAAGCAGTACTATTATGTAGGAATAGTTTAAAATAAATTACACTTACTCAGTTCAGCAAAACCAGAGGTTAAATCCAACTCTTCAATCAGTCCACTCTGTGTCCTCTACAGGTTCAATATTTCCACTAAACTAATTCACCCTTCTGATGAGCAGCAGCAAAACTCTGGTGTCTGGAAGGAATCCTTGCTGAGATGGCTGTTTCATGCAGGGTATGTAGCCTCAGGACTTATAAACTAAAAGCTACTGCACTTGCCTGCTCCAGGTTTACTCTACAGAAGCAAGATCTTCTGCAGGTCACTCTGCAGTAAAAATTGGGCAGTTCATGGATGGTTATCTCTCGTTGAAAAATAAGTGTCCTATGCCACACTTAAGGAGAAGAGACAAACAGACATTTACCTCCCAGAACTGACAGGCGGTGATTCAGCTTTTGCTGTATCTTGTTTGTTTTCACAAAATGCTGCAACACACAGTGTTCACAATTTTTCTGCAATGTTGTCAGCGATTAGCAAGATGACAGTCAAGCCCTAAAGTTACACCAAATGACTTCCAAGAACGGATAAAGAAGCAAGGAGCGACGTCTTATTTGTGGAAACTTCTTGCTAAGCAGGACTGAGAAAACAACAAACCCAAAGCATTCTCAAACATAACAACTTACAAGTTATGAAATAGAGCTTGAATTTGGTCAAAAAATTCCAGGCAACCTGTTCATAAGTAGAAAAAGTATGAAGTGAAAGTACTTGATGTGCAATGAATAACAATCTGCTCTGGTTTCTTGGCCTGTGAAGATCTCAAGTGCAACGTACTGCATATATAGCCTGAAGTAAATATATATTCGGGAAGGACTAGAAATGAAGGGCATGAGACTTTCCCCTCTTCCTCTTTGTGTATTGGTATATCTGATTTTCTGTACATCTTGGGAAGAGCATCCATTCAAAGGCCATGAGGGCAGGGATTGCATCTGCTCAGATAAATCTTTCTCCAAGGAGTAACAGTGAAGCAGCACTGTATTTAAACAGTGTTGGCAGCACTTCAGTGTCAGTAGCTAAGTGGTTCAGAGAAAGAAAATACTTGTGTGGTGTCTGCTCATGACGGAGATGGGAAAATGCTGCCACCTTTACATCCTCTCAGTTATTCTGACAACTGTGATCAGAAGCAGCAGCAGTAGCACAAAGCCAAGAGAGATTAATGGTCAAAAATAAAGACATTCAGGCAAATTCTGGACATGTTTTCCTTGAACAGAGGAAATTTATTAGTAAAGTATACTACAGTTTATGAATACCTCATTTTTTGGCTTTGTTGTAGGTGTTTTTTGTTTGTTCTATTTTTTTCATATACACACACACACAAAGTACTTCATACTTCACATACTTTGCATAATGATAAATCCTTAGAAGCAGAAAGACAGTCATGGAACAGAACAGTCACTTGTTCTCCCTGGGACACCTGGGAGTACCAACCATATTTACTTTATTTCTGATTATTCATACAAAAGGATCTTTGATAACTATAGTATCTGAGGGATACCCACTTCAGAACATCGCACAAATTTTCAACAAGGCTGGTTTTTAAACATTCATAGAAGAGAAGATGGAAGAGAGAACCCTAAAAAAACTCTGCAGATGTTAGCTTCAAGAAAAAAATCCGTTCCCATACCCACAGAACCTTCCAGGACTGAGCAGTATCAACTTGCTGGCAGACACCAAACCACGGTAACCAGCCCAGTCCCCAGTCCCTGGACTAGATAAGGCAGAGCAAGTCCATCAAGCCCTGTAGTATTTCATACTCTATGAAAAGTGCAACTCTGCCTTTCAAATGTTTTGGTTTCTGATAATTTAAAGCCATGAAAATTAATTACAGGATAGCAAATCTATGTCTACATCTGATTAGAGCAACGTAAAGATTCATGGATGCCAGAAAATCTCACAATCGTGCACTGCTGTACAATTTGCATCATTTCTCATTTGCTTTCACACACACTCTAATGAGATCATTTCTGCTTCAGTTTCCTGAGTGGGAGTTCCCTGAGGACTGGATTTCATTATCAATTTTGATGGCTCAATGCTTTCAACCTTCAGCTTACATCCGGACAAAGCATACAGTGAAGAATAATAACACAATAAATGTCCTGTCATAGCTTACTGACAAAGTACAATGATCTAGTCTTTGTATGCTTTTCAATTTTACAGAACAGTTTTTAATATGTTACTTGTACTTATGTTATGCATCATAGTCTTTATTTTTCATATTTCTCGTCTCAGTCATTCAAAAACCATTAGGCAAATCCCCATACTGTTAAAGCCACTTTAAAAACAATTATTTTGAAAATAAATTAATTCTAAATTCCTTCTATGTGCTTATGATCTGTCATGCCTTTCAAGTTCAAATGCCTTATGTTCAATGTACAGACACAAGGGTTTTGTTTTAAAAACTCAGAAAGAAGAATCTGGGGACTAGGAATTCAATAAAGTCCATAATTGTCCTTTTTAAATAACAAGGCATGGTAGCAAAGCTTCTTGTCTCTTTTCTCACCCACAGGATTCTAGTCATGTGTAAGTTTCACCCAACCTCAATTAAGCAAGAAACTTCAGAATCAGAGTCCAACCAAGTGGTAGAGTGGAAATGCACAACAGTAACTCGGGAGACACAACCCATTGTAAAAAACAATGTCCAGAGTAAAACTGGGCCACTCTGAGTAATTATTGTTCTCTGGAACAAATATCTCTAATGATGTGAGTGTAAATCATTTAGCCTTTTCCTCTCCACAGTAACAGAAAAACATTCAAATAAGAAGAGGAGGAGACAAGACTCTAAATTTATGCATACTTTTCCTCTGAACTTTTGCATATTTTTCAAAAAGAGGATATTCAGATAACTTCTTTGTAAGAGTATCTGAAGGATATTGAGGATAAGCTAACTTAAAATTTGTTGACCATTAAACTTTAAGTAGATATTGCTCAGATACCCCTCAGCACACTAATTTGTACACTGATCTCAGAAACAGAGGTCTGAGCTCCAATTCCTCACCTGACTTTGTCCATTCTAGCACCTGAAATGTACCCCCCTTTCTCTGCATCACCTCTCATGAAGAGTCTGTACCGGGGAAATAATATTTTAACCACAGGATTAAAAGAAACAAGCAAAGAAAAAAACATGCATCCCCAGTATGTTGTATAGAATGGAATATTCATCCTGGAGATATTAGTAACTTTAAAAAAGAGTACAACTACACTTTTTTTTTTTTTTTTTTTTCCCCAGGAAGTCATCTGACAAATTATTTTTGCCATGATAGAATCTGGTAAGAAACTGGAAACTTCAATGAAAACAGAATATGTGATTCCACTATAAAGGCCAAATCTTCAATGGCAGTCATAACATTCATACTAGCAAATTAAGGGGTGTGGGAAACATTCCCAGACACTTAGGCCAAATGACCTAGAGCACCCTGAATATATGCTTATGAGCTGCCTTAACATCCAAAAGTGAATGACTTCATGCTCCCTCCACTTCTCCGAGGAATATTTCCTTGAACATTTTCACTGCTGAATCTTACACTGAAGAATTACTTGTGAAAAGACCAGTTTAAACAGTTTAGAAGCAGAGTCCAGAATGATCCTGGTTACTTTTCTTCCAGGGCAAATCATCAAACTGAAGAAAGACATCCACACAGTTGCTAGGTCCATCTGGAGCACCATTTCCCTTTTGGGCTTTGCTCATAAGGTGGTAATGAAGAAGAAGAAAGTCCGAGCAGGGCAATAAGGACAGTCACATCTCAAGAACACAGTCCACAAAGAGATATTTAAAGTGTCTAGGCTAGAAAAGCCCAAGAAGAGACATCACTATAGCTTTCAAGACTGATACGAATTATGTTACACTTCTGCCACAGATAGGGCAGTAAGAAGTAGATGTAATTTCTGACATAGAACAAAAGAAGTATAAAAAATAAAAAAGAAGACTACTAAACACTTCTCTAGACAGCAAATTTATTAACAGATGAAAATCTATCACTGGAGGTTTGTAAGTAAAAGATTATGCATACATTCATTGGGAACTATTTAGGTAGGGTCACTGTCCTCTGTAGGCAGGGTAACAGTCTAGACTGCCTTCTTCATCTCTGCTCTACCCCTATTTTTTATGATCTGCTTTGCACTTTCTTTTCCCATGTTCTTAGAGATAAAAGTGCAGAAAAGACACAGTTTCTGTCATTTCAATTAAAAGAAAAAAACTACTATTACATAATTCTCCTTTATTAAATTTGGAGTTAGAACTCCAAAGCTTATAACAAGAAACATAGAGAACAAAAATGTAACTTTTTTGGTTTTGTAGAATAAAGCAATAACTTTTTCTTCTCTCTCTCTCTCTTTCTCTCTCTCTTTAGGTTTTTTAATTCTTCTTCACAGGTTCAGGACACAGATTTCCCAGGAGACAAACTGTCTGTCCTACACTGGCAGCACATATCACTCTTACAGTATCATCTTATTTCAATAAAGTTGAATAAACAGAATGAGTTACTGCAGTTTTTTCCTTCCAGGTCCTAAGGGGACCAAGTGTATGTTGAAACAAGAATTAAACTAACAAGAAAAATACCAGGAGGAAATTTTCCCAAGAACTTTTGGAGTTTTTGCTGTGTGTACAACAGAGCAAAAATGTCAAAAGCCTCCTCTCTCTGTTTCTAGCGCTGTCCTCTCCACATTCTCTACCCCCAATACACAGCCTTGCTGAGGTTCTCCAGGACATTTCCCAGCTAAGCTTGTTTGGCCTTATCATTTTGCAGGTTTATTTCTGTTATTTCTGTCCACAGAGTGTGTCTGCAAAGTCTTTCTTAAGATCTGCATCTCCAGTGCTGTGTTAAGGTGTTTTAGGGTAGTTGGTTAAAATGGAAGAATTCCATGTTTGCATAGAGGTTTAATTGATTGTCCTCATGTCTCACCCTTTTCTGTGCTTGAAAGTCAGATGATTCCCCAGGTGAAACACGAGTTCCCAACATTTCACTGTCACACTGATGCAAAAGACAGGAGATCAATGAAGTGCACCTGGCCGAAGGTGAATGTGTCTCAGCCGCTGCTGTCCAGCAGCTCCATAACTTGTGGACTGAGATAAGGATATTCTGCCCAAGCATACCAAGGGGCTGTACGGGAGCTGAGGACAACTGAACAGAACCAGTGAACTATAAGCTTGGAAAACTGAGGGACTAGGTTGCGTGACCAGACTGTGGATACCCTTCATGCAACCATTTTACTTTGGCCAGTAGCCTGACTGCTCCCAGGAGAGTAGACTCTTCATAAACCAACTTCCAAAGGCTGTAAGACTTTTGAGCACACCCAAATAAAATCTCATCCAAAGACAAACATCAGCAAGCATAAAAACAAATGCATATACAGAATTGATTTTGGAAAGATTTTGGATCCCTGGGGCACAGCCTTGAAAATTCTCAATAATTATGCCACAACCCAAATATAAAATACAAATTATATGATCGACACTTCTCATCATATAGAAGAGTAAACATAAATCAGGTGTAAGATACACAATATTTTCTGTATACACTTCAGATATGGAAAGTTATTTTAAAACCCTCCTCTTTGTCATTTCCCTTTTCTTAAATGAGTATACTGACATTGAGAGAATTAGAATCAAGCATCAATTAAATGTCTGACCTTGAAAATGTTACAGAAGTAACGCCATGAATGTATTAAGCATTTTTTACTCATCTCAGCAGGCATGATACTATGAATTATGTAAAAATGAGCATCAATTTTTCAAAGCAATAGATGTGACACCACTATATGGTGAAAACAAAGTACTTACATTAAATGAGACATGCAGTTGGTCCAAACTAATGTGATCTAAACAGTCTTCACTTAAAATATTTATTAGATTGAAAAGATTCCATTGCTGCACTTGGCAGTACACATTTTGTAAGCAATCTTTTCCCATGGTATTTAATGTACTTATTCTGATGCTGATGTTTTAACATCTTGACAGCCAGGACAGATTTCACCATTACTGGAGTCAGGCCACTAATGCATCTCTGTTTGTGTGGACTGTGTCTATTTCACAATTTTATTCAATTTGCAGGACATCAGAATGACAAAAAAATTGAAAATAATGCCACGGAACCTAACTTTTAACCTCCTTTTTACAGATAAACAAATGATAAGCAATAATTTTAAAGGGTTTTTTTTGTCATTAAAAGTTTGCTAGAACACTGAAAATAATACCCAATAGACAGCAATTTTTTTTATGCATTTTAGGAAATAAAATTCACTTTAACCACTATGTTTTCTGCTTTCTTTCTCAGGCATGCCATTGCACATCGTAGTGAGGGCAGTCATACTCAGCCAGCAAAAGGAAACAAAGCAAAAAATAAGTCTCAGAAAATTTCTCTTTTCTTCACAGAATAGTTCTCAGCCTGAGAAAAGCAATATGTTTTTCATAATCAAAATGTCCACCATTAAAAATATATCCATTTCTTTGGGTGTTAGGAAATTTCTTCAGCAAAAATGTAGCCAAGCATCTTCACCAAAAGGATTGCCAAGCATTGGAAAACGATGCCCAGGGAAGTGCTAGAGTCACCATCCCAGGAGGCATTTACAAGGTGTGTAGCTGTGGCATTTGGGGACACGGTTTAGTGGAGGATTTGGCAGTTCTGGATTACAGTCAGACTCAATGGCCTAAAGGTCTTTTCCAAACTAAACAATTCTGGTCATTCTTATCAGAATTATGTGATGAATATGATTCTAAATAACCAATTTTGGTTTAAGATTTTTCTATATTTTGGAGTATGTTCCCCAGCACACATGAGAAAAAATAATTCTCTAGAATAATTTAGGAAAGCAGTTCCACTTTCAAAACTACCTTGGACATTTAGAAACATATATCTCCATAATTTAGATATAGACTACTCAGTGACTATAGTCATCATGGATGTTTTACCCAAAAATAATTCATCATTTTTCAAAAGTTATGGTTGTTCACAGGAGCCAACAACAACGAACTACGCTACAGTTGAAAATAAGCAAATGACACCTCACTCTGCATTTGGAGTATAAAATAATACAAATTCTTACTACTAAAAATGTATTGACTGATGACAGATTCTCAGGAATTAACATGCTAAACATACAAATATAAAAAAGAATTATGCTGTTCCATTAGGATTAACTTGAAACAATATCGAATGACAGCCCAAAGATTCATTGAGAAATGCCAAAGATGTAAAACTGTAAAGACATACAAAGTCAAAATCATAGGCATTGCCTCTGAATCACATATTGGCTCATCAAGAGTTCTGGAAAATAGGTGATTTCTAAGCTCAACTCTAGACATACTTTACAGTTTCACATAAAAGAGAAAATGCATGTCTGAATAGCTTTATATGTATTTTATATATGGATATGTTAAAAATATATTTGTATACATACATGTGCAATGATACATATATACATGCATGCATGCAAACTGAACATACACAATATGCAATTTTGTGTAGTCTCTATGCTGTTTCAGACAGACATTACAATGCAATTACTTTTAAGCAGTTGTGGTTCACTGGGACTGTTTAGCCCAGAAAAGAGAAAGCTCAGGAGAGCACCCCATCAATGTATATAAGCACTTGCAGATATTTAGGGGCAAAGAAGACAGAGCCAGGCGCATTTCAATGATGCCCCAGTGACAAGACAAGAAGCAACAGGCACAAACCGAAACACAGGGAGTCCTTTCTGAACATCAGGAAATGCTGAGTGTGAGGGTCACCAGGCATGGCCACAGGCTGCACAGAGAGGCTGTGGAGTCTGCATCCTTGGAGATATCCAAAATCTACACGGTCTTGGACAGCCAGTTCTGGGTAGCCCTGCCTGAAATGTTGGACCAGATGTCCTTCAGAGGTCCATTCCATCCTCAGCCACCCTGTGATTAGATAATATTTTGGCAGTTTCAGGGATAAGAGGTATCTGCAGTACAATTCCTATCAGAAAGAAGAATAGATCCATCGGTAACATATTCACAGAATATATCATTCAATATGGAGATTTATAGTTAAAAAATAGATGTCAAATTTTTAGAAGCTTCGTAACTCTGTAGCACTAATTATCATTTTCGTGGAATTAAATAACACAATATGGTTTTAGTTTGAAGAAGAGATCATCTTTAGCATTGTTAGAACACTGAGGCTACATGCCTAATTAAGGATGCAATTTACAGAAAAGCAGGGTATTAAACAACTTTAATGGCACATATTTGTGTAATTAATGATAGCATTGATTTTTCAATAGTTTAGCTTTTGAACACAGGGCAGCTGACTTACTGTTATATATAGTTTTAGCACTGTGCTAGAAGTATCCATCATGAGCAACAAGCAAAATAATTACTTTTGAGACAGGGGAGCTGAGGCTGTAAATATTGAAGTAACAACACAAGGTTTTAAGAAAACGCCTGAGGGATATAAAACACAAATAAACCTCCGTAAATTATCATGGCAAAAGGTGTTCTACTTCTTGTAGTGTACCAAGTGATGTCACTCAGTTGCTAAAAGACAGACACACACTACTACCCATATAAAGCTATTTTTTATCACTCAGTCCTGAGATCACTGGGCTGAGGTTGCATGATCAGTGCCACATTACTGAGCACTACCTCACCATCCAGCAATTCTAATCTGGAACAGTAAGCCACGTGAGGAGGGCACAATGTGATTTCTGGCATGGATGATGGACCAAGGGGATCTCAGTGCCCTGAGCTGAAGGGCATTGCCCATGACTGCAAGAAAGATCAGCTCCCAACTGACCCCGAAATTTTGAGGAATCTGTTGCTCCAGATGGATCCCTACAAATCTATGGAACCTGATGGGGTCCATCCGAGAATCCTCAAAGAACTGACTGATGTCATTGCAAAACCTCTCTTGATGGTTTTTGGGCAGTCCTGGGAATCCGGAGAGTTCCCAACAGACTGGGAGCTGGTAAATCTTGTCCCAGTTTTCAAAAGGGCTAGAAGGAGGGTCACAGAAACTACAACCCTTTTGGTCTCACTTCAGTGCCTGGTAAACTTATGGACAAGATTATTCTGGGAGGTATTGAAAAACACCTGAAAGACAACACAGTCATTGGTCACAGCCAGAACAGCTTCATGAGGGGAAAGTCCTGCTTATCAAAGCTCATTTCCTTATATAACAAGCTGATCAAGGGAAGCCAGTTGATGTAATCTTTTTGGGTTTCAGCAAAATTTCCATAATGTCTCTCACAGTATCTTTCTGGATAGAATGTCCAGCACAGAGCTAGATAAACACATCATGGATGGGTAACTTGCTTAGGGATCAGGTGCAAATCTCTGGGAATGCTCTGGGATGATCCTCATTGTGGTAGGTCCTAATATTGCCCCTTTTCTGTTATACAGCTTTTTACTTACAGCCACTGAAGGGATGCTCTTCCCCACATAGCCAAAGTGTGAGTCTCGTACCTAACCATAGGTGACCAGTGCCATTATGAGCATCCCAAGCATTCCCAGAGGACTAACAGATCAGACCAAAGACTGGCTGGAGACCTGGGCCTTTCTCAAGCAAGGTTAGGCGGTCAGATAAAGCACCCGTGGGTAGGTCACGACCCATGAATCACTTCTCCAGTTTCTCAGTAATTTCTCTGGTTGTACCACCTGAAAGCTTTGCATTTGTAATGGCTACAAAACTACTGCACACTGTACCAGGTCTTAGGCAATGAACTGTAAAGAGCAGTTCTCAGCTGCTCCAGCAGCGTATTGCAAGTAAAGCAGTGCACAAAACTCCACGAGTAGAAATAATTAATGAAGACAATTATAATAAATTTGAACTTTTTTTTCAATTACAAGTGTTGAATCCCATTACTACATTGTAACAGATAGTTAAACCAGTTTTGTTCTATAGGCAGAAACCACGATGGCAGCATTTTTTCTGAAAAACAGCTCTTCTATAAATAAATAAATAGAAATTAAATATTAA
The DNA here is from genome assembly GCA_013397055.1 of Pachycephala philippinensis. Classification (NCBI taxonomy): domain Eukaryota; kingdom Metazoa; phylum Chordata; class Aves; order Passeriformes; genus Pachycephala; species Pachycephala philippinensis. The sequence continues at coordinate 51,246 of VWZT01012865.1, read as the reverse complement.
TTAGCCACTTGGCAATAGAACTCATTTCTATTAAAGACTAGTTAATAACCTTCCTAGGACTACAAATACAGACTTGTATCACTAGTGAGCAACAAATTTGTTTAAATTTGTTTTGCTATTCTGGATGCAATTCTGAAGATGACAAAAAATACCCATCAGGTTTATAAGTCTATCTATATTGCTGAGCCCACCATCTGCACCTTTTTCTTTTCCCCAAACTTTAGCTGTCCTTCTGCTGTTTTTTTTCCAAAAATATTTTCTTAAAACCTAAAACTTCATTTTCATGCTAAGCAAGACACTGTTCATGGCACACAAGAAAACTACACTGAGTTATATCATGGCAAGGTTACTTTAACCAAGGATAACCAACTTCAACAGGACCTCCAATTCAAAATGCAGTGCTTATCCTAAGACCTGTCTGGCTTTGGTTACTGGTATGAAATATCTGTGTCATTTTAACATTACTTTAAAAAAGTTCTAGCACGAAAACTAGGTGTTTAAAAAAGCTGACAATAAAACAAAATGTAAATGTTTGGTCTAATTTTTTCTTTATAGAGAACAATGAATTTTTTTTTTTTTTTAATATGAGGTAACAACCAGCTGCATCCCACTTTCTGTATACTGAATACAAATGATTTTTTTTTTAAAACCAGACAAAGCTTGTAAGTAGAAGCTTAATTAAAACCTTTCAGAAAAGATTTCAAGCACGTAAGAAGAGGATTTTTGTATATGTCTTATTAGAAACTGATGCATCTCTATTTATGGAAGATGTACACAATATATAAAGAGGTTCACTACAACGGGAATTAATTATCCTGAGTTTACGGCAGTCAGGTAGTCAGCATACATGGACACATTTTGCAGGAGCATACTCCCGCTCAAATTCATGACATCATAGAAAGTCTTGGCTTGGAAGCGACCTTAAAAATCATCTTTTTCTAACTATTGACTCCCCTGCCATGGGCTAGGACACCTTCCACCAGCCCAGGTTGCACAGAGCGCCATCCAACCTGGCCTTGAACACACCCAGGGGTGGGGCATTGGCAACTTCTCTCCCAGCCTGAAGAAAAGGGCCCAACAAAAGACTTGCCTGACAGACTGATAGCAAAGGCTGGGCTTCCAGGAAACAATAAAGTCTCTTCCTTACATAGCCTCAGTAACATCACCTAACATCTCTGCAGCCAGGCCATTCCTCACTTAGGACATACTTAGGAAACTAGGAGAGTTTTTTGGTTGGTTAACAATTTTGGAAATAACTACAAGTTTAGACATTACTTAAATACTTTCCCAACAAAGTAAAAACAGAAAACAGAAAGGAATTTAATTCAAGATGAGGTTAGCAAATCACTATATATTAAAGCAAGACTGAGGTAAAATGTAATAGAGAATACTATGCAGTATTATGGCAAGTTATTTATAGCTGTTCCATTAAGAATTTATGTAGGTTTTATAACCATTTTATTTACATCATCTTCATTTTCATCCTCAGAGATTATTTCCTCCTGAAACATCTCAATAAGCAATAAACACATGATAAATGAATGTTACTGCAGCTGAAACTGTAGAAAAGTTGGTGCTTTGAAAAGCTGCCAGTCATGGTGAATCAGTTCAGACAACTTGCAGTGATTAATGTTTCTGTCAGAAGAGACTATTCCAAGGTTTGCTTTGTCATCCAGCAGAGATCAGAAGTCACTATATGGTCTTTTAAAATACAGTAGGATCAGTTGAAATATGTCTAATGTTAAAACGAAAACTAAAAGAGTCACTAGAGATTAAACCAAATATTCTGACTGGCATACTGTCCTTGGCATCAGCAGAAATTATGCATGTGGAATTGGCAGAATAATTTAAATTATTTGCACAATTGTCAAACTGACTGCAACAAAGTACCAAATTATTAACATAAAACCATTAAAGGGGGTGAAGTAAAGTTGTAGTACCACTAAAAGAGGTAACTTTTAGTTCAATTAATTTCATCAGAACATGATGTTTTCTGAAATACTGTAATCACCATGATTCAAAAGCTAAAAAATGAAGCAACAGTTGTACTAAACTAGAATGTAATGTAATGCAAGTGCAACTTGCATTCCTCATATCTTTGTTAACTGACATATATTTTCAGAAATATTGGTACAGAAATTCAAGCAATGTGTTTGGAAATATTTCAATCAGTGCAATGCAACAGTATTTTATAGCAGTCTATTTCATTAGTACATTTTAAATGGTATTTTAATGCTGCATAACATACTTTTTTGAGGGATAAATCTGTTTCATAGAGCTTTTGTTTTCAGTAGATAATTACTCAGATGGCTTTCAGTAACAGTACCTCTATCACAGTCAAGTGATAATGTTTCTGTTCATACCTTCCAGGTACCTGGTCTGGCTGCAAATCTTATTAGAGTCAAACGTAGTTCACAACTGATGAAAGAAGAGGAATGACAAGAAAAAAAACCCAAACAACAAAATGCAAAATGAGTCCTGTCCTCTTGATTTCGCCCCATTAAACCTTTTAGACTGCCAAGAAAATTCTGTTTTTCCACTCTGATGCTATTGCAGTAACAGTAAAGTAAACACACGATAAATTAAATTCACCTTTAGAGGGCATTCTTTGAACCTATCTGTATTTGCAAGCACCAGGGGGTTTTATTGCCAACAAAGAAAATTTTACATTTCATGAGACTAAAACAAATCTGCTAAAGCTTGAAAGGAATACTACTTGATGAATCTGCCAATTTCATACTTCAGTTATTTGTCCTTTTTCAATTGCAGCAGATGTAATTTGTGTCTATGAAGTTCTGTGCAATTCTATTTCACTCTCCTTCCAATCTCCTTTCTCCTCCAACCCTCAAAGTACTTTCTTGCATATTCCCAGCTGAACATGAAAAGTTCCAGATTCCTTTGAAAATTCAATGTTGTCAAACTAAACTTGATTATCTCAATTTTTGCACTGCTATTTCAAAGACAGGTATGCTCCTAACACAAAATAAATAAAAATGACAAAATTCATCAAGGTTTTTTTTTTTGTTTTTTTTTTTAAACTATTTCTTTTTCCAAAAATAGTCTTACCTTTTTTCAGAAGTCAGAACACTTATAAAAATATAATCTTTTCTGAATGAGAATGTGGTTCTGTGGTCGTCTGTTATACAGAGATCTAACAAGATTTATTATCCTCACGTCCAGCCCAACTAATACTTTTGAACATTAACATATAGCTTCAGAGACATGATAAAAACATGCTTATGAAACTTCTCTATATAAGAAGTACAATTTATCACACAGATTTATTTCCACCTCAAATTGTACTGTCACAGAGAAAAAAAGTTCTCTTCTTCAACAACCAGATAGTGAACTGGAGAACAGATGAGTTCAGTTCAGAAGCAACCCTTGCAGCTCACTTTTATTAGCTGCACTAAAGACTTTTAGCATTGAAAGTGATGCTGTCAGCTAAGGAAGTTAATTGCACTGATAACAACTGTCTTCTGAGGTTTCCTAACATAGATATATTTTCAAGTGCTTCTTGAAGACTTAGAAGGAGATGGTAAGATTGCTAAAACTTGGCAACCAATATATAACCTCCTTTACTGGATAATTTGATCCCTATCTTGCTTGGTTTCTGCTTTATTCAGCCCACTAAACTATTTCGCTGGAACATTAGACATATTTATGTATCACAAGCTCTTTAAATTCCACTGAATAACAAAAGGAGCGCTTTTTTCAAAGCCTCACAGATGGCCCAAAAGGAGAAGGCTTGTAAATAACAGCCCTTCTAAAAGCTGATGCAGTAGCTGTGTAGTTTCACCAGCTCAGAAGCTAGTAATCATCTCCTTTGTGAATTGCTGTTCATTTCTGATACAGGGCTGAGGGATGTAAGTGTGGAAAAACTTCTGAAATAGTACAAAGCTTGATAAGGCAAGCCTGAAACTAAGTGCCATTAGCATGAAGTAGATGTGAAAACAGAAGAAATTCCAATTTTAGTGAAATGGTTGTGAAGGGAGACGTGTCACATGACTTAATGACTTTGCCATGAAATTGCACAAATTTTGGACCTGCAACTGGAGTGTAGAATAGTGCAATTTTTTAGGAATAATCAACTGTTTAAGTTCAAAATAAACCCCAAACATCTGCTGCTTTCATCACAAAACCAGAGAGTTGTATAAATGGTCACAAACTGGAGGGAAAGGATGCCATCCAGAGGGACCTTGACACACTTGAGAGGTGGCCTGATGTAAACCACATGAAGTTCAACAAAGCAAAGTGCAAGGTCCTACACCTGGGTTGTGGTGTGGGACCAGGTGTAATCCCAGACACATCTACAGGTTGGGCAGAGAAGTGATTGAGAGCAGCCCTGCGAAGGAGGACTTGGGCATGATGGTTGGTGGAAAACTCAACATGAGCCAGCAGTATGAGCTCACAGCCAAGAAAGCCAATGGAATCGTGGGCTGCATCCAAAGGAGCATGGCCAAGCAGGTTGAAGGGGATGATTCTTCCCTTCTAGTCTGCTCTTGTGAGATCCCACCTGGAGTGTTGCACTCTGTTCTGGTGTCCCCAGCAGAATGGAACTGGTGGAGCAAGTCCAGAGGAAGGCCAAAAAGTTGATAAGAGGACCAGAGCATCTCCCTTTCAAAGAGAGGCTGAGACAGTTGGGGCTGTTCAACCTGGAGAAGCAAAAGTTGTATGGAGACCTCACAGAAATTTTCCAGTGTCTGAAAAGGTCCTACAGGGAAGCCAGAGTGGGACTCTTCTTCAGGAACTGTAATGATAGGACAAGGACTGATGGGTAAAAACTGAAGGAGGGCAGATTTAGGTTAGGTATTAAGAAAAAATTCTTTACTGTGAAGGTGATGAGAAACTGGAACCAGTTGCCCAGGGAGGCTGTGGATGCCCCAACCCTGGCAGTGTTCAAAGCCAGGTTGGATAAGGCCCTAAGCAACCTGGTCTAGGGGAATGTGTCCCTGCTCCTGTCAGGTGACGTTGGGACTAAATTATCTTTAAGATCCCTTCTAAGCCTTAATATTCTATGATCTAGGCTAGATAAACTGTTTTTCAAAGCATATAGAAAAATGCAGAGTAGGTGGACATGCTTCTGATGGGATTATGCTTGAGAGATATGAAAGATGTTCTGATTTAGCTTTCTTTTGTATTGGTTGTAATATTTTCTAAAAGGCAAGTAAGCCCATGCTTTCTTCCTTTTAAGTGTTACCTCAATTAGAGTGATCTCTTTAGCACACCTGACTTTTCATTGTGCTTATTTTACACTTCTTAACTTTGCAAGTCTGTAATTAAGACAAGGCGAAAAGCCAGTAAATGATATTGGTTTCTTTTCATAAATCCTGCATTTTTCTCGAGTGCTGCACATTTATCTACCTCCTACTCACTCATATGCTGTAGGTGTTTTTTTCCATGCTCTGTGTATGGGAAGGAAACCATCTGTATTTATCAAAACCTGTCTAATTCACATCTTCAGACACTACTTACAGTTCCATAAAGAGGTTCACTACACTGACAACCTTTACTCTTCTTTATGCAGCGAGTGTGCACAGACGAATCATGCTTATCATAAGATGAGCCTAACACCTTCAAAAATATTCATATGACTGAGATGAGAAGAATTCATATTTGTATGTAAGTAGATACAAATCATTGCTATTGCCATGAAATATCCATACATCTACAATAAACTAATTTTATGGAGGAACGCTTCTGCTTCACTGCCTTCACTGCAACCAAAAAGTTGTTTACTATTCCATTAATTGTGGGTCGGAGAACATTATGCAGCCATTAAAAAGCTACACCTCAGATATGTTTCTAATGGGCCCGTATTTATAGACAATAAGTAGGGCCAGTGTTTTGTCACAGTAAATTATACATGAAACAGTCTAGCCAAGGGAGAAAAAAAGGCAAGTGTCACAAATTGCTAGTAAAACTGCCAGAGCTCACAGCCTGCATTTTAATCAAGGCATACTTTATTTCATTATAAAAATCAGGTAAAAATGTTTAACTAAGTGTTTAAAAAAAATTTAAACTGCTGCTAGAAATTACTTTTGGCATGCAGATGGGAAATAAGAACAGCTTTTGTTTCACCTTTGCCGGAGAAGACCATGTTTTAAGCTAACAGTACTCAGCAACCTGCAATCTAACTTGAGTAAAACAGCCCTTGAGAGCTACCAAATGAGTATCGTGTTTTAGATAAGGTTTGTCAACAAAAGTAAATTAAGTGTAGAAATATTGATGTTCCACTTTTATGCAAGTATGCACAAGATGTCTCTGCTATTCGAGATGGTCAGTTTTCAAATGTGCACAAATACACATATTTTTTAAATTATTTCTGAATAGAGGGAGCACACATACTCAAAATTATTCTACTGCCGTTACAGGCATAAAATTTTTTTAGAATAGATGCTGAAATGCACATTTTTTAGTTCTGCAGCTGAAACTACCAGAATCCACTGAAATTCAGAGCCTGTCACTGACCCGTAGAAACATTGAATTTAGCTCTTGTATTTGACCTTGGTCTTGCAGTCAGGTCCACCAACGTCCCTTCCTTCAGTATATGGAACAATGAAGTATACCGGTGCAGAACAAACCAAAATGACAGACATTACCCATGCACTACCACACACTTCTTGCCTGGAATAACTCATCCTGCTTTTTGATGTTTGTGGAAGTCAGTTTATGGCTTGCACTGCCATCCTTAAAATGGAATAGCCATAAAGTGTTACTACTAGTGATGAAATTAAGTCCTTGTATCCTCCTGAGGCAGTATGAGTAATCTGCAGGGCCTCAATTTACTAGACCTCACCATTAAGGCAGAAGAGTTGTCACTCCACAACTTTGGAAATATTACAAGGGTATAACCTGCCAAGAATAATACACTAAGGAGTTGAAAGTAATACACGAAGGTTGAAAGATGCATTTCTTGCACTTTGTTAACACAGTGCCTAAAGAATCATCTTTTAGTCCACATGCCAAATGTAAGGGGCAATTACACAGAGTTCTTGCTCCTAGCTCCTCTAGGAGTTGTCAAACACGGGTCTTTTCTCCACTGCAAGGTAAGGAAAGGCTTGCCATCTGTCAACCTGCACTATCTTTTTCCATTCCACTTCAGTGTGTTTTTCCTGTGCTACTCATTTACACTGATTTTTTTCTGCTGATACTGCTTTTTACCTCATTTGCAGAAGAGGTAAATCTGTCTCTGTCAATGTATGTCAGTGATCCTTGTGGGTCCCTTTCAACTTAGCAGGCTCTGTGGGTCTGTGATATGACAAACAATCCTTTTTATTTTTACTTTATATACTAATACTATACTATGTATTATATACTAAGAACTATGTTGACCTTGAAACTTCAGAAAATGTGTGGGAATTTTTTGCCGACTTAAAACCTAAACTGGAGAAGAATTTCCATCATGTTTCAGAGAAATGTTCAGGGTCAAGTTATTTAGACTTTGCTCTAACATTACTTTTAAGGTTCCTGTATGTTTGCAGCAATATGCTCATACTAGCTGACCATACCAAAATACCTTGTCTGTAAGAATGAAGTTTTTCTGGAAAGATGTGTTCCCACAACAGTTCCTGGATGATTTAAATTTAAAACCTCGATTGACCTCAGAGTTCCTTAAGGAAAATCACATTTATTAATATTACCAAGATTTGTAGTGAACCATTTAATTCCAGAACCTTAAACAGAGATTTTTCTTTTTCCCCTCAGACCACAAAATCTGTTCTTCAGTAGCAGAGGTATCAGGGTTGGTTAGGTAAGCATATAAGAGGGGGAAAAAAGAAATTTAAAAAGTGTTTCTACTGAACCAGTGCTCAGAGTAGAACTGCTAAGCAAGATCTTAATTGTAGGTTCTCCAAGCTACTTGGAAAACAAGGGAGGAAGTTGACAGCTTCATTTTTCATACATTGGCCTCAGTTCTAATCATACTGTAAGAGAAGGGAAGCCTTACCCCACTTTTCCCTATGCAGTCAATTGAAAAGCTCCTGAAAAGGGGCATAAAGGAGTGGGCAAATCCCTCTACTACTGAAAGGAAATGCTGGCCAGTCATGCCATGAAGGGATTACAAATCTTTTGGCACAACCTCCTCTTCCAGTTTCTTCACTGTGGGCAAGAAAGGACCTTAAAAATTTCAGTGTACTGCTGCAGCCAATTAAGTACACCAGTACATTTTCCAAAATGGTGTTTACAATTATGTTATGCCTACATTTTCATTGAAAACCTTGCTTGCCTCCTGCAGCCCATGGTGACTCAGATACTTCAGGGTCATTTTCTAAAATCTTCTTAGAGGCATTTTCCTGTTGAAGTCAAAGAAAATATAGTTCACTGAGAATTCAGCAAAGAGAGCTAGACATCTGGTCTTGAAAGATGAGTATTTTTATTATTAGAGGAAATTATTTTAACTTGGCTTGATTTTGTTTTTTAAAAATTATTTCCACTGTGAGTTTCTTGTTCATGTATCCAAGCATAGGTACATGTGTGTATGTGCATGTATAAACATATGTTTTTCCCATATTTGCCCATGTGGTTTGATTTAATTGCAAGATGTGGGAAAATAAAGATGGCTTAAATTATCATTCAAGGTTTTTAATCACTTTTAGATTCTGATGCTGCATAGAGTCATCAGTACAAAACCCCACAGGTGAGTTATTCACATGATGCACAGGACAATGTCTTGGTTTATTCTATTTATAACAAGAATTGTGAAGAACAGAAAACACAAAAAAAACATTGCAATAGAGATTGGAAATTTTTTTCAAGGGGATTGCCATATATTTGTACCCATCAACTATACATAGAAATTAGAATAAATTATGTTTATAGCTGCCTTTGCAGGTAACAATGTGAATATTTAAGTGAGTTATTATTGTCACTCTCCTGATTTAAACTGACAATTATTTTCCTAACAAACCATTAAACATTTATCAACCAACAGAAATACAACAGTTATTATGCACAGCAGTTCGTCTTCTACTGGATGGGTTGGAACAACATTTTTGAACTTATAATTAGTATTTTCCTGTACTTGAAGAGTAAAATAAATAAAATCATGTAGCAAAATCTTACAAGGGATTATTACAATGTATTCTGTTACAGGGAAATTAATGACAGAATTATTACACAAAAGTTTCAATCTCATTCATGCACTCATTCAGTCAAACTGACCCTCTGTATTTCAATTTTTTTATCATCAGATGCTCAAGTTGTGCCCTGTACTGACACTCAGTTGAAATAAACAGCATAGAAGTCCCAAATGTACAGGTAGATAATTGTTCATCAGTGTCATTAACAAACTACTTCATACAGGGTGACTGACTTCAAAGTATTGAATCCCCATCTGGTGAGACCTGATGAGCAATGGAAAGGTTTGAAAGTAATGATGCAAGTCCCTTTTTGGCAGATGTTACTTGACAGCTGCATCCTGGAATCCTAGCAGCACTACTGCTGGCTCATATTAATACATTCTTGAAGATACCATGATGAAACTTGTGGAAAAGAGAGGATCCTTTTGTCTTCAATGGGCTGGATTTTATGTCACTGCTCTTATATCTAATCCACTTAGCAAATTTTGATTTCAAGAGACTGTTCAAAGCTCATTGAACTGAGTTTTTTCAAATGCTTTAGCTCACGCTTTAGCTCACATGCTGCAGGCTGAATCCCTGCAGAAAATAAAATTGACCTAACAGGCATGTCAAGGTGTTTGTTTTTATTTTTTCCCCAAAGGCAAGAGGGAAGAAACATGATTCTGGGTCACTGCTCTTCACATGCATCTTGTGGCATACACACACCACGGAGGGTCCCCAGCGAGCTCCACAAAGCTCTATTCTCTCCACATCCTGTTCAGCAGCTCTTCATCCTTCCAAGGGGGAAAAAATCCTGATACTGCTACTTGAACTGCACACATACAACCAACACATACAGAAAGAAGTCAACATTAATGTTTTTGCTTGTTATATAATGAATATCAGACGAATACTAAGTTCCTAGCTTGATCTAAACTCTTAGAGGAGCTAAAGTGGAATCTAAGACAGAGGCAGTCTAAGCTGTAAGCCTTCCAGAAAAGTTGCTATCCTTGGTGGTAATGACAAAAGCAATGGGAAGGAAACACTGGTGGAGGGCAGGGACATTCAGCAGCTGTAGAATTTCCTGTTTAAAAAAGCAGAACTTTGCATTTACTTGAAGTAACTGTGGTGTTAACCTCTTTCTACCCCTGTTACTAGGCTTTTTGGTGTAATGCCCAATGTGAAACGTTAAGAATTCTTGATGAGAGGAACCATTCAAATGTTTCCAGGTCCCCTATACCTAAATACCTTCTCCTTATAATGGAATTTGACAACTATCTTTATATACTAAAGCCAGAGGATTTTTTTTTCTAGAAGAGTATTTTTATTTTTACTTTAGGAACCTGACATAATTCCTCCTCCTACTGATCATCTTTGCAACTCAGTTCTATTCTTTCTGCATACTAGCTGGTCTTCAAAGAACCTGGTTTTCTTCAGTCCATTGACACAGTATCCTACAGACTTAACTGCTTCTCTAAGAAATTTGAAAATTGTTTTACAGGTATTCTAAAGGAGATTATTCTTCTTTTTTTCTTTTTATAAAGAGCAGTTTTGTTTTTCACTGCAATCCAAGATGCACAGAATTATCAAAATAAATGTCAGCTTTGTAAACTTTAAAAGTGGTGACACTACTGGATGTTCATGTGGTACTTGGGGATATGGTTTAGTGGTGAACACAGTGGTGCTTTCTTCATGGTTGGACTCAACAATCTTAAAGGTCTTTTTCAACCTAAATGATTCTATGATTCTTTGAGATATCAGGAAAGTGAATTGTTAAACCAAAGTCTCTCAACAAGCTGTTCTGCATAAATACATCATTTACATGCTATTATATTAATTAAAACAAAGGCATGAAGCTGTGTCATGGGAGGTTTAGGTTAGATATTAGGAAGTTGTTCTCCACCCAGATAGCGGTTGGGCACTGGAAGAGGCTTCCCAGGGAAGTGGTCACATATCAATATCATCAAGTTCATGGAAGTTCTCTTGAACAGTTAAGTGTATTTTCATCTCTATAAAAATCAAAAAGTCAAAAAATACACATGGAGTGTTCAGGTAGGTATGCTTATGCTAAGGCTAATTAGCTATCATCCTCTCCATGGGCAGCTTCCATGTTTTTTTAGATACTGACATATCAGAATATTTTTGATGACTCCTTGATTAATGGCCAACGGGGAACAGAAAGAGGGCCAGGATTTGCTTGCACTTTCCCGAGCTAGAACATGGACAGGAGCACCAACTTCAGATAGCCACAGAAACAACACTCTAGAGCCCTGACAGAGGCCAATACAAACCAAAAGAATAAGCAAAGCATCTCCCAAAAGCTGATGGTCCAGTTTCCCATCAGGAAAATACACTTACTGCTTACTGGTGTGCAGGTGGCCAGAGATATCTCACGCTGCACCCCCGAGCAGCTTTAAGTCTACATCCTTTCTCAGCTACTCTGAGCACAGCTATCACCAACTGCTGCCTTTGTTCAGACAAGAGGAGAAATTGCTGATCAGTCTTACAACCATTTTCATGAAAATCTGCAAATGGTGCCAGAAGTCCCAAGCCAGGTAGTATCATATAACGAAGAAAAAATCCTTCATAAGATAAATGCTTTCTCATAGCCACCTAAAGATGGAACAAAAAGAATTCAGAACTATTCTGGATTTTATACCTGCCGATATCTCCTTTAGAACAAAAAGAGAATAAAAACCACATTTCTAATGTATGACCTCACTTTTTTTTTCTAACTATCTACAAGATAAAAGGATGGCTCAGTGGAAAAGATCTGATGCTTTATTGCATTTCTTTTCTGATACCATCCTTTACTTAGACAACCATTTGCCTGTTCATCTATCAAGGGAATTCCAATGAGAACATTCAGTTCCTTTATTTTATTCCAGCACCTTCATAACAATACGTATGAATCATAGTGCACATTACATTGCAGTCCTGCAACTTTGAGTCTATTTTTTTTCACTTTATTTTCATGGTGAGTCTACAAGGAAGTATTCTCTAAGTGCTGTCTCACAAATTAATAGCTACCAGAGACCTGCTTTGTTTCTGTGGCTTTGTCTCTTCAGACTCCAGCTTTCTGCTTTTGAAGTGTTTTATGAGAAGCATCGTTTAACATTAAAATTCAACATACCCAAGTTAATTCTGACTCAGGGTCTATTAAATTCAGTGCACATTTCTACAAATGTGAATGTGTTTGAGGCCCACTCATTACTCTTTGAGGCAATTATGAGTTTTACAGGACAGAATAATCACGAATTCAAAAAACTTTACAGGTTTTGTAGTCCATTAAAACTTTCTTGCTGATCTCCATCTGTTCTAAAGATAATGAATACACATTTCTTTCAAGCACTCTGCTTTATCAGCATAATACCTTTTTGCCTAAGCAGATTTTTTTCTTGGATTTATTGAGAGACATGGTTTGGTTTGGGGTTTTTTTGGTTAAGGAAAGGGGAGAGCTATGGCCCCTGCCCCAAAGCTTATCTGTTACTTGCTTTATTTTTCCCAAGCCAAGCATCTACTCAATAAAAAATAAACTCAGAAAACCCCAAACTTAGATTGTGTTGGCACCCCCAGCATCACAACTACTGTGGTGACAGCTTAAATGACCTGTGGATGACAGTGTCTTATATATTATCTTCATTGCCTGCAGCCCTCATTGCAAACCAAAGCAGGCTCAGGCATTCCAGTCCTGCTGGATTCACCAGATCGGGAGGAGCACCGTGCCACTGCAATTCCTGCCACCCCCAAACTGCTGCAGTCATCAAGCCCTGCTGGACTGGCTGCCTGCTGCACAAACCAGCTCAGGTCAGGCATGGCAGACTCCGTGTTAGACCAGGCTGGAAAAGCCCATCCAGACCCCACCGGCTTCAGGTAGGGTCACTTGGATGTGGCTGCATCACTCTGCCCAGTGCCTGTGAAATGCTTCTTGCCTGAAGCTGGTGAGAAGCCTGCAGCTGCAGCTGGACAGGCACCAGTGGTGGCACCAGGGCTGGCGTTTTTTTTGCAGTGCTATCCTGTAGAGAACACTTGTCTCAGGGGATTGCCCTTCTGACAGCAGGAAACAGGGCATGAATAACACAGCACTTCTGCAGCAGATGCAAGGTTCTGCACTCTCCATGACCTCCATCCTCAGTTATCATGTATTTTAAGATGTTCTTTGGGAGATGATCTGAAGAAGATGACACACTTGAGCTATTACAGATCAAAGACAAGAATATATTCCATAGGGAAATGGTTCCAGAAAAATAGACTGCCTTGTTAGCTGTTCTTTCCACCTTATGCCAGCCACGCATAAACAGACCTACTCAGTTCTCCTCCCACAATTAGTAAAAGGTACATCAATACCAAAAAGTATGTTCCAAACCCGAATTTCAGAGTGCTCAAAAGAAGGCACATAGCCTGTCTCGCCTCTGTCTTAATTAAGATGAAATATCTTGTTCAGCATTGTGAAAAGAAAAAAAAAATGAGTGGCAGAGAGAGAACTTTTTCATGATGCAGAATGAAGTGCTCCATCCACTGAACCATACCACATGCATCAGCTTGCTTTATTTCTGATACACTTGACCACTCAACTGTTTCTGGTTTGTCATTTCCTTAGGAGACAAACAGAAATGAAGGGAAGAAAACAGCTGAAGAATAAAGCAGGCAGCAGCAATATAAAAATCAGGGTGAGCTGTGCTCTGAGAAGGTTAAGAAAAAAAAACAAATACTGGATGGATGTAAAGGAAACATTGTAGCTGTAACAGCTCTGGCTATACACAGAATACATTAGCTTGGCCAAAGCTCAGGGCTTATGCCATTAGTTGGCTTTCAGAACCTGAAATAACAACATATTTCTGAGATATTAAGGAAAAACACATCACCTAACATCCCACTGTTAATTGTTAACAAAGGCCATCCACCTGTGCTGTCCTGATAAAAAGCACTGCCATTTCCTACTGTCTCAACGCTTGTGTGTCAATGCAGAAGGCTGACAAGCAAGTGTTTCTGGGCTCCTGGAAGCATTCATTCATGCATACATAAGTGTATCTTTAGAGAAGAGGCTCCTGCTTTCTCTGCTTGAAGAGTGGAATATGGGAATTATCCCTGAAGATAACGGGAATACAAGATCAGCTCTAAATTTGCCAAGTATTCTCACCATGGTGACTGTGTAAATTTATTACGAGTTTCAGTAGTATCTTAATCCTTCAAGTACCACCTAATTTAATATCCTGATTCATTACCTGAAACAAGTAGGAGAAGGCAGTTTTTAAAGAAATACAACTCACAGATGGCAGTAAAAAATGACAGTCTCAGTAGATTTTTCATACTCAGGCCTCATAATTTGATTTTTAAAAAAGACTAAGGAGACTTGAAATCCAAACAAATCAAGAGGTATACTGCAGAGACCATGAACATTTTGGGGGTCACTGAACAACCCAAACAATTCAACCAACCAACCAAAGAAAAATAACCATAAGAACAGAGAAAATAAAATTCTATACCCCATAACTTTACTCCAACTTTTCATTCATATTAAAAAATATTGACCAAGTTAAATTGAAAAACACTGTTCTATTAATCTAATGAATCTGTTACTTTGGGTTATTTTCAGAGGTTTTGTCTCCACAAAAAACCCAGAAACAACAACAACAAAAAAAAGCCCCAAAACCTTGATATCTAGTTTTGATCCAGTAAAGAACATATGCGCAAGCTTCATTTTATATTAAGAATTCTTTTCCTAGATCAACAGAACCTAAAATAAAAAGCCAAAAACCAAAAGTGGTAATTAGAAGTTGAAGGACCTATCAGCAAAAAAGAAGAGTAAAAAAAGATACCATTAGTAGAATTAACATAATTTTTTTAATGGGGCTTGTATACTTTAATTTAGGCTCATTTTCAAACTACTTTGCATTGTGAATATTTTCAAGTAAAGATAAAAAGAAAGAAGATTGACCAGGCTTTTGGCAAAGCATGATTATAACTTTTGACTTAATAGGAAGTATTTTTACAACTGTCATACCTGCTATGGACCAGACATGAAGCAGATACAGTTGCACTGACCATTTAGACAAGCAAAATACAAGTTAGAAATCTTACCTTGGAGTTTTCTTGCTACAAGGCTTATAGTAGCTACAATATCATTCATTTGTCCCAGAAATATCAAGGTGCCTATGATGATGATGATGATGATGAATGATGGTGATAATGATGATCATTTTCTTATATTCCCTATTATGTGACCACATTCATGCACAAACAAATTACTGTTTCTTTAGTGATACCTAAAATATTTTTTTGATTATAAATTAAAAACTGAGAACATAATTCAAATATACCATTACATCAATATATGCTAATCTCAAAAATTGGAAAATGCCTAAAGTCATCCAAAATAAGGTCATAAACAGTCAGGTAATTTAAATTTAATTTAAATCATACAATTTCATCTAATTCTTCAATGCTTAAGGTTCCACTGGAAAGGTGGAGCTGGAAATCAGAACTGATTCAGCTACAGTAATTTTTAAATGGGTCACAAGAAATTATTAACTACTTTTAGCTTTCTGTAGCAGATAAGCCATGAACTGATGCACATGGAGGACAGAAAGAAAAAAAAAGTCTTCTGAAATGGAAATAAATTACCTCAACTGACTATTCCAGGCATACTTCCCTGCCTTTGGAGCAATATTTTGTTATCTCTTTGATTTCCAGGAAAGTGTTTCCTCTCTACCAACTGGCGTATACAGCACTATATAACACAGTTGCCTTAGCTCATGAAAATGTGTTTCATTGTAGATGCTCTGCCAAAGGGTACAAAGCCTGAGCTTCAGAGCAATTAGACACATCACAGGTGACACACTTGGCTCTGAAAAGGGGAAAATGACGTTTCTTCAACACATAAGCACTTTATGCCAACTGGTTCATTCACAGGCATTTCCTGCCAGAAAGCCTGAAAGGCATTGTTTGTACCACTGGGATTGCAGCATAGGAAGACGAAATAAAACAGAAATAAATATTGTATTCTAAACTGAGAATCTTGGCTAAACCAGAACGGCCATTGACTGTTGTGGTTTAGGAATGGTGCTCCCCAATGTGATGTTCACAATGAAACCACTCTAAACCACGTGCCGCTTGCTCATTCCTCCCTCCCTCTCCCTTTTCCCTGCAGCTGGATGGAGAGGAGAATTGGAGGCAGAAAAGCTGAAGATCATGGATACTGGAAAAAGCAATGAAATAAGAAAGCAAACAGTAACAGCAGCAATATTAATTTAAAAAGTGTACAAGAGAAAGACAAGCAATTCACATGCAGATGGTCATGGCAGATCCTGAGCCAACTGTCACCTCGCTCCCCCAGTCTGGGAGAGACTCCTTCCACCTGCCCCTGTAAAATGAAGTGAGGTGGTACAGAGCAGACTCTGGGTCTCAGCCATGTCCCCTCCTGGCTACTGCAAAAATGAACCTTGTCCTGGGTGGAACCAGGACACAGACATGGCTACAGGGTATACCTGACAGACAGAAAATGGCATTAAAAGAGCTTTGCCACTTTGACAACTTCTTGTTTATTTCTGACAGTCCCACTTGAAAGAGGGCATTCACAGAAACATCACTGCCGAAAAATTTCACACAAGTTTGAAGTCTTGAGCTCAAAACCACCCCACACAGGAACACACACCCTTCAACCCTTCAACCACAATCTAGAGAGAAAAAACAAAAAATCCTCTGGCTTTCCCAACATTTTTGACCCTGTCAAAGAAAAGAAACAAGTTTTCAATCCTGTGACTTAGGAAAGCAGCATTATTGTCATCAGGGAAAGACACTTCTCTGCTAACAGAAAAGCAGAACACAAATCTTGCTCTGCAGGGAGCAGCAGGATGGTAGCCAAAAGATTCTTGGGAGGAAGACTGCTCACTCTTGACCTCTGAAGCAACAGGGATCAGAAAACACCACTTAGATTTTCTCATCAACAGAACTCAAACTGCAAACAGCAATTGTTTTCTAAGCCCTATTTTATCCTCATATAACTCCAGTGGTCTATGTAGTATGTTCTGTTGTTTCAAATGTACATCTTACATGAGTTTTGTGGTCAGTACACACAGGAGCAAGAAAAACAGAAAAATATGGCTATGAATGCCTCCATTGTCTCCCCACACACCACCCATCAAAAGAAGAGGAATCTAAACCTCTGGTCAGTATAGTTCCAGTTAGTTCCCCAGCTACATTTGTTGTCACTCAAACTACACAACTCTGGCCTGGCTGCAGGGATCCCTGGCAGTCCTTGTTCACCTTGCCTAGGATAATTTCTGAACTCCCTGGTAAGGGGAGTTGGCAATGTGGTCTCAAATTGAACAGCATCACTTTACAGAGCCCACAGGTTCCTGAGACCTGGCACTAGGATCTGAAATCCCATCATTGTCTGCCATGAGTAGAGACTGCAATATTTATATAATATACTGGGGGGAGAGGTAGCTTAGATAAGGAAAGCCTCATGAAGATGCTTGTGTGATTCAAAAATGTGCAGAAAAGACAACAGTATATAGAATTTAAAACTTGGATTGCCACAATATACATTATCAGAAAATGACATTACCACATACTTGAAAAGAAAGACCTGGAGCAAAGCTCAGAATAAGAACCTGTAAATAATTAAATAGCCAGTCTGGGTTTTGAGGGTTTGGTTTTGTTGTTTTGGTTTTTGTTGTTGTTTGTTTGTGGGAGGGGAAGTTGGGGGGATAATATTAGGGAATCAGACTCACTATTTTATTTGCAGACATGATACAGATGCAATGGAGAAAACTCTTGGTTAGCAACATAAGCTTAGAACCCTAAATTTTATGTTTCTTTAATATAACTAAGGATTATTTACTGGAAACAGATCTGGAAACCTCTTGGGTTTATAGTGTACTGCAAAAAAAGCAACAAAACCCAAACCCCAAAGGGAATTAAAGTAACTGCAACATAAACCTTAATTACACTTGCTTAACCTCAAAAGTGGCCACTCCTTCCCTTATACAAATGGCAAGGAGCACAAATTACAGAGGGAAACTTCATTAAGGGAGGCAATGGGCTGACCTTGCCAGAGAGGCAGGTGGTGGCTGCAGACAGCCCTTTGATCCACAGCTCATCAAGACCAATCTTTGAATTCAAGGATTCACACAATTCAGAAATGTCATGTACAAGATGAGACGGCTTCAGATTCATCCTTGTCTGTTTACAGTTCCAACAAAGAGACATTATATATATATATAAATGGATGTGTCCTTACTGTGCAGGATCCCTCCCTAGCAGTATTCAGCTTTAAATCACTGCAAACAAGAGACATCTCAGGAAAATGTTTTAAGATAATTGATTTCCCATTTTTGTTTGCACAAGTCTTTTTTGCCAAGCTTGTTAGCAAGGTACTCTGTGAATGATGAATATAAAGGGAGACTGCATGGGAGTCATGACTGTTTATGGGAAGGTTAATAATGGAACTGATCATGTCATCGCTGACATTTTTCCTGTCTCTATTCATTTAACATATGGGAAGAAAGTCAAGGACAGAAAATGAAATAGAAAAAGAATAGCTGAGCTCCTTCCTTCGTTGCACTTAGATGAGCTGAATAATATGGAGTCATTCACTGTGAAACAGGGCAAAAAGTCAACAAATGCTAATGACTCTCCATAGGTTTTATAACATTCAATTCTCTATAGTCTTTACTGGTGTCTTTTCTGAAGCCTCGTGCTAGCAGTAAAGAGAGAAAACAGCAGTTTGAAGCAGTACTAGAGGTTGGAGCCTGCTGTGTTGAACTTCTCAAATTGCTGGGAATGAGAACAGCTTTAGTAGTTCGTGTACAAAATTTAAATCTATATTTCAAGGGGTATTTCAGTTGCCACTGAGCTGCTGCATAGACTGAGTAGACAGAACAAGAATGCTTCATCTCTTTGATTATTTCCTCAGTGGCCTTTGAGCTATTCTGTGGAGTATAGCTGGACATTTTCAACCTGTGGGCAAAACTGAGTACATAAATAAAAGTATAACAGTGAACAAACATTGCCAACACACCATGTTCATGAACATGCTCCTTCACAAGGACAGAATACTCCTTAGAGGAGAAATAAGTTATACTAAAATTGAAGGGGAACCTTAGAAAATGTTCCCTGGTGCATGTGGAGTACAACTCCTTTAGAAATCCTAATCATTTAGATGACCTCAGGGAGGGTTGTAACCCTAATGCCCAAAGTCTACAGTGAGCAGCTGAGTCTGACAGTGCGCAGCTGCCTGCACCACACAGCTGCACGGGTGCCTTTTGGGATGGAATCCTTCACCTCTGCCAAGACAGTCTGGTATCTCCTAAACTTGTTCCCACCAGTTCTGCACCTGAGCAAAACAATGCTGAAAAAACAGCTGCTTAGAAAATAGGTTCTTAAGACACACAGTAACCTAAATTTCACAAGATGAGACCAGCCATTTAAATCTTCAGCTCTAAACCTATGTTTTAACTCTTCAGCAAGAACCCCATTTTCTGAAGAATCTCTGCAGTCCTTGGTTCTTACACTGGGTTCAAACCATCATCCTGCATTCACCAGGTTCTCCTTACCACCTGCTGGTCAAAATTCCTGTTAAAATTTCCTTTGGGAATCTGGGATTGGTAGCCAAGACTAGCAGGTTTATTCCAAAACTGGAAAATTTAATTTTTAAAAAGTGTCACTAGCAGTCAGTGTCACTACATGCATTTATTTTTCATCTCCCTGTATGCTCTGTCATGAGACAAAAGAAATATCTCTCCACTGGGGATAAGGGAGCAAAATAACATCTATCTTCCTAATGCCTACTCTAAGCTCCTTGCACATGCAGAACTGACCTCATGCCAAATTTTTTTGCTTCAGATTGTTTTGGTGACTCAGCTAAGGAGTGGGACAAGATAAATGAAGATAGCTGATTTGTCTAGGGATTTTATTTCACATAAAGAGAAAAAGTTCAAAAATCCCTGAGCATATGCTGAGTGAAAATACATGCAGACCATAAAATTCAGCCCCATGAAGGTAGCCAGTCACACATTCCTAAAACTGTAAGGCTATGTTTCTAAGGTGATGTGCATAAGCTAATAAGCTCAGCTGTTCCCATGCTTATCAGAAGTTAATTCAAGGATCTATGCTGTGCTCCTGCTGAGCTGCAGCATTTGCCTGATTAATGTTTTTTCAGTGTGAGCTAGTAGGGATGATTACTTTCCTCTGTTTCTTCAGGCAGTGAGTCTACCTCTGCTACCAAGACATCTGTAAGCGTTTAAGGAACATTTCGTCTCAGGGAGAGGATCCAGGCACTCTCTTCATCAAAGAGTGCTGTTAGATCATGGTCTCAAGGTCCCACGTACCAGTTCAGGTTCAAATCCAAGCTGTCCCAATGTTATTTAGGTTCAGACTTCTGTTAATGTTACCTTGAGAAGGAAAAACAAAGAAAAGGGGAAAAAAAAGGTTGTAATTTATGTTAACCACCCCTTAGCTCCATTTCTGAAACAGCAGAGATGAATACTGATCACGACTTCCTAGCAGCTGCTCCTACTTTGAGCAGAGGAAAAGCAATCCTTCCAATGGCAGCTGCCTGAGCACTCTCTAGTGATCCAAGATTTCAGGGCTCCAGTTTCAGTGTAGCAGGTTATGGTCCCTAGGTACAAAACTTCAAGGAACTACTGGTGAGACACTGTCCTGCAGGATCTGAGTCATCCAACACAGCTAGGATTTCTGTAGTTTCCCACTGCTTTTCAGCTTTCCTCCTCAACTTTAATTTCTTTGGCTACCTACTCAAGTTTTTCAACTTCTCAGTCTGGTTTCAGTACAAGGATTCAACAAAAGTTCAAACAGACACAATATGTTTTACCTCAGACCATCGACTCCTGTGTGATTATCTACTCTCTTGAAAGAAAACATAGCGCAGTCTGAACAATCCTCTGTAGGAAAAAAAAAAGTCTAAGAAAATAGGAAAAAAAAGTGATACTATCCATAAAGCTCAGAGGGGAAAAATAGAACATACAAAAATATGATGAAAAAAAAGAACATTAAAAAAATAATGTCCCAAAACATACTGCAGTACATTCTGTTCTTCATATAGTAGCACCAGAAAGTTAAATGCATAACACTAAAGCTGCATAAACCCCTGGTTTATAGAATTTACCTTGTTGTAATTTTGGCAATAAGTTCTAGTATTAACAGTTATTAGGAAAAAAAG
>VWZT01012865.1:0-29406 GCA_013397055.1 Pachycephala philippinensis | reverse complement strand
CTCTTCTCTTCTCTTCTCTTCTCTTCTCTTCTCTTCTCTTCTCTTCTCTTCTCTTCTCTTCTCTTCTCTTCTCTTCTCTTCTCTTCTCTTCTCTTCTCTCCTTTCCCCCTGGAACCAATTTTGGCATGGATACTGCCACTTTTGACAAAATATATGAGTTTTTACACTGAACTTTCAGTCAGTTATCATTTTACTGGCCACTCTGGAAAAGAGCAGAAACAGGAGTGAGGAACTTGAGCGTTCTCAGAAACACAGACATGTCTGAGGCATGTCCCCTTCCAGTTCTCAGCTGAAGTGTTCTGCCTTTTATAAAATACTCAGGGCTAGAGAAAAAGAGACGGAGCAGTCAGGGTGTATGTCTGAGATGTCAAGCTCCCACACTGATGCATCCAGACAACACATACCTCTGCACATTGGATAAGGAGGAAGGCCTAAGAGGAGCAACTTCCACTCTGGTCTAATTTCCAGTCTAGAAATTAAAGAACTTGTCTGGCAAGGGGGAATATTTTTTAACAGAGGTTCAGTCACAGTCTCACATCTCCCATATTGATTTTTTTTTTGTTAAAGCACGTTTTCTGAAGGGAGGAGTGTTTTGGCTGTTATCTCCTTTTTTCACAGACTTGGAATGGAGTTTTCCACACGGATTTGCACACAGAAGCTTGGGGGCAGGAGTATTTTGCATTGCACTCACACAGCACACACAGTCCAGCAAAGGTCTCCTCCTGGGGGTAGCACTGCCCTAGGAAAACTACTTACATGCCACTTCAGTAGGGTCAAGAATAGAAAATTTACACTTGCTATGACAAGAAGTTCTGCTTGCTCCAAAATAAAATTTTAAACTATGGTGAATAGTAAAATACATCCATGTTAACCCATTCCTGCTCTGGTCATTCTGTTGGATCAGCACTTGCAATATGCTTTTCCATGCCTGTGTGGTAGGCATAAAATGCCAGACCACCACTCTTCAGCAGCAAGTTCTTCAACGGCTGAGACTCCTTTCCATTGACAAACCCAACGCTGTGAATTCCTTCTCCTTGCTTGGAAGGACGGTGACATTTAATATTTGACTGTAATCATATAAACAGATATTTGTTCTTTTCTGTTGGCCACTAAACTGCTTGGGATTTAACCTCCCATTTACCTGCAAAAACAGCTTCATGCATAATCAACACAGAGAGATGCTATAAAACTGTAACTGTAATTGTGAGTCAGAGAAAAATTCAACTTCATTGTGTATTACCATGTGCTGTCAGACAACTTTATCTGCTCTTACTTTTTATGTACTGGTCCAAAGCATGCTCAGTTTGAGATGTAGCACAGCATTGACAAACCAGATGTAACCTAATTTATTCAAACATGTTTGCAGGTTTAGCCACAGAACTAAGGGCACACCAGAAGCCCAAATCTTTCTCTGCTACACCAGCAAGTCTTGCAGGCAGAGCTGATCCAGGTCTTTCAGCTGTGCCCAAGCCAGTGCCCAAGCCGGCTAGATTAAAAATAGGAAAGCTCCAGTATTGTGCTAAGTCCTGCATGTGTGTATATAAACATGTATGCACACATGCAGACCAGTAACATGGCTTTGGAGTTTTTTCTTGAATTACCAACCCATGCAGGAAGCTAAAATCTAGTACAACTGGAATTTTTCTGTATATACGCTCACCTTTTAATATTTTCTGTGGTTTAATTATTTAAAGTTAAAAGGTCTCTTTGTAACCAGATTAAACCAAGCCCTTCTATAAATACAGATTCTTTGTGAAAAAAAAATAAAAAATAAAAAATTAAGGATTACCCTGCTGTTCCTTTTAGGACTCAGCTCACTGTTCAGTGTTATGTTAGAGGTGTGTGAATGGCTTTTGAAGCAAAGTACATTTCTATAGGCCTGGAACACAGTGATAAACTGAGTCCTATTCAAGAAGAAACACAACTTCATCAGCAAGGACTTGGATCAATGCTAGTATAATCAATCCCCTGACAGGAGAAACAGGGGGTTGTTATGACCATCAAATACATACACTTCATATAGATGAGGTTTCCTATCGACATCTGTTGTAGAGGAAAAGGATTGGTCTAATTAAAACTGAGGACCTGGGAGAGATATATTCAGGTCTCCTCATATAGGAGAGATTTGCTGCGAGACCTGGCCTATGGCAAAGTCTGCCTGTGCTTAAGATTCCCATTTATAGAAAGTGGAAAAGCAGCTTTTTCATTTCTTTCAGGGATTTTGTGCAGATAAATACGTGCTACTTACAAGCACCATGCAAGAATGTAAAACAGAATCTGAACAACAGCCTCAAGAAGATGAGCATGATACTTATTCTTTTAAAGCAAGGGTATTAAACCAGTCAAGCAGAAGTATATCATTAAACTATTCTTCTTTCTAAGGTTGTAAGGAAGCTCATTCCCCTGAAGGTGACTTGTCAGGAGCATATGCATTTTCTGTAAACTACCAATCTCTATTTGCAGTTTGTTAAATATTACTGGGAATAGAATTAAGGCATTTATGCCTGCAAATGTGGCATTCTCAATAGCTACACACAGAATCAACTACCTGTCAAATTTCCCCATCTTGCACCAAGAAGAAATAAGGTAAGAGGAATGGGATTTTTCTTCCCTAATCTAATAGCACAGACATTTAAATCTGAGCTAGTCACCCCAGGCTCCCTCTCAAGTTCATGTCGTGAATACATTCCTTCTAGCTGAGGATTCATCTCATCCTAAAACAGACAACTAAAAATAGGTCAGAGATGCAGACCAGGAGGGCTTTTACTGCTGTCAACTGCAGCATTAGGTTAACATGAGAAGCTTACCTAAAAAGGTCTATACAGTGTCCCACCATGTATCAATTTTGTGCTGGTGTTTTGCGTAGGCTTTTTCTCATTTCTCTTGCATGTGTTTAGAAGGTCTTTTAGCTTAGTCTAAAATAACAGTTTCACAAAATGTAACGTGTTTACAAAGAATGTTAAATGTAAATTATACCTCTTACATCCTATAGATGAACACTTGTCTTGCAAATTAGTTGCACTAAAATTTTCTGGAGCTTGTCATCTACAGCTAGGTAAAGAACAGAGGACGTTTAAACCCTTACTGGTCTTCTTCTTCATCCTAAAATGGTAGATGTTCCTGTTTCCCCAAAAATTTGGAGCTTCCTAAAGCCAGGCTTTACAAATTATGGGAGAAGAAAAGAGTATCTGTCAACCAAATATGACTTTTTTTTTTCATAAACATATCTTTTTCCAAGTTCCTTAAAAAATTGTCTATGATTTCTCTTCACAGGGCTTGTATCTGTATACCTTATACCTTATGTGCAAAAACAAGGCTCCTTCACCCCTCTGCAAGGAAAAGCACAGCTTGCCCACTGGATCAATTCCACATAGGATTCAAGGTCTTACCCAAAAATTTCAGAAGCAACAGGAAGATATCTGTGCAAGAATAAAGCTTTGTCAATAGTAATTAAGAGTAAGGTACATGCTGATAGTTAAAAAAAAAAAAAAAAACAACACATATATTTTGCCCATGAAAACTGGGATTTAAGACAGCATTTGTGCCTGAAAAAAAGGAGAGCTTCCAGAAGTCTTGATAAATTTTCCTAATTTGACTTCAGTGATCAATAACATGTTCAGTAGAGGCACCTTGGGAAGACCTACTAAATGAGCAGTCACATTCACCAGATATACTCTCTTATTAGTGGTTACTTTAGAAACAATCTTTTCTGAAATGAAAGATGAGTAAAATTACATTTAAACTATTGCCTTTAATATGCCAGAGAGGACCTTAAAATGAACCAAAGAAGAAAGATATCATATGATTTTTTGGCTTTTTCACACAGCACTTATAGAAGAAAGAGAACAGAATTGTACTTACAGAGCAGAAGTACAGATCTTCTTGTTGTTTTTATGGTATTAAAAGGATGAAAAAGAATTGTTATTTTTAAACCATTTCAGAATAGAAGAGAGAAAGGGAATGGATCTGATTTTTATTATCCTTGTTAAATTTCCAGTTTATCCTTTTACTGACAAACCTCTTCACATGTTCGAGATATCTCAGGGACCTGTGAGTTTCCAAGAAAAAGCAGTGCCACATCCTGAACTTATAAGCTGTGTTAAAAAGACCATTATCACCTTTTTTTAATAGCCAGATGAAAACAGCTTAATTTTATCTCTAGATCTCAGGCTACATCAGTAGGTGAGGGCCTGACATATTTCTGACACCCTGGGCAGAGGAGGCACCAGGCATCTGGAGATCATTCCCCATGCACCCCAGATGTGCTCTGAGTTGCTTCCCGTGCTGACTGCAGGTGCCCAGGTGCTGGCAGTGGGGAGCAGCAGATGTGGCCTCTGTGAGGAGAAGCCAAGGCTGTCCCATACCTGGCACAGCCATCTCCAGGAGACCTACTGCAGGGCACAGCTGAGCCCATCAACAACACTGCTGGCTCCTCTGTGGTAACATATTTCAGATGGTAAAAAATGCTGCACAGCATCTGTGACAGAGGAGTGACAAAAACGTGAGAAACAGCCCTGCAGACACCAAGGCCAGAGAAGAAGGGAAGGGGTGCTCCAGATTCCACTGCAGCCCCTGGGGGACCCACACGGGAGTCAATGGGCATTCCTGAATGACTGCAGCTGATGGAGAGCTCATTCTGGAGCAGGGGAAAACCATGGAGAGTAAAGAGCAGCAGAAGGTTATGAAGCTGTTATGAACTGAGCCCAAACCTGCTGCATTTCTGTACTGCTGGCTAAGAGCTGGTACCACATGGAAATTTCTGTTCATTCATCAAACTTTGACCATCACCATTCACTAATTTAGGATTTGGTCCTTTCAGCCTTGAGTGGTAGGGGTAGTACCCATTGAAGTCCACATCCAGAGGCTGTGGTAAAATAATAGATACAGTAGTTTGAGCAAACCCTGTACAACTGGCACAGAGCAAGAGAGGTAAAATAGTGGCTCTGCTCTAAACGGCATCCAGGCCCTTATTTAAGTCAAAAGAAATCTCAAAGATCATTTCTATCAAGGAACATTTGCCAGAGCTTAGGAAAACACTCCTCACATATAATTTTTCTACAGTGGTAATAGAAAAGGCGATAGATCAGCTTGGGAGTCTTCTACCTTTTGTCCCCCACCAAAGGGGAATCCTGGAGCAATCAGTGAGGTGGGCTTAGTAGTGGCTCCACTGGAAAATCCATAATAGAATATTTTATTCTGAAAAGACATAATTCTATCTGCAGTAAAACAAAAGCAACAGAAAAACCTTTCTGGTGTTTTCATGGTGTGAAGCCACACGAGGATGCAGCAAAGGATTTAGACGTAGATATCTTTTTAAGAACCCAGTGCTCTGGTCCAGTATGTCACAAAAATCCAGTCTCATATGCATGCACACAAATAAACACAGGCCTTGTACATTTGTTGATCTCTAATTTCTTTTTCCTCTTGACAGAGCTTATAATAAATCAGAAAGGGTAACAGGCAGAATTACCACACAAGAGAAATGAACTGGAAAAATGGATAATAGTGTTTATGTTCATAATTTACATTCCATTTGCAGCTTCATTCAGAACTGCAGCCTGGTAGCCAGTTGCAGTCTATTCAAGTGAGTCAAATAAAAGACTCTTATTATTTTTGTTGAACAATCTCTCAGTTTGCCTGTAAATAAAATTATTTTTGTTAAAAACTATTGAATTTGCTCTAGGTAATGAATCATTTGTGGCACACTCTGAGCACACTAACACAGAGAGATGCCTGGACAGGAAACTTTTATCTGAATTGGTAGCACAGCAGCATCAGTTCCGGCACTTCTCAAGTTTGCAATTATAGAAAAGATGTTGTCCAGAAAAAAACCTTTAAAACTTAAATTTAATAAAACTGAAGAGGGAAAGAAAACAAAACTCAACACACACCTCCACTCTCTTACAGAGAGGGAAAAAAAAAAAAGGATTTCCGAATGATTTCAACTAGGTTTCAAAATGCACTTTTGTAATTTGTTACCAAGAAATGTGAAATACTCCTAAGTGTATACAGCACATTACCAAATAAATAGGTTTTCTGACAGCTTTTTCAGGCAAACAGATGAACTGATCTATGAAAAAACATAGTAAGTTATTAAAACATGAACAAAATATAATTTGTCATGAAACTGCATGGCAAGTTTTGATCTCAGCTGGCTCTGAAATGAAACTGTGTTTTTTCAAAAAGAGTCATGGACAGCAAAAAAACCCCAAACAACTGTAAACCATACTGCAGACAGGGTTAGTCATAAATACTCGTGTTGCAGAAGCAACACATAACTCAAAGCTCACTAGCTGACCAACCTTGAGAAACCTTTGTCATTTCCATTGTATTTTCTTGAGAAGTGAGACTGAAAGCTCTTTTGCCTCACACATTTCCTGATGATTTCCCCAGCCAAGCCACAGAAGAGACAGAGTCAGGTGTCCTGCTCCCTCTGCAGTTCAGCTGCAGTACAATTCTGGAAAATCAAACTTTCAGTTCTCTTAGGGGAGAGAAGCCAATGTTTTCAATCAAAATTTCAGTTTGAGAAAATATGCATTAATTCATGGCATTCCAATAGAAAAATTTTAATCAGTTTCACTTTTCATCTGAAAACATCTGTGGGGAAATCCTCCTCCCCTAATTGCCATAGAGGTTCACAGGTCCCCTCAACCCACTTCCATCTTACCACCCCACACACAAGAAACAGGCTCATGGACTGTAACCCTCATCTTTGCAAAACATTCCTGGTTTCTAAGGAACACCTTGGACTTTGAAAGCGCTCCTTTAACTTTCACTCCAGACCCATAATCTGCAGCGATGGGAATACAGGAGGCTCTTGCCCATAACAAGCCATGCATTTCACTCCACATCTTCTGCCTGCAGACCTCCTGTCCCTTTCTTGCCCCTTGACTCCCTGCCCCCATTTTTGTTCTTCTTCAACAACAATCCAAGTCATAAATGATACCTTTTAACTACTGAGAAGCCATTTTCTAGCAAAATTTTACAGCTAAGAAAACCTTACCGTTCAGCCACCTAGAGCAGTGATGGGACCTAAGCAGGTGTTTGCTGTTCATACAGTCTACACTTTCTGTTGTATGTAATATTTTATCACAGAGGAGAGGAGTTTGCTTCAGCTCTAATCATGAATCTGTAATAAAGCACTCAGTCAAGCTGTGAACATGCTACATTAGCTACAAATTATTCCTAATCTACATACATTCCCAGCTCTGGCACTCAGTAGATAGAGAATTTGTCATATCTCACATATAACTGTGCAGCTATTGTATCAAATAATGCTGCCCTTCTCCTCCAGAGACAGCCCAGCCTGAAGGGTGTTCAAAACTGTGTGAACTGAAAATATCCAAAACTTGGACAAGAGCTATAAACACAAATGGAGGAGCGTTTGGTTGGAGCACGGTGCTAAAAACACCGAGGTCACGGGGTTCAATCCCTGTATGGGCCATTCACTTAAGAACTGGACTCCGTGATCCTTGTGGGTCCCATCCAACTCAGACCATTCTGTGATTCTCAAGTGAGAATTCTAAAAATAAGAGTTAGGTGAACAGAACTTCTTCATTTCCTGAAAACTCATTCTTACAAAACATTTTCTTGCAGCAGTCCTAAAGCTGACTCTGAGATCTCTTCTTATTGCTCGTGTGACACATGAGGATAAGCTCAGATATTCTGCATAAAAGCCAGATCCATTTTCCTTCCCTTACACAGAAATACAAAGCCACCCATACTCAAAAGCTGCAGCTCTGAATGATCAAATGCAGCAAATTGTCAGTGGTCCTAAAGCAGCTTCACTAAATCCACTCTTCAGTAACAAAAAAACTTGCCCTGAAGTTCAGCTCCCAACAACAGCTATGCAGCAGAGCCCCGTATATACTTATCTAGAGAAAACATTCTGCATACAGCACATTCCTATCTCATGCTCTAATTAGAGGAATGCAAATATACCTGCAATCTTGCCCTAGAGACCCACTAATTTGCATTTTTTCCTCGTAGAATCATTTTGACTTATCGGCATGACTGTAAGTTATCTGAAACATGAGGTGATATCATGAACTCTTCCTCAAAATTGCTTTCAGAAAGTGGAAGAACCTTTGATTTGCCCCATTACTAAGTACCTACTATGCAATCCACAACCATCAATTTAGAGCAAAATTCTGGACCTGAGGTGAAAACTTATTTTTCCTCCATTCATCAGAGGAATGCACTTCACCATACAGTTTTCCTGAGGTCAAAAAGAGCATACTTGTCAAAGCAAAGCATTTAAACAGATGTTTTCTATATGTTAGTATGAATTCAAGGATTTATTTATAAAATTTTAATGTTCATGTTATAATTTAAGGTCAAATTAGAATATTTCTGTATAAGAAAAATACATCTTACATCTCTCTCTCTTAATTTGTATTTTTACATAAAATTCTTCATAAATTGGCTTCAAAATTTGACTATAAAAAGAAGAGTTTGTACTGTAATGCATTAGCCATTTTTGTGGCTTTTCCAGACCATGTTTAAAATTTTAACTTTTGTCAAACTTGGAAAACATCTTAGTTTTTCATCATACCAGAACTAAAGTTACTGGATAATGCAGTTCAAATGCAGTGCCCTTCAGACCAAATTTAAAGGACTTGATTTCTGCTTAAGGAGAACATAATTTAAGTGTGAACAGAGTTGAGAGAAAAACATCTTTTCTGTTCTTGTTTCACAGCAAATGAACACTTAGGAGCCTGTTAAAGTAAACAGTGCCTGTAGAAGCAAGAATAGCTTGGTGTTTAAGATAGAGGACCAAATACAAACAGGCAGAGAAAACAGTCTTATCTTTTCTCTTCCCCTTTATTTCTACCTGCGTGTGGCTGCAGCATTTAACCTGTTCAAGCTCCATTTCTTTAGCTGATGACATTTGGATTGTGCTGGTAATTAGCCTGGGGAGGCAAAGACTAATGACCCCAATTACTGCTGGAGGCACAGCTGGAGAGTCTTAAAAGCTAAAGTTTATCAGAGTGTGTGTGGGGGTGGAGGGTGTTCCAAACAGAACAGTGTTCCACAAGCTAATATATCTAAATAGGGTTGCAGTGTTCTTGCTCTGTATTGTAATTGAAGTCCTTCATTGGCAAAAAGAGGGTTTTTTGCTGCAATGTTATTTTATGACAAGGAGAACTTCTGAGAAGTATAAGCACCCCATTAAAAATGCCCACGTGCATTCAAAAATGCCTTTTATTTCTG
The DNA here is from genome assembly GCA_013397055.1 of Pachycephala philippinensis. Taxonomy (NCBI): domain Eukaryota; kingdom Metazoa; phylum Chordata; class Aves; order Passeriformes; genus Pachycephala; species Pachycephala philippinensis. The sequence continues at coordinate 20,193 of VWZT01012865.1, read as the reverse complement.
CAACTGTGTACACCTGTTAATAGAATATTGCCACTACTAGTAGCAGATCACATTCTTGTAGCGAGTTTGAAAGGCCTCTGTTGGCAGAATGAGATATTTGTGACTCACACACAATGTGGGAGTGCAGAAGATGCAGCCTTGGTATGAGAGCAGAGTCCCTGAGAAATGGGGATGCAGGAAGTGGCAAATGCTGACATGGCGTGGCAAGAGGTGGGTCCAGTGTTTGGTACGGATGACCCCACAACTGTGCACAGGTCTCCGTAATTTTCAGTTAAAAAACCCCAAAACATACAAGAAAAGAAAAAAGAACGCCTGAAGCTGGACAGAATTGGTCTTTGGGGTAACAAATAGAGCAAAGAAATAGCATCTAATACATGCAAGGAGTACCTTGTATGTGCAGTAAATCCAGATATAACCTGGTACTGAGAAGAAATGAAGAAAAAGAACTATATTGAAGTGTTAGAAAATACACAAATGGTGGATCCCAAGAGGATCATGGGAGTAGAAACCAGCAACATGAACATCATATTCCTCCTGGGAAAGGACTCCGGATACCAGTGATGCATCCTAACACCCCTCCACATATCAAACCCCAGATTGAAAGCACTGACCTTTGGATCCGGTGGAGTAGGGGAAGGGTGAGCATAACCTTAGGAAAAGGGGTAGAAGCATCTGTTGCAAGTTTAGTAGTATCATTACTATTGTTGACATTTTTCTGTATCAGTATTCTGATCACACTGTTCTTTTTTTTTCTGAACAATTAGACACAAGCTGATGATGGTGCTTGAATTAAACTCCTAATATTTCCACTATATCTAAACTAAATTCTTTGCTTTACAGAGATAAAATTATATGTATGCCATATTTTTAAAATATTTATTTATATAAGGCATGTTTGCGTTCCCCCATAATCAAGGTTCTGAGCATGACGCTACACAGTCTATTAAATAAACACCATGATTGAATTCCTTACTAGTAATTGTTTGCTTCACAACGCACAACTCATGATAGTTCAAATCAGCCAATTCTAAGCAATATGACGTCTCTATTATGGTTGCCCTGCTGAATATTTTGCCTCTCTGACCATCCAAAATATATGTCTTGCCCTTATGACCTCTGAAAAGAGATCCAAGGACACAGAGTGTAAGGGCCATCTAGAAGGAGAGGGCTTGCAACAGCTACTCAAGACTGGCACTGTTAGTTTCTTGTAACATCGTATTTAAAAATATCAGAAGAGCTATAACAAAATTATTAGCAGAAATCATTCACAAAACTTTTCTGAAGAACAAGACAGGATTCCGTTTTCTCTGAGAATATGACTATTTTCATAAAGAAAACAAGAAGTCTTCTCATTGTATCATAATAAAAATATAGGTATAGTCTTGTGTGAATTTTTATGGGACTACAGTCTAAAATATTTTTACATTACATTATCTGTTAATATTCTTCTAAAAACTTTGAAACTTGGCCCTCCAGATTTCAGTCCAGCTGTATGTTTTGCCTCTGTTTCTGAAGAACTTTGTAGTGTCCCATGCAGGCAAACAGGGGACAGCCCTGTTTGTTTGGGGAGCTCAGTGAGAACACACTCTCCTCAGGCGTGTTGGACACACAAAATTTATGCTCTTCATTTTGCTTAGAGGAAAGATCACTCCAAGCCCAGGAAAATGGTGAGCTCTGTGTGTCCTAGATCTACCTACAACAATCAGGTGGGTACCATGTAACTCCATTTTAAACCTCCTTTGGGAGAGGGGTCTCTTCCATGGTCATCAGGCTCCATTAGGGTGCAAATGTAGAAGACTGAATGATCTTCCTGGATACATTTTTTATTTGGCTGTCAGAAGTACAGTATTCCTTTGAAGTATAAAACTATTTCCACTATCTGTAAGGAGACTCTTCATGTGTGAGAAGAGTGCATAGATTGTGCACAAGTATAAGCAACAATGGGGTATTTCAAAGATAAGAGAACTTTGAAGATATACCCCAGTGACATCAGGTGACATTCCACTTGGTGAAATGATAGTAATCCATTTCAAGACCCAGAAAAAAAATACAAAGAGACAGCTACCTTTATATTTTCCTTTTGAAGACAGAGTTTCTCCAAATAATAATATGCTTTTGGCTCACTGAACTTGAAGTGGTTTTTAGGACTAAATAGACCCCATGCATGTTTAGTTTTGTAGTTTAAATGCATGTTCAGTTGTACAGGTCATGACCAGAGATGTCCAAATCTATCAGAGTTAAAAGTACGCTATTCAGACAAGTCCTACCTCTGAATCAACATCTCCAGGAATGAAGGCATTTCAAATAAACAAAACAGATGGGCTAAATACTGTACACATAATCAACAGACAAAGGTGAAAATAATTCCACACTTTAGTTTTTTCCCTCTGCATTGAATTAGATTGCATTGAATTCACATAGACATGTAAGGAGAGAAAGTTAGTGAAGAGTGATGCCTTAGGTTTTAACTTTTATATTTTTCAAATTCTGTATTCCTAGTGTGTAACTCTGAAATATTCAGTAGCCTGTTAATTGCTGTTCTCTCATGCTGAGATAGACATAACAAAGCCTCTCTAAACTTGCTCTCCAAGGACACCCAGACCGTCCTAGGCCCAAAATATGTAAACCAGCATCTTGAGAAGGGGGGCAAGCTGAGGGGAAATTACATCATTAGCTAAAGTTTAATTGGTGAAATTGGCTTGATATGCAAATGGACCAAACCTATGAAAGTGTGAAGAACTCATGACTCATCGTCCATCTTGGGTGTAGCCTTTGGCCTGCCCAGGTGTACCTCTGAAGGCCTTTCAAATAAATATCCACCTTTATTCCCTTACTCCTGTCTAGTCTCTGTTTCTAGGTTGGCCTCTTCAGGTATCAAGAGTCATTTACGAACTACACATGCCGAAGTAAAAAAGTTAGCTAATATGATGCTAGGAGAGGGTGTTCTTCCTAATTCCCCAGCTGCCCCTGTGATACAGCCCCTCGGCCGGCAGCGTGGGGCCGCGCTGGCTCCTGCAGCCGAAGCGCTCATTAGTACCGTGGCTGATGGCACCGCACACGGCAGCGCACACTGTGCCCGAGCCAGAGATAAGAAAGAAAATGAAAGTAGTAATTTTCTTCAGCTCAGGCTTTCTCTCCGCTTTGATGTGATTTGTTAGCACACACTCGGTAATTTGCGAGCGTTCCTTTTTCCCCAGTCAGGTTCCAGCAGTACTTTCACGGTGCCCTGGGGTGCCTGTCACTCTCTGACATCTGTTAGAGTTGAAGGCCATCAGCTGGGTTTGCATGTTGAAAACAAATTCTCAGTGGGGTCCACAATTTCCCTGTGCAGCAAAGTAGTATCTATTGATCACTGACTGTAACTGTGGTAGGTCAACAATTACTGCTGATGGGAGCACTCCCGCCCCTCGGTGCAGCAGCACGCATTTATGTTGCTCTAAATGAGCAGGTGGAGGGGAGGGGACTTGGGTATGTGAGACAAGGAAAAGCTCTGCTCCTGAGCAGCACTTTTATAAACAAAGAAACTTTAAAGCACTTCAATGTATAAAAAGAAAATCACATTATCTAACACAGAATATCCATCTGGCTCATAAAAAGTCAGGAGAACTGAAGCTTGCACAAGATTAAATGTCTACATCAAAAAGTCAGAGATGATAATGAATTACTCCTAAATACTCTCAATGCTTCATCCTACATCTGATGTTTCTAATACAAACACACACACACAGAGGGAATTGAAGAATGTATCTGGGAAGTATTAAAATAATTTCTGCTTAGAAACAGAGCTATTTTAGACAGTATTTCTTCCCTTACTTTTAGTTTTTAAAGCATTAGAAGACTTTGCAACTTTAATCAATTCAATTCCACACCATAGACAAAAATCACGGTGCTAATTGTAGGTGGGAGAATAGCATAGGTGATAGCACATTTTTAAACAGCCCTACACATATTTAGACATTTAGGGGTTTTTAGGAGAAAATAGACAGCATAGAATTCAAACCAGAAATTTGGTAATAATGTGGAATAACACATGTGGCTTTGTGAAAGGGGTGAAAATACATAAATATCAAGCTGGTCTCACTGCCCAGAGCCTTTGTTTTACAGCGATCAGATTTCCCAAACCAAGATCTTGTTTTAACCTTGGCTTCTAAGACAGAGTGCAACTGGCCACTGGCACATACCTTGAAGGAGTGCTTTGTGAAAACTCCCTGTCAAGTCAATCAGAAAAATAAAAAATCTGATTTCTATCATTCTACCTCTTTCAATTTGGAAAGAAACAAATGGTGGTTTAAGTATATATTCTACCAACCATGCCAAACGTATTGCTGTCAGAAACAGGACCAGGAAAGCTGTTCTCCAGTTCTCTAGGCCATCTCACACACTGTTCTGTTTCTTCTCCCAGTATGACCAGGGTATTTGTTTCTTCCCCCCAATATCTCCTGGTCAGGAGACTCTTCTCATGCCAGGCTACATGACCACCAGTGCCAGGAGCTCCTAACTTCTCTCTGGGAAAGAAGGTTTGCAGCTCTGATCTCCCAAATAAACCTGAAATCATGAAACAAAGCAATCCTTTCCTCTCTTAGCAGAAATGATATTTTGTCTCTGAAGTAACCCATAATATGCCTTGTTACTGGTATGTTTGGTAAAAGGGCTCAAGTAACCCTGTCTTAACCTTATAAAGCACTCATGCGCAGAGCAGAGCTACTCACTCTAATGCAGTCATGTTTTCATCTACTTGATTCCCCACCTTGACATGAAAAGGAGACCAAGGAACAAACGCACAGAGATTGACAGATGTTATTCTGCAAACAGAAAAATCCCTTCATCCAGAGGAAAAAGTCTTTGCCACACTTATCATGACACATTAAAAATTAATTTGTTTCATGGCACTTCAACAGAGACCAGGGATGGGGGGAAACAGGAGTTAGGCGCTGGTATTTTTCCATCAACAAGAAAGAAAATAGGAACCAGAAACACAGGTAAACAGAAAACAAAAATCATCATTTGTTTTAAATCATTGCAGACAGTTCTAATGTTAAAGGCTGCACTTGAAATATCAGAAGTGCCCAGAAAATAACAGGACAAATAACTGATAGAATCAAATCTAAAACTTAAGAAAGTGCAAATGAGAGATGTTTGAATTACTAACACAAGTAGGGTGTAGGCGAAAGGGCTAAAGTATTTCCACTAATTACAATGATACTCCATGGAATGAAACTGTGGCAACAGTCTTGTCGCTTTCAAACAAAGGACATGATTTGAAACTTGTGATAGGAAAGAAAGTAAGGGATAGAATTACAAATGAAGTGGATTTGAAAGGTTTCTGGATTCAGTCATACCCAAACAAATAGCTGGTGATAACTATAATATTTAAGATGCAGTCTTTTGGAAAAATAACAACACGGTGCTTCCTCCGCATTGCTTAAAATTTTGAAAGCATAGCAGGGGAATAAATTTTTTTTCTTATATATGGGCCTATTTGTTTCGTATTCAGCAATTCTGAAGAGTGATTGAATACATGAAAACATCTTTTCTGTATCTCTGAAAAAAGTTGTTTTCCCATCCTGTGTTTAAAAGAATACAACAAAGTACAAGTAACTTGGGATACAGATCTAATACCAATGCTCCAGGGGTGTCAGTCATGGCAAATGCAGTTATATGACCATAAACCAAGTCAAATGCAGAAAAAACCTATTCGGGCTGTATTTTTCTCTTTTGTTCTAAAAATTTCTGGAGCTTCTCTCTTACAAGGATAGGCTGAGAGTTGGATCTGTTCAGCCTCCAGAAGAGACAACTGAGACGGGACCTCATCCACGTATATAAGTATCTGAAGGGAGGGTGAAAAGAGGATGGATCCAGGCTTTTCTTGGTGGTGCCAAGAAATAGGACAAGAGGCAATGGGCAGAAACTGATGCTCAGGAAGTTCCACCTGAGTATGACAAAGAACTTCTTTATCGTGCAGTACCAAAGCACTGGAAGAGATTGCCCAGAGAGGTTGTGGAGTCTTCCTCACTGGGGATAATCAAGAAGCATCTGCACACAATCCTGTGCCATGTGCTCGAGGATGACCCTGCTTGAGCAAAGAGGTTGGACCACATGAACCACTGTGGTCCTTTCCAACCTGACCCATTCTGTGATTTCTGAAGCAAGTTTGCCATGTGCAACCACAAACACTTTTGTGGCCTCTAATTGTAATCACCTTTCTGCTTCTAGACTATCGCACTTCCAATTCACTACTAAGCCTCCAACATAAAAATGCTTCAGTTTAGCTTAACTTGTTTTTTTTACAAAAATTTAACCTTCTTTGTCAAACCTTATCTCTGGATGTCACAGGAATCTACCACGACAGATTTCCTGCACTTCTATATATATTATTTTCTTCCATAAAATTATCTCGCAACAACTTCAGCTCACTTTCAAAATCTTCAACTTTCTACCTCCCTCCAAAATTCTTTATAAATCTTACTTTTTTGTACTTTGGGGCTTGGGGGGTGCGGTGAGGGGAATATCATTGACTGCGGTATTTTTGTTGTTGTTGCTTTTAATTCTTATTCTGTTTATTAAAGTCTCTGTTGCGCAGCTAAATAAAAAGAAAGTAATCAAACAACCCTGGAAACATTTTTACTATTGTTGAACACCTTATTCTTTAATTCAGGTTGTTTCTTCCTGGCACCCAGCAGCATGACGCATGCTGGTTCACCCACTGCTTTAAATACATCCAGGGAGAATCTGCAACAATAAAAGAAAAAGCTTCAGATTCTTCTTCCTTCGTGTGCAATGTGATCAGCAACACAGAATTTTAAAATGTAGTAAATTCCCTTTTTTATCCTATAATTGGAAGCTTCTTTTAAAAGTATAAACCAAACTAGTCACTTCATGAAGACCTTTAAAATACATGAATACATCTAGGCTGTCATATTCCTATATAGTAATACACTGACAGAAGATTTATTTATTGTATTTAGGTATTGTTTCTAGACTATTATTTCTATTTTCTTTGTCCAACATTTGATTGATTAAGAGAACTGGCAGGTTATATAAGTGTAAGCCTTTTGAGTGGTGTAAAAAATGACTGGATTTCTCATACTGACAGTAACAGCAGAGCAGAGACAGAAAAAGAATAAGATTAACAACTGTTTAATTGCTGTGTGAAAATGGGTTCTGTATGGATACTGATCTAAATTTCCCATTTAGCACCCTAATGAACAAAAAGAAAAATAATTTGAAAAACCAAATTCTTATCAGTCAGGTAATCTGCATAAAATGCATTTTTAGGTCTCTGCAAGATTGCAAAGAACTACCATATGGACTAATGCTGCTAATCCTACTTGAGACCACAAACTTAATGAGACAATTTAAGTAAGTCAGGAGATAAGCTGTGCTTTTCTGTTTGGTGTTGAATTTCATGAATAACAAGGAAGAATTATCATTAACAGCCTTTGTAAAAGTAGCAGAAATACTCCTAAGAAAGCAGAAGCAGTTGAAATTGCAGAAAGTGCATGTCATACAGTAGATTAAAGTATGTCTGGAAAGAACCAAAAATTGTATTAAAATTGGATAAATGCAGCATACCTTGCTCTTTTGCAGTTTAAATTGCAATTCAGATCCTAATCAGTCAGATAATTTCAAATAGGAAATAATAACGGAGTCTGTTTCCATATCAGTGACTACATGCAGAGCAAATTTTGCTGAAATAATCCAATTATTCTTTCTATTTACTTTGTTATCATGCTGCCTCCAAGTAATTACCAGAAAAGTTGGACAGATGTAGTTCCATAGGAATTATGCTGGTACCAGCAGCTAGCTGTAGGAATATGCTCAAAATACCATGTAGGAACCAGCAAGTGAAACAATTTCTGGATTGTGCTTCTTTTTGACATAAAGTTTTTTGCTGAGAGTTACTCAGGCTCTGGCAGTTCCTCTGATGACTCTTACTCTGGTGATCTGAGATTTTATATTCTCCAAATACTTGGCAGATGTGGTTTGTGCCAGAGGTGACCAGCTACACCCCAGCCACCCCAATGCCTTGACTGGCATTTAGGGCAAACAGTCAAAAAGGGGCTTTGCTGGACCATCAGCAGGTGAGGTGAGGAGATGCCCACTTTGTTCTGTTCGAGCTGCCATAGCACAAACGATCAGGTGTTGTCTGTGAGGGACCTGGTCCTTTGCTGGGAGGACATTGGGGACAGCGTTTGCTGCGGTGGCACTCAAGCACTTTTCTCCTCTGGACCTGACATTTCAGCAGTACCTGATACGTTAACCATGGCTGCTCTCAACAGAAGAAATAAAAAAAGTATGTAAGAGTTCCTCAGGGATTGTGAATATTTTATTTTTAACATAATGTTTACTAATGGGACTATATTTATGTGGAAGAGATAAAAGTTATCATATATATTTCTATTTGGGATCCAGCATGATTTCTACTAGCCTCTGACAGTTTCCATTTGACAAAACAAAAGAGACTTGTGTCTTATTAGTGGCTTTTTTTTCTTTACTTTTTCCTTTTGGGATAATAATAGGAGAAAATAATTTTAAACACCTTTGGAGACTGTACCTCTTGCATAGGCTTATGCAAGAAAACTGATTTATCAAACTAGCTAGTAAGTCAGAGTTCTATGACTTTTTTAAAAGTCATCCTACACTAAATTAGAAGTTTTTGTTAAGAAAGCTGAAGTGAAACAGAACAATTTCTTGTATCACAGAAGCCAAATTTTCTGTCATAGCTCTGAAATATCTCTCTTGCCAAATGTATAAGGGAAATATTTGTTGCTAGGGTTGTACTTTGTACAAGGTGTTCCTAAATAATTCAAGAAAACAGTTCCTGCTGAAACCTTACAAACCTACTTTTTAATTCCTTGTCCATATTCATCCATTCAGTCCAGTAATTCACCTTCTTCCTGTTGGACTGCTATTAACAATGAAGGCAAATATTGCAGCAGTACTACTTTCATGCAGACTTTGACTTTTTAACTCTTCAAATACAGATGACTGATACCTTTTCTTCTCCTTTACTCTTTTATATATCCAAATATTTCTTTCTGAAACTTAGTGAAACAAATTCTTTTAGTATTACTTAAGACACGATTTTCCAATGAAAGAATATTCAAGAAAATTGAACCTTCTCTTTTTATACACAGCTATCATTAGGTATTTACCACTGTTAGTCTAAACACACAAATTACAGTCTATACTTATAGCTACTGAAAATACAGGCTTCACTCCAAGGGATCTTCAAGTAAAATTCTCCACAGTAAACTTCAGTGTCTATCTTATTTTGCTTCCACATTTATCTCTACAAAATTGATGGTGGAGTTTGTTTCCAGAAGGTGAACCTGCAAACTCTGGTAGAGTTAACTTCCGTTTCAGATGGAGAGATGTTGTCCTCTATGCTGTCTGCTTATGCAAAGCAGTCATTTGCTCTTTGGTATGTAGATTTTAGGAGTCTGACATCATATATACTGTCCCAAAATCTGAACTGGACTCTAAAAGGCCATTAAAAGAATCACTGGGAGTAAATAAAAAGGAAGAACAACAAAGGTGTGACGCACTTGGCCTTGCTGAAAACCAGTGGAGGCAGAGTCAGTAAGAAAAGATTCCTCACTTTCAATGAAATAAGGCCATGTATTTAAAAAAACCCCAAAAGCTGTGAAATACAAGGCCACTTTGCATAGACCAGCACTGATATGGCAGGCCTTGGGACTTAACCCTTTTCAGATATCAAAGGAAACAAACCAGCGGTGTCCTCTGCATTTCCCTCTTTGCTTTTTTTCTCTACATTCCACTTTTCACCATATGAAATTCATTCAGAACCAAGAATTTCCTTCCAGACTGACCTACCCATTTGGGTTAAGTAAGTCTGTACAAATACAGAAATTTGTAAATATAAACAAATATGAAGTAGTAAGCATGACAGTCATTACAAATTCCAGCCTATCAGGAGAAACTGCCTTAAAAATTGTCACATTTTCTAAAAGAAAAAAAAAATTAATTTGGAGGCAAATGCCACAAACCCTACCCAAACCTTCCTGTGATCTCTGAATATGCTAGTTATTACCTCAGGCTGTAAGCTGCACTGTTCCTCGAAGCTAGAATGAATTATCAGGCATTGACACCATTACAGTGGGATACATTTATGAGATCTGTACTTACACTAAATCTGTTTTGATCATCTGCCATTAAGTGAAAGATGAGAACCTAGTGCTATTTCTACATGATTTTCTTTTTTCATTACTATTCAATAAAAGAAAAAATGCTGGAAATATTTTACAAGCTAGAGAACCAATTAGAAATTTGAAAGCACATGCTTCTCGCAGTTTTACAGTCCTTTCTTTTTATTTTTCCCTAAATGACAGTGAACTTATTGACACTATTCCTTGCAACTGTTAAAAAAACTCTACTGATACTTGTTGTGCATGCTCAGAAATCTTGCCTTTAAATGCAGAAATTCAGAAAATTGAAAAGCTTGTATTATATTAGAAAACCTTCAACATCCTTCTTCATCCTTCACAACTATCATCCAACTCCACCGTTTTGTAATGGGATAATTCTCAAACTAACTTATTTAGTCTTCTGTTGAGCCTCAGAGGAAGGCATGGCCCATGAAGCTGCTGGCAGCCCCCTGGTGAATGTTCCCATCAGGACCTGTGCCTTCAACCACCCCGGAGCCCATCTGCAGCACCATCTACCCCAACTCCCAAACGCATCTGTAGCCACCAAGACAGCCCCAGAACCCTCTATTGTGCCTCCTATTCAGTGAATTTCCATAAAAACCTTTGAACTCAAACAGTTTATTCTAGTTTTGCAGAAGAAGAGGTTTGCACATAGTCATTCACTGTCGGCTGTAGTGGATGATGACCACCCAGTCATCACCCAAGGCTTGCAGGTGGCTTAGAAACATGAAATGGGAACACCTGTAGGATCAGGCTGACCGTGCAATCAGTATAGGATTTATCTACAATTAGGCCAGTATTATACAAAAAGAAAAAAAAATCTAATAAAAGACCAGTGTGATAACCCATCTGTCAATTTTTAGAAATTGGATAACAGCCTGATGTAAAGTTTTTTCACTCTACTTATGCCAAAGAGCAGCCAGCCCAAAATCATTCCAAGAAGATTTATTTCATTTATATGTTCCATGAATCCGTTTCACTGCTGCCCGGTAACAAACTAAGCATAAAGAAAGAAAAGCCCTGACAAAGAGGAACTTATTAAGCAGTTAGCTCATAACAAAATAAAATTGGTACCCAGAAACTGAGTTTATAGTTTTATAGATCATTACAGCTATCGTTGCTGATGCCTTAGGTTTTAACTTTTATGTTTTCCAAATTCTGTATTCTTAGTGTGTAACTCTGCAGTGTCCTGTAGCCTGTGAGCTGCTGTTCTCTCATGCTAAGATAGACATAACAAAGCCTCTCCAGGCTGCTCTCCAAGGACACCCAGACCGTCCTAGGCCCAAAGTGTGTAAACCAGCATCTTGAGAAGAGGGGAAAGCTGAGGGGAAATTACATCATTAGCTAAAGTTAAATTGGTGAAATTATGCTGATATGCAAATGGACCAAACCTATAAAAGTGTGAAGAACTCGTGACTCGTTGTCCATCTTGGGTGTAGCCTTTGGCCTGCCCAGGGTGTACCTCTGAAGGCCTTTCAAATAAATATCCACCTTTATTCCCTTACTCCTGTCCAGTGTCTGTTTTTAGGTTAGCCTCTTAAGGCATCATTGTAACTGACAAGTTTTGAATGTTGCTCTGAAATAACATTCTTTAAATAATTTGCAGTGAATTGTATAAAAACTAAAATAAACTACGCTTCTCCCTATTCTATACAACAAAATCCATTCTCAGTTTAGTACACAGAAAAGAAACAGTGTAGAAATGCAATATATTTCCCTATAGGCATGGTTAAATTGGAAAGTTTTGCCAAAATATTTTTCTTTTTCCACTGAAAGGATTCTCTTGCAAAGTCCTGAGATTCCTCTGCTATCCATGTCTCCCCGCATATTTACACAAAACTTTTCTGGCTATATATTGCAAAAGGAAATGTGTCATTAAATGCTTTTCAAAGTGACATTGCTGAGTGTGTTGGAAGTATTTTCTGTGCTCTTCATGAACAACAGGCTGCACATCCCAGGCATCAGCTGCAGTTCATTAGTGCTACAACTGCAGCAAACCAGATGACTGTTCCACAGGGCTCTTCAAAGGCAGAGAAAAGCAGCCAGCTATCACTGACGAAGGAAAAGATTATTCCTTCAGCTTTTTTTAAGGAACCAAGTTGTCAGCTCAGGAAAAGTAGAGTGAAAAATAGATTTCTAAGAAACATGGAAGCACTTACAAGAAACTCCTCTAAAGGGGAGAGTGGGGAATTGTTTGCTGAAAATTGTTCTGGAAAAAAAACCCTCTATTTTTCTGTGATGCTTTAATTTATAATTGGTGGAGGTTTTTAGGGAAATCTAACATGGGCTCAGAAGCACACAATACCTGGAAAGGGTACACAGAGATTCTTTGCTTGCAGGAAGTATACTTCAAGTTTCCTCACAGGTATTCATATTATGCACTTTAAATTTGACTGGTATGAGTGGGTTGATTATTACTAGTAGCTCAATTTCCTCTAATGGTTTCCTGCATGACTAGATTTTCATGAACAGAAATTGAAACAGTAGATTAAAGTCTTGCATGCACCACAGTATTTTTCAGGTATGGTTTGGGAGAGGCGAGAGCAGAAGCCTCTTAGCTCTTGTTTATTTAGAACCATTCAGAAGACTAGTTGTTCTTACACCAAGGAATAGGATATTCCTTACAAAAAACAAACAAAAAACCAAAATCAACAAACAAACAAACAAACAACCCAACAAAAAACCTCAAAAAACCCCCAAACCAACCAACCAACCAACCAAAAACCCCGGAAAAAGACATTTTTAAAAGGTACGGGGGAACGTTTAACAAAATGCTCTATTAGTTTCTGAAACAAAATTGCCAAGTTTCAACCTGACATCACAAATACTTTCAGAAAGCCTTAGAATTGGCACAGGATGTTGGAGTGGAGAGAAAACTGCTCCTCTGCGAAATCTCACTGCAAAGAACTGCAGAGTGAAATGTGAACAGGTACCTACAGAAATTTTAGCATAAACATGACTGGTTTCTGCATGCATTGCCATAGCATCCCACATCTCCTGAGAGATGTCTGACAAGCTGTCCCACAATCCACGACATTGGCAGTACCAAAGCAAATTTGTGCAGCCACATGATACCATAAAACTAAATAGACATTGAAAGAACAAGAGCATGTCACTTTTGTTAGCATGCTTCATTGAAAAAAAATTGGAATCCAAACATCACTTGATCTTTTTGATGGACCTCAAACCTGAGCATCTGGCACTCCTACTATAAAATTCTCATGCCTTCTTTCCTTCTTCCTTTCAATTTAGAGAGGTAAGACATCAGGAATGTTCATAACAAACTATAAACTGCAAACCAAAAATCTTCAGTTGGGATAGACACCATCCTTTGTTTCTAAAGTCAGCTCAGATAAGCTTGTGACAAGAGATCGCTCAGCTGCAGGAAGGTTTGTAATTAGACATAATTAATAGACTAAAAAAGGCCCAAGTCATTCTTGAATGACTATCAGAGAGTGGCACATTTGACAAGACATCAAGAGAGATGGATGAGGAAAGCAGACTCTATGCAAGAAACCAGGGATCAAATTTGGTCTAAGCCCACAACATTTCTACAACTGAGTGTTTTCATCTCATACACACAAAAAAATGTTTGTCCACACTGAAAGGGTTTCCAGCTCAAAGAACAACAACACACAATAAAAGAAAGAACCCCCCTGACACAGATGATCACAACTTCAGGCATATCATCTGAAACGTGAAAAACAAAGTTGTGTTTGATGCCCTTTCCTGCTAAGGAAAAAAATAACTTCTAGCTGGACTGAAAATTGTCAAATCTCAAGCAAAATCCTATTTTGTCCTTGACAAAAAAGACATTATTTCTTCAATATGGAAAGTATCTTTTTGACCATCCTTACTCTTTTTACATTTTGTAGCATTGCTTCACAGGAATAGGTAAACTCTTAATTTCTACACCAAGCAAAACACGCCAGTAATAGATCAAATATGGATTTGACACAATGCAAATGAGAGATACAATACGTAGGAGAGATCCTACAATATATGAAAGGAATCCTAAAACAGGAAAAAAACCCAACTTTTAAATAGGTATTTAAAATTTATGTCTGACAAAGCACTGCCTGCATTCAAATGACAACCACGTATTGCACTTTTTCGACTTTTTCTTTAGTTGTTGTTTATCTTCTGTACAGATTCCCATACAATTCACCAGAGAATTGCACAACATATTGCAACAATGCAGAGCACTCAGCTGAAACACTTGAGACAATGTTAGACTCTCTGTTAGCAAGCAGTTATTTTGCATCTAAAAACCCTGTGCTTATTACCAAGATTTTTTAGATCTTCCAGCATTCTGATCCATTGCAAAATGCAGAAGATTTAGGCATCTTTTAGTTTATGATGGCAGTTCATGCTCTTTGAGGGACTATACTGCATGCAATGTGTATGTGTAACCAGGTTAATACTGAAGATAAAGGATAAAATTTCAAGCAGATGTAGTTTTGCATTTAGTTTTTAGTTTATTTGGCTTATGCTTAAACAGCCCCAGTTTTGTACACCCTGACAGAACAAGGTTACAGCTTAAATCAGTAAATATAGTAAACAGGGACAACTACATGCATACCAACCCTTACCTAGTGTGCTTGCGGGTATATTTTCAGGGCTGGGTGATTTTTTTTCTTTTATTTATGGTAAGTAGATCTGTTCCAGAGCAGAGGTTTTATCACTTGTATCTTCTTTTTCTCAGGTCATAGGCCTGAAAAATGGCACACTGTGGGAGTTCAACACATTTCTTATAATACATTTCAAACCTTTGTTACCATTAAGTTAATTTAAATATTTTAAAATAAATCTCTCTGCACCCAGAAGTTTCCATTTTCTATATGTATTCCACCTTCCATTGAGAACACAGCCTTAATTATCTTTTAAGATCCCACATTAATACTGTGCAAAGCACTGATTAATTGTACAGCACCAATAATAAAGAGGACTGCCAAGATAAAACCATGTTCCTTCTTGTGGAAGGTATGAAACAATGGTGATTATTATGGTAGGTGGTAGATTCCTCATGTGCAGCAGCCTGGAGGGGGCTGGTACCCTCCCAAATGACAGCTCTTGACCAAAAAAGCGCTCGTAGGCATCCAGTGAGAAAACAACATTTCAGTGATTTTCTTGAGAGATTTTCCCCCAGTCTCTTCCATACGCCATCATAGGTAGTGTCTTCCCAGTGCTATTCCACCCCCTGTACTACACATTTCCACATTTCTTTCAGCTGTGGACAACACCACACCAGGTCCCTGGCTCTGACAGGGCAAATTGCACTGCTCAGGACACAGGCAGAATTTCCACAGGAAATTTCCCCAGAAGAGGCTCCCTCATGCAGGAGTGATGGGCAGGGTCTGACTTCAGGCTGTCAGCTGGTGCGTGGACTGTGCCATGAGCTTGACATGCGAGCCCTTCATGAATGATCAGTGACTCAAACAGTACCCACAGTAGCAATGTTTTTGATAATCATATTGTAATTCATCACTTTATGCCAATATAATCCACAGATGACTTAACTTCTTAACTAAGGCCTCCAGCACCCAGCTGTAGGTAGGTGCTATGACTATAAATTGCTCTTTTCGTTTTCAGGAGAAGTAAGTGGGTGTGAGAGGGTGAAATTTTCATTGTTCTGAGCTTCAGGACAGAGAATTTGAAGGACCTTCACACAGTGTTGTGGTTATAAAACGCGCTGCTTAGCAGCTTCAGGCAATATACTGTATTTGAGAAGATTAATTCAATTGTGACCAAATCCAACCCAAAGCTCTTTCATTCCCCTATCATTTCCTGCCCTCCATTTTTCACCCTTCTAATAAACTACTGCTTGCTTCCCAGGCTCCAAAAAAGCATCAAACAGATCCCTATCAAGTCTATAAAGACAAGAAAAACGATTACAAAGTTCTCAGAGATGCTGTAACTCTTTCCTGAAGACAAACACCTGACTTGGATCATCTCATCCACACATAGAATTGGTCAGGAAAACAAGGCATATTTGACCACAATACTTTTAATCAGTTACAATCAAACTAATTTTGATTTTAAACAGTTCACAAGGAGGTGGCAGGCTCAAAGTCTAATTAATTACAAACACACAGTCTAAAATAATAGTAATTTGATAATCCCATGCTGCTGTAATCATTATCCAGTGTTCCTTATTCATATTACACTCCCACAAAACAAGCATTTCCAAGCATCCTCTTCTAATGTACAAACATAAGGAGAGCAAAAATTACATGTGGGAGCCTTAACTAAATGACAGTAGAAGTAATCAAGCTGAAAACCATCTGCCATTACTGGCTGTGCAGTGAAGTTTGCTCTGAAAACTACAGTGTGGGAGGCTTATCTTGTGAGCAGAGGAAGAGGTATCCTGGCAAGGAGAGCCAGCAAATCCCAAACCTTCAAAGGCACATCAGCCTCCTCCACCAGCAAGTGCACTGTGTGGCCTAAAGCCTGCCATCCACTGTGCTTCAGCTTCCTTGGACATGAGGACATTCCCTCGGACATTACCTACGATTTATATTAGCAAAGTATCCAGCACCTTTTTTATTCAGCCAGGTCACATGATGCAGCCATGTGGTGCAGGAAACAAGCACTTCTCAGTTAAGCAGACCATTTTTTGTCCTCTTGCTGCTGCTTTTTATTCTGCTCAGAAGTCCTGACAGCACTAGGATCTTTGGAGCTGCTGCACTTTCACCTCTGATATTTCCAGAAATTCAAGCATTTCAAGGTTCTGCCATGACTTTTTAAAGGGAAAGAGAAAGCAGAGGAAGAGCTTCTCCTCCCCTGGAAAGTAATGAAAGCCAGGCTGGACAACTCAGCTGTGCACATGCCTGCAGGAAAAGGGGGCAATAGTACTGATGCCAAACTGTCTTGTAAGAGGAAATCTGCCAAACTCGGCCTGCTTCCAAAATTCCTCAGAGATAGTATCAGTCTCAGGCTGTGATAAGCAAGAAGCTATCTAGATTCAGAGCCTAAAAGTTACATCAGATTCTCTGTAGAATGGGCTTGTAACACCCTCCCCCACTTTTGCTCTTGCTCATTCACCGCTTTCTTTCACTGCTGCCTTTTCCTGATCCTTCCCAATACAAAACCAGGAGGAAAGCAGATCACTGACTTGGTTTGTCCTGCACCAGGACCTAGGGCAAGCTGGGTAACATCTTATTTAAATAACAAAATGCTTCTTATAGAGAAGAGAAGTTCTCCTTGTAAAAGCATTTGGCAAAGGGTTAAGTGACACAATGCATGTTTTCCCAATGGGTAAACTGAGGAACAGGCTAATGACAAGTATGGTAATGTGCAGACCAGGAAAGGAATCTTCAATTCCCCTCAGATTTCTTGCATCCCTCTTACTAAGATAGGCTGTTTCCTCAGATCTGCTGTCAGAATTCGAATTTTGTGCTTAGATCCACTAAACAACTAAGATCTCACAGTTTTAACCAAAGCATTGCATAGTACTCCCTAACTTCTGGACATCTTGCCTACAGATGATAAATGTTATTACCAGGCAGCATTTAAAAGCTTGAAGAAAATTTTGGAGACGAGCTCTCTGTTTTCAGCTCTGCATTTTCATGGAAATAGACTGGCATCTTCAGAGGAAATTAATATTCCCTTGGATCCCTTGGATCACAGCGTAGAGCATCTATATTTATTCACAGACTCCTGTTGTGCCCCTTACCAAGGAGCTATTCCACTGCAGCGCTTTCGCCACCTCCAGTCAGCTCTTTTAACAGCAGATTTTAGGGTATGCATGGCATATGCATTAAGCAGGCCCCCTCCCTCTGTAAGGCCCCCAAATTGAGGCTGGAGCCAAGGGACAGGGGAACTGCAAAGTCTAGGGACAGTATTCAGCTAAAAGGAAATGCTGAAGAAAAGGTGGCACTGGAAGGCAAATCTGAAATATTACAGTTCTAGGAACAGGGTATTTCATTGTGTCTGACCATTTATCTTCATTGAGACTGAAAGTGCTGAGCATTCACCTGATAGAGGCTTGTACTGCTCCTTTCTCATGAAAAAAGTGCAAATGTCAGCACTTTCTTTCCTCAGTAGTTGAATTACTACAGGAACAATTTTCTAATATTTTCTCTGCTCCCCTGAGGGAAATACGCTGTACTGGTTTGGGATGGTGTGGTCACTGTGAGCCCTGGCTGGGGAAGGGCTGGCCAGACCCCATAAAAAGCAGGAACTGGTGGCCAAATCAGCCCTTAGTGACTGTGAGTTTATCCCAATCCCTTTTCGGGGGCATCCATAGCCCTTCCTTCCCACCCCGTCTCTGCATATCTGCTACCTTTTACCTGTTTGCAGTCAGGAGGCAACAGCAGAGTCCTTATTGACTTGAATGGAATCGGGATTTCATCTTTTTCAGGTAGTGCTAGGTAGACTGCTGCTTTTTGTGGTAGCAGCATTGATGTTACAGTTAAAACCCAAGTCAGAAATTTCTATTCTGTCTGTTCTACTCTGAGGGAAAGTTTCTAAAATATTTACTTCTAGGATGTCAGAGAACAATACAGTGAGAAGCTTACTGTCCAGCTATGTTCATTAAAGCTTCTATCGTCTGTTCTTAGCCATATCCCCAAGTTCTAATTAGGAAATTGCTTTGACACAGAGCTTTAAAAATTGAACTGTCAAAGCAGCATAGTTGGTGTTTTTGCCATTCTCGTTTGTGACTAAATACTTTCAATAGCTTTTTCAATCTCTTTTTTAATATTGACCCTGAAATCTCCGAACAGCTTAGCAGCAAAGCAAGGCTGCCTCATTAAAGGCAATTGACTTAAAAACACTATAATCTCTGGAGAGAGGGGAAAAAAAAAGGATAAGATTTTAACCTAACACAGAGCACATGAAAGCAAATGTACGTTTTGCTCTGTGGTACCAAGACCATAGTGGGACTTCTTTTCCCCAGAAGAGTTAAATAGATGAACTGAGACCTGGTGTCCTGCTACCTGTCCACCACACATCTGAGATAACTTGTGGGGATGGCATGGGATTCACAACAGTCAGCATGATGGTACGGGAACTAATAAAAACAGCCCCATATATTGAAGCCTAAGAGAGGAAAAGATGGTTATCATTCACTTCCACAAATTCTCCCAACATGGAATTTAGATTTCTTACCTGTCACAAGGGAACTTTCATTGAATACCTTTGTCTTCTTGGTTTTGTGAGAGCAGTTGCACCAGTATCTTGTGTTGTTTGCAGCAGCTTCATTCACCTTCTCCAAGGCCTAATCCATCAAGAGTGTTTTGAGCTTTCGGGACAAACTGAACCACGAAAGAGCTGCTCCATGATCCCTTGTTGGGACTTGGGTGACAATTAAATTACATTAAACCCCAAAGCAAGCAGGTGGGAACTGGAGGTAGCACTTAAGAAGCTATGGACATACAATATTTTACTTCAGGTACCTCAAGAGGCACCTGGACACTTGAACATCATTGTGGACCTTTGCCTATATAATTTATTTATTTTTAAATCTCAAGTTAGTATCACATCATTATCACTGCCTTCTCCACATAAAAAAGTAAAAAAAAAAATTTAAAAATGTGATATACTTTTGTGGTCAAAGGGAAAATAGTCTGCTTTATTTTTAAGCCAAATTTCTTGAAGCGAGATAAGGTCCTGGAGTTGCATGTCATAAATAAAAAGATTTAGTAAGAATTAAACAAAATCTAAAATCCTGGATCCTCGATGTGGAAAAGTCACTTAGTGCAAGTACTTAAAATGGTGATACTGTAAGACCTTTGTACAACATATTCTCACAATCCCTACTTTAGGGAGTAGAAAAGAAGAGCTGTGGAATGAAGCACTAGAGGTTTTCATAAGGAGATAGCTCATTACCCATTTCTCGCATCTCTCATGTTGTTTAGTGGCACTTTGTGCTATTTGAGCTAACAAGCCTGACAGCATTTGCTCCCATGCAAATCCCCACTCCGGCCTTCGAACATTCAGTATTCATGTCCTTCATCTGCTATTACAATTGTTTAGAAATGTGCTAGCCTTATTGGTTTCAGCACTGACTTGCACTCCAAAC
>VWZT01012863.1:487821-506667 GCA_013397055.1 Pachycephala philippinensis | reverse complement strand
AGAGAAGGGGTGCATTTGACAACCTCATTTTCAAAAAAGGCATGAGATTTTAGTTATGTTTGGGACCAAAATGTGCTTTTGTTTTTTTCGTTTTGCTACTATAGCATTAAAACAAAGGGACTTCCACTATATATTTTTAATTGTGTGGTCTGTCTCTTCTTGCTGACCTTGAGTGTGAGTATTATTGGAAGGAGCTTCAGGCAGTGGTGCTCTGGCATTAATAAGATAGGACATTTCAGGTTTTGCCTGCTGAGCCTACAGACCTTGGCAGCACATTAACTCTGGAAACTGAAACTTAATTTTCTGACCCTTTGGCTTAAACTCAGGTCCTCAGAATTTTAAGGTGAAGATACCGGGCGTCTCACTTCATTGCGTCTGAAATACAGTTACCTCTTCCCTTTTGCCAACTGTGCAGCTGGTTGGTACCAGTCCAGAGAAGGGCAGGAATATCCTGAATGACCACAGCCAAGGACCTGTGAGTGCTCATCTGCTGCAGAAGTAAGTGGAGGGTTGGGATGAAAGTTGCTTACTCAAGGTGAGGTAGCAGTTTCTCCACTCTGTTCCTCCCTGGCTCAGGTTGCTGGTCTGGGAGAGCATCCTGGCACCCTGCTGGCACCACATGGCCAGGGTGGGTGCTCTGTCCACTGCCACAAAAAGGTCCCCTCGCCCCCAGCCAGCTCTGGTGCTTGCCACATTTGCCTGGGTGTTGATGCATTTTATTAGCCAGGCAGAAAAAATTGGTGTTTTCTCCTGGAGTGGAGTTGAGTGAAGTCTGATGATTTTCAGAGCTGATGCAAGGGAGGAGGAGGAGGAGGAGGAAGAGCCCCACATTCTGGAGAGAGGCAGGAGTGACTGGATAGAGGACAAGGCGTCTCCCCACCAAGCTGCTAGGTTGGCTTGTCCCTCCTATGTAGGTTTTGTTCTGTTTGAAGAAACATTGTTTCCTCACAGTTCTTTGGGAAATTCTTGGTGTGCCCATGCTAGAACTGCTTTTTAATATTGGTGATTGTAAATCACTCACATGAACCTTGAGTATTTCTTGTGCCATTTGAACACATACCAACATTTAAGGGAAGGCTCATTTCAACACAGAGTTTAATTAATGTGACTGTATCCCTGAATAGTTTGGTTTACTGGAAATCAAGTAATGGTTGTGTGGCAAAGCACAGCATCTTCTGAGAAGTTCTGAAGGTTAAAGGGAACACTTGTTATCAACTGGCATAGATTTAGCAGGTTGTATAAGTTTTGCAGCAGATGTACTAAAGAATGTTGGTTTATAGGTATAATTCCTTTATTAAAATTAATTTCATATTGGAGAGGAGGGTGGAGGAATGAGATACCTCCCTTAAGGTCTAGAAGACCTTGTCTCTAAAAAGAATTTTTTTGTTTCAAAGCTTAGTCAGACAGATATGAGTAGTTTCATCTCTCCTTTCAAAGGGCTATAATGGATGTGTTAATGGAGGCATTTTGGGGTGAACCCTGCAAAATTTGCATTCCTGAGGAAACCAGGGAAAATTACCCTGACAAATCTCCTCTCTGTTGCTGAAGAGGGATAGATGACATCTGCTGAGTAATTTCTATTCTGTACTCCATCTGAGAAGGAAATACAGGGTAATTCAAACCCCCTTTTTTCTACCATGGTTAATAACATAAACAGGGAGCTGGATATGCTGAAATCTAAATACGAGGGTCCTATATCAATGGATTATTACCTTATCTTTTCTGAATGACGTTCACTTGAATACCTGGAATCATAATAGCTACTCAAGATAAGAAATGGAAGGAAATTCAATAACAGTAAGAGGCCTGGTAACTTATGAGATCTTGATTAGCCTTCAACTGCACCAAATGTTGGGAAAGGATTCCCTGTACTGTATGCAGAGGGAGCTGAATAGCATTGTGAAAACCACTGCCTCATTGCAGAGAAGCACAAACAACTGGCTTTTGTCATTATTAAGGCTTTCTTCTGTTCACATATATATGTGAACCTTCAGAGTCTTCCATGGATGAACATTTTTCACCTTAATTTTTCATTGCTTTAAAATTCTGGCTTTGCTGGTGGGGATGGCACATGGCTCTGGGCCTTGCAGGGATCTCAGAGCTCTGGCTGGCTGGGGCATACCGGTACAGTCCTCAATCTCCTAAATACCATCAAATCTGAAATTGGGCTTCCTCTTCTTGGTAGAGCCTGTACTCCAGCTGATGGCATCGGGTGGTGGTTTACTCTTCCCGTGGCTGAGGGAGTATGGGGAAGGAAGAAGAGGACCCTTGTCGTTCCAGCTGCCTGCCCTGGGAATGTCCGTGAGCTGGTGTGATGCCTTGCTGCTGCCCAGCATTGTGGTGGGAAGGGTGGGCCTCCACCAAATGGAGTGCCCAGATATCTCCTTCTTGGGCAGCAGAGCCCTGGGTCAGTTTGTGCCTGTCCTGTGGCTGCACCTGGATGGGGGCAAATGATTCCTCGTGTTGGATGTCACTTGGCTCTGTTGCAGAAGTGGAACAGCAGCACGGACAGGGAGGGTTCCAGCCAGAGTGCTGCTGCTGCTGCTGCTGTGGTAAGAGGGCTGAACAGTACAATATAAATCTTAAGAGATGAATTCAGAGTTAACAAATACTTTTTCTAAAGGTCAGATTAGATGAGGAATGCAGTGATTTGCCAATCCAAATGAGCACTAACTCTAAAAAGACAGGAATTTGTTTTCTGCTAGATTAGAGCTCTGATCTGGACTCATCCCATTGCCTTATGGCTGTGGAACAAAAGCAGGGTCGAGGGCAGGAGTATGTGAGTTACGTGAGGCTCGGAACTCTGCTTTCACCGTCAGCGCAACTTTATATTGACTTGAAATGCCTGTGAAACCACAGCCTAAGTTCTGTTCTGTGGGGTTGTTTCTTCACATGCACTTGAAATGCCAGGATTTATCAAACGACACAGCACAGGGGGAGGCAGAGCCTTGTGCAGTGAACTGTGTTGAGCTTTCTAGAACTGAACCTCAACATTTTGCTTCAGTTTTGCTGTTCAGCATTTGGGCATGTGTGTGGATAGGGAGACTGGGGAAATGATGTCAAGGAAGGAGAAGCCCAGAAGCTTGGAAAAGCTGTCTCCCTGGGAAGTGGTACACAGCTTTGATCAATGTGAACACCAAGTCACATGACCTCTCCCATTTACTCAAAATATCTCTTATGGTAACCTGCATCTTAAAATGAAATTCAAGATGGAACTTAGAATTCATAGCACAAAAGTTCTGAGTAAACTGTTTACTGCAAGAGCATTGCAAAGAAGTAATAAACATCTCTTTGTAGGGGGTCTATCTCCAGCTGCAAACACAGGGCGAGCCAAAATGTAAGGCTGTCACTGAAGGGTTGTCTCATTTGCAGTAGGTGTTTTATGATGACTGTGAGCAAAGCACAGTGAATATTTCCAATTATGCAACTCTTTGACTTTCACAAATGAACAATCACAAAAAGTGGAAGGGATGGCTCACCTGAAATCTCCAGCTCTGTAGAAGAATGTGACAGCAGCTCATTAAAAAGTTTCTCTCTGATTTTCTATCCCATAGTAGATATGAACACACAGTCAGGGACAACTGTGGATCAGGTTCTTATGACTGAAAAAAGTATGTCCCAAAAGTTCAGCACCTGGGGAATCAGTAGGACTTGGTGGAAGAAATCGTTATTCTTAAAGCAATTACAGAAATGCAGCCTGACTGGTGAGTACAACCTATTGTTGCAAGAATGGTGAGAGATTTGGAAAGGGATCCTTTCAAACTGCTGGTAAATACCAGCTCTCAAAGGGGCAACTGGAACACCACAGACAGTGGTATATATAATGAATGTACAATGGTATATAGGTGTATTAGGAGATACTAAAATTCTGATCTGGGGAGCAGTCCCTTGTAGCTTAATATAGAATTGATGCTGTTATGTTGGTAGGAGCAAATAAAATGTGATAATTAAGAATGGTTTCACTGTTAATAGCTGTAAAGGTGGTCAGTTTAGATGAGATTTACAGATTTATTTCTTAAAATTCATGTTACCAAAACGTTTCAGAACACAGAAACATCTCATGGAACTGCAGAATCACAGAATAGTTTGGATTAAAAGGGACCTTAAAGATGATCTAGTGCTACCTCCCTGCCAGGGGCAGGGACAGCTTCCAGTAGACCAGGTTGCTCAGAGCCCCATCCAGCCTGGCCTTGAACACTTCCAAAAGCACATTGTAACATGGAATGTTGTCACCTTTCAACTCTGAAAGCTCATTGGAAAGAGCAATTTTTAAAGCTGTGTGGAATTCAAGGAGATCAAGTGGATAGTGTTATCCAGATGGAAAAGCAAATGCTAACCGCCTTGGAAAAGTTTTCTTGAAATTACAGGAAATGCACTTTTTGTAACTCCAGAACTAGTTGTAGAAGAGGAAAAAGAGGGAGGGTGAAAATCAGCCAGTTAGGATTACAGTAATAGATAGGAAAATATGTCATAATTGTGCCAGCATTATGGAAACAAAGGACAGCATCTTGTGAGTTAGAAACTGCAGCACGTTGCCTTGGCTGCAGGGAGAAAAGTAAAAAAAATTGTAAATACTGTTGAATGCAACTTCCCCTTCCTCTCATACTGCAGCCAACATTAAAAAAAAATAATTTAAGCATTCAACATCCCACAACTTCTTAGTATAGTTAGCTTTTATGATGCAAATGGTCCATCATTTTATGGAATGGACCATCCCAGGGACTAAGATGAACCCAATCTCATTGAATTAATTTGTTCTCAGTTCTCTTAATAAGCGTGATTAAGTCCAGGTGGAAATACTTGTGCTTCACAGTGACTTGCAGAGCCCTAGCTGTCCTGGGGAGGTTTGGGTGAGAGGAAGTTCAGGCTGTTCTGAAACCTGCTCTCTAATTGTGTCTGTGGGCCCCAGGACCTGGTGTGCCGTGACTCAACAGATAATGTAAGTACATGATTTCTTAGAAATTCTTTTCTAGAGAACTAGTGAATTATGAGTAATGGAAATCTTGATTTTCTGAAGAATTCATTGTACTAATTGGGATGAGTGGGGGAATTTAGGGAAATGCTGGTGCCCTTGTTGATAGAGCTCTCTTATCCCACCATCAGTGTTTCAGTATGTCAGCTGTACATCTGGCTTCTTGAATTTGTATTTGAATTCTGGTGTGGAAGAATTCACAGTGACCAGAGCTGTGCTGTAGTGGTAGGTTTGAGTTTACAATAAAGTTTTCTCCTTCAGCCTGAAGCCCTCTTGTAAAGGGCTCTCTGCATTCACTCAGGATGAGAGGTATGCAGCTGGTATTTGGAGAGGGCCAAGAAAAGTAAGAGAAATCCTAATTTAGTTGGTAAATATTATGATACCTGATAAATATAATTGCTTCAGTGAAATGAGAGAAAACCTGCTTTCAAAGAGTGAGCGATTTTCAAGGGTGAGCTTGGAGTTGTCTTGAAGCCCCAGGCATATTGCTGGCACTTCCCTGGGAGCACTGACAGGGACTCAGACCCTGCCCTGAGAGAGCCCAAAACCTTTCAAGTTTAGCCTTTGGTGTCTGTGTTGTCCTCACACCCCCCGCCCCCTCCCCCAAAACTTGTTGACTTTTGAATAAATTTAATTTCCAGTGTGCCACATATCTGGATGGGAGTGGCCTAAATGAGCTGTGGTGGTTTGGGATCTGGAAGGTTCTGGAAATCCTGGAATAATTTGATCCTTGTGAGGTTTTGTTGTGGTTTTGTTTTGTTTTGTTTTTTAACCAAATTGAAACAAATAGGAAAAGCTGAGAAAAGTGTTAACTTGTGGGGCAGAGCTCCTGTATGACTCAGCTCTCCTTGCCTGTGGCTGCAGCCTGTGCTGTCCATCCTGGTTCCCAACGTGTGCACATACTGTCTGTATGGAATGGGTCACAGTCGATCCCGCCCTGTTGGTAGAGCTCCCTACTTCTCCACATTTGTTGGAGTTCCTATTTCTCTCTAGTGTCACTGGCCTATTTGGAGAATCTCCCTTTCTGAATAAGAGGTGGAGGGGAAGGGTAATGCCTAATTAAAAGTAATAAATTCCCCTGAGTGGGCAAACTCTTTCACTGAATTAATCTTTCTCACCCACCCCAGTTTTTAGTAGCATTCCAGTGACACTACCTGTGTTTAGAGATTGCCAGCTGTGGGAAAACACCAGCCCTACCAGCTGTTGTCCTGTGTCTGGCTATGCTGATGGTCACTTGGGAAGCTGTAATTCCTTCTGGTGGGCCTGGGAAGAAATACCCCATTCTGCAGGGCTTGTGTCAAGCTGGTGGCACCAAAGCACTATGGAGAGATGTGCATCACCCCCTCTCTCCCCTGCAGTACGTCCTGTAATGGGTAGTACAGGCTCTGGCTGCTGCTTCTCGTGGCTGGCTGCCAGTCCAGCATGGTTTTCCTTCAATCAAAGGCACAGCCTGCCAGTCCCACACCCTAAAGGTATCCTGTGCTGGCTGGTTTCCTCCATTCCCATGTGCCCGTTTGCTCTCTTCATTTCTATTATTATTGTAGTATTGTTGACATTTCTATTGTCTGATTTGGGCAAAGTTATGGGGATAGTTTAATTGTATCTTCAACTGGATGTTCAGCAACTTCACTGGTCACTTCCAATCTGTCATTGAATACACCAAACTGTGACCTTCGTATTTCCAAAAAAGTTGCCTCCAAAGAGCCTTGTAAATCCCTCTGCCTTCCAGCAAAATTGCTTTAACAACTTCTAGCTTGCTCATGGCTATAGTATAGCCATAGGGTTGGATGCCTTGTATCTCTGTTGTGTATGTTCTGCTTCGGTTAAAAATTATCTTCTGATGTCTGAAAGACCAAGGCAGGAGCGTTTTTTTTTTTCACTTTATTTGACCAAAGATATGCATAAGTGCAGTGACACTTATTTGCTGTCTGTCTTTGCGTGCACTGACTGAACTTTCCCAGGCCAGACTTAGATCTGGTTGCTAAAAAACAGAGTGCAGTTGCTACAGTTCCTGGTGTTATTGGTCTGGCCTCCTGTTTAAAATTTATCAGCTTCCTCAGCATGTTATTCTTAGCATTAACCTTACTTTTTGTCTTTTTACACATTCCCTTGTGGAAAACATGCAGCCTGGCGTTAGGTGCAGGAACAGCAGATTTTTGTAGTGAACGAGCTACACCCTGTACCAAGCTGTGCAAAGCTGTTTATTGATCTTGTGATTGTAGAAATGAAAGAGGTGCTTGTGTGTTAGCTGGGCTGGTGTGTGGTATGTGTGGCTGTACAGATTCACACGTGCATATGCGTCCTATTTATTTATAGTTTCTATATTTAAATATAGATGCAGAGTTATTTACTGTATATTAATAATATATATGCTTTTAATAAAATCAGCATGTGAATCCTGCTATCCTCTTGGCTTTAATATGGGCAAACACCTTGGCTGGTCGTGATGTGCAAGATACTCATAGAGGTAAAATTTCTTGTGTGAGGATAGATGGCCTGGCTGCTCAGGATGCTGTTTGACAGCACTCGCACCAGTCAGTTAATTGTGGCTGTTTTGTGAGCTGGGACATCAGCTCTGCTTCCTGAAAAGTTTGATGAAAAGTCATTGGGGTTTTTTTGTCTTCCTAACGGAGAGTTTTACTTTTGCTGCCTGATGAACTCTTATCAGCCCGTGTGCGTGGCTGGTGAGTCATGTGCACGATGTATGACAGGTTTGTGAATGTGGCAGTGGTGACTGTGCCCTCCTTAGAGTCATCACCGACATAAAAACAAGGGCTGGACACCTCTCACTCACTATTCTGGTAGCAGAACTTCTAGCAGATGCTGAGGTACTGCTGAAGGTGAACTTGTGTCATTTGTGAAGAAGTAGGAAAGAGGTTCTGCAGTTCCAAAACAAACTTTCCATGACTAAAAAGAGTGTACTTGCCCCTTATATCCTGTGTTTTCATACAGAAGAGAAAGGATATTAATCATCTGGAAATCACCAGGCATCTGACTCTGCTCTGTAGCATTATATTAATTTATCCAAATGTTGTTTAGAGTGGCAGCTTTGCCATTTTTGAGGTAATTTATTTCTAGTCTAGTTCAATTTATGTGTGCTGTGCCCCAAAATGATGAATTTCCTGATCTACTGATTACTTAACCTGGGATGCTGGGTGTTGCATTGTGCAGCCCTCGAGGAATCAATTTTCTGTTTTGCTCTTCTGACTCAGGCTGGCAAAGTCTGAGTGGTTCAGTCCTGATTTTTTTCTTTCTTCCATCAGTGTGGGAAGCTGAAATCTACTCTGTACTTACGAAGGTCATTTTGAGAAGAAGGCTGCTTCATGTATTGCTTTATATTGGGACAGTTTTAACAGCAGGGTTTGGGGTTTTCTGTTTTGTTTGCTTTCCTATTAGATACCAGGTAGACTATATCCCTGTTTTTTCTCTGACCTCTATTGAAAGAAATTGAGTGACTGGCTGTAGGCTTAGATTTAGGTGTGTTTGTGTTTGGAGAAGCTGTGGTGGCTGGCATGGTTGATATTCAATCACTCCTTTGTCATTATCGAGATGAGGTGACATTGTAGTGCCCCTTATGTGGCAGTTTCTAGATGGATGCGATGTTAAAATATTCACTTATCGGTCTGAAGCGCTGTCCTGAAAACAAAGTTAATTCAATAAGACATTACAGTGTTTTGCCTCTTCCCCTCCCCTTCCATCCACCCAAATTGACTCATCCCTGGCTCCTGAGGATGGTTAGTGTCTCTTGTGGTTAATAATAACACTTGGTGGTTGTAATTGCTGAGTGGTTTGTCAATGATTATTTACTTGGTTATGGAGGGACTTAGAGATGTTATTATTGATGCCAGTTCTAATAAGGGGTTATTCAGCTGGCATATGTTTTGGGAAAGTAGTCCTTAATTAGGATATTCAGATGTCAGAATCTAACTGGAGACCATCATGCCTGCCTCTTCCTCACAGCTCTTGGGAACTTGCTGTGAGAGGGAGCCCAATTTTCTGACTCAATCACATCTGCAGCCTCTGTGCCAGTTTGTTTGTTTTAATTGGTAAAATTTTTATTTTGCTGGAAGCTGATGAGTGGAGTCTCCTTCCCTGGAGATATTGAAAAGCTCTCTGGACACATCCTCAGTAATGTCCTCTGGGGACCTTCTTGGGGAGGGACTTAAGGACCTCCCGTGCTCCCTTCCAACCTTACCTGTTCTGTGAAACTGTTACTGCTTCCAGGGACAATGAGTGTATTCAGGGGACTTTGGGCTCTTGTAGATGTAAACAGGGCCTTGGCATACACAGGAGAATTGCCCCAGGATCTTCCTTTGGTCAGCAGCTGTGAGGGACATTGCCCAAGCTGCTGGTGCTGGTTCTATTGGAAGTGGGCGTAGTTTTAAAAAGCAGTGGATATGGTTTGATGTGAGAGTGGGTAAACAATAGCTCGGTTTCATTCACTGCCTCAATATTTCTAATGCCAGTTCTGGTCAGAATCTGCACTTTCTTAGAATTGACACTCTGTGTCTACCGAAGAGCACTGTGGTGTTTTTTCCCCTTGTACAGCCCCTAAACATGTGCACCTCCAGCAGCAGCATCTTGCCCATGTGAACATTGTGAGCTGCATTTCCAGGTTGGAGTAGCCACTGCTGCTGCTGGGGACTGTGCCACAGCTGTGATGAGTGACAGGAAAATGTGTGTAGGGTAGTTTTTGAGAAAAAGCCTTATCTAGAGTTGTGATGACTGTGCTCCAATGACAAGGGTGTAGAAAAATCCCTCTAGGCAGATTTTTGAATTTGGTTGTTTTTCACTCGACATTATGAATTTGGTCTACATGTGCACTCACTAATGCAGAAAGAATGCCCAGTCTACAAAGCCTGAGCAAGAGTCTTTAAAACTTCTGGGGTCTCTAGGGCAGGGATCAAGCTGTTTTGCACATTTGGGATGCAAAACCATTTTGTTTGTGTCTGAAATGAAAGTGAGTTGTTGAGTTCTCTGCTTTTATTACCACTGTGTTCTGTGACTGTAGATCTCAGCTTCCCTATGACCTTGTGTCCCAGAGACTAAGCCTTTGTAATGTTGATCTATTAATCTTAATATTTATCCTCAAAATACATAAAAAGGAATTATGACCTTGGCATAAGAAATGAAAATAAATAGGTAAGGGAAGCTATTATTTATTTTTTCAACATTTGCATTCTGTGTATGACTTCACGAAGTGTTTTTCTAACATGAATTCATCTTTTCTACACTCTGGTACCCCACTGGTTTGTTCTTAAAATACTCCTTTCTGCACAGCCAGCTCAGTGCTTTGCAGACCACCCAGAACAATTGTATTCAAACTGCAAGCTGCATTCAGTGATTGGGCCTTTTTAAACTTTCAAATAATATTTTGTCTTCCTTGACGTTTTGTTAATTGGAGCTTATATTTTATATGTGGGATTTTGGTGGATTAAGAAAGGGAGTGGCTGTTCTCCTATTTGCTAAACCCAAAGGGGCTGTTTAGCCTAATCTCATTTCAGCTCAGTGTTTGTCTGGCAGAGCTTACTTAGAGGGTCAAAGGGGTATAGATTGCACCTACACAAATAATAGAAGTATTTGCTCATGCTAAGAGATTGATCAGCACCTATCCATCAGTGGCTGCCTGTCCACGTTCTCTGTCTTGCTGGGCAGTTTCCATCTGTGGGTTGTTTCTGCAGCAAAACCCTTCCTTTGAGTTTTCCAAGAGTCTCTCCAGCTGTGGTTCCGAAGGAGTGTAAATTCAGTTTTAAATACTGGAATAGGTTGCTGTGCCGGCATCTCTTGGAAGCAGAGCCGAGGTGCAGTAGGGAGGGAAATAGCAGCTGGACCAAGCCAGGCCTGGAGTGGGAACCCACCGTGTTGGAGACCCCCCATGTGCTGAGTAGTCACATGCCCCTGGCCAGAGATGCAGGAACTCCTGGGACACTGGGGGAAAATCTGCTAGGACAAATACCACGCTTTCCATATCATTTTGGCAACAGTTACCCAATGCAGTGGTACCCAATTTGTGTTCATCATCACATGGAAAAGAAGAAAAAAGCAAGCTAAACTAACTGGATCAGCCCTCAGGATGTTAGGTGGTGCAGAGCCCTGTGCCTGAGGGGACACAGCAGAGATTGTGCGGGAGGAGGCTGCTTAAACTGAAAAAGAGATGTCAAACTACACACAGCTCCTCATATAGCGATTTTTCTGTCTTTTAGCTTGAGTTATGTAATTGCTAAATTCCTTATTAGTCACTAGAGAGGAATTTCCAGCTTAGGAGAAATATCTGTTTAGGGAATGTGGGACTATGAAGGGTCTGCATTGTTGGGGATATTTTGCTGTCAGCACACCTATGTAGGTATATCTTTTTTTAAATTTTACTGTCAGTGGAGAGTTCTTCTGGCCTTTTGGAGCTGTATTCTGTATAATACTTCAGGATGGATAGAATGCGAAAGCCTACTTCATGTTTTCTGCCACCTTTTGCTCTCTTGACAATTCTTTAGTTATTTACTGAACTTGGAAGAGAAGTCATGATTCTTGCCTCCCATTAAGTCGATCTACAGTCAGTGCTGCTCTTCAGTCAACAATAGGAATAACAAAAATGTTTTCAAAGGGGTAAATTGCACTGACAAAGCATCCTCAATTTACTTGGGGCTTAAGGCCTGGAAAGGGTTTGCTGCAACAACTGTCTGTTGTAAAGACGATTGTTCAAAGCAGCTTCAAAATTCTGGAAATTCATGTACTGGAGGATTTGTTAAGAAGTTTATGCCAAATATATGGCACAGCAGTGAGGAGCTGCTGACAGTGGACATGGGAAAATCCCCTTAGTGGTTGCCTTTTGAGCCATCTTGGATCTCCTCAGAGCAAGTTGGGAGATTCAAGCAGATAATGATGCTGAACCTGTTTTCAGTGAACAAGCCTTGGAGGTGTTGAGCGAGAAATAGGGACCAAGTTGTAAGCAGATTTGGGTTGCAAAGAGGGAAGGAAAATCCCATTCTTGGTTGCTAGATAAAAGACCCTCAAGTGTTGAACGGGGGAAGGTGCTGGGCTTGGTTTCCACTGTATCTTAGTGGATGCTTTGCTGATGAGTGCACAGGTAACTAAAAATGAGACTGTTGGTGAGTGTGTTGGGTGGCTTGCGGTTGGTGCACGTTGGCAGTGCTGGAGCTCGAGTTGTCCTCTTGTTCCCATGTGTCCTTGGGAGCCTTTAGCTGCAAAAAGGCTTAAATCAAAGGCATCCCTGAGTCAGCAGAGATGAGTCAAGCTGTTGGCTACAGTGCCCTGTCACACAACATGGAGCACAGCACTCCCCACAGACCACTTTGGTGGCCTTCTGAGCTTCCCACTGCCTTTCCAGCTTCCTTCCTGTGTTCTGTGCTGCAGGCCACAAGCTGCCATAGACCTGGCTCAAGTGCTGGGTCCCCAACTCGGGCCCAGTGCTGCTGGGAGCTGAGATGTGCCATGGGTGTTTCCACTGTCAGTGCCCTGTGCAGTGTGGCTGCTTCTAGGCAGCTTCCTGAGATTGGTTCCTGGAATGGCAACAAGACTCCGAAACCAGCTGATGAGGAAACATTCTCAGCAGAGCTCAGATGTCAGAAAAGCAGATTTCAGCCAGGTTGCTGTGTGCACTGAATGTCTCTCACTGTGGGGGAAAATGAGAAGAAACTATTATTTTGAAATCTCTCATTGGGTGATGATTGATAAGAACTGGGAATCACAGGGAAACTTAGTCAGGAGTCAACAGGTGCCTCTTCTGCTTTCTGCAGCCAGTCATGGAAAAAAATTAGCAAGAGCACAACAGGTTATTCCAATTTGACATGCAGTGCCTGGGAACAACAACTGACAAGTCCCAATTTGTGTCCAGCTGCTTAAAAACTACCACCCAGCTTGGTATTATCCTTCTGCCCTCGGGAGGCTTGTCTTGTGAAAAGAGTTATTGATGGCTGATTTCAGCATTCCTCAGGGCTGTGCTTATGCTGAAGTATCTGCCCCAAGTCCTGATTTCAAAGTAAATGAACTCTGGGTTATAAATAAGAAATATAATTCTTTAATATATTCCCTTTGTCTATATTTTCAATGCTTATATATATATCGATATCTGTATCTTACTCCTTTTGAAGCTTTCTGCTTGGAAAGATTGGGAATTTGAGCAGGGATGATGCTACAGTGTTTTCAATCCAGATACATAATGGAGTGCAATACATGTTTCTGTGCCCTGAATAGTTACCCATTTAAATCTGATTAATAATATCTGTTTTGTACAGCTTTCTTTGCACCCCAAGAGCATTGCAGAAGGAATTCCTCTTGTTCTGAGGGTCCTTTTTGTGCATTTGAAGTGAAGCAAAGGCTTTTGAATTGTTGGAGGGCTGGCAGTGGAGGTTGTGGTGTGGACTGTGTGGCCTGTGTGCAGGGTCCAGGCTGGCAGAAGTGTTGCCCTAAAATGTGCTGCCTGCTCAGCACAGGCCCCTGTCCTTGGGACCCTACAGAGGGGCCTGGCTGAGGCTGGATGGATCATCCTGGCAGGTGGCTTTTTATTTTCTGTGAGCTCACTGCCTGAGACCTTCGCGTGTGCTGCACAGCCAGTCTGTGGGGATGTGGTGCAGTTTCCTAAGTGCAGACATGTAGTGTCACTCATCTGTTGTGGGGTAAGGACAATCAAACCTGGAAGGGCTGGTTTACAGCTGCTGCCCCAGAAAGGCTGGGCCTTCTGCAGCTCTCAGGGCTTATCTATCAACCCTGTGCAAATGTCCCCAAACACATCAGGGCAGTTCAAATGACACTAAATGCATACATTTTGGTGTTTTGTGTAGGTGATCTGTGATAAGTGTAACAGCCAGGTAAAAGACAGGAGCTAAAAGCCCCCTGATGATGACAAAATAAGTATGTGTTGTAAAAAATGGGGTATCAGCAGTCTTCTCTGTTTCTTTGATAATTTGCACTTATTAACTCGGTA
Source organism: Pachycephala philippinensis (assembly GCA_013397055.1). Lineage (NCBI taxonomy): Eukaryota > Metazoa > Chordata > Aves > Passeriformes > Pachycephala > Pachycephala philippinensis. The sequence continues at coordinate 492,757 of VWZT01012863.1, read as the reverse complement.
TTAGCTTCCCTTCTGCTCTTCCTGTCTTTCCTTTTCTAATATGAACAAGTCTAGAAGCGAGGACTGGTGTGCACATTCTTCTCCTGGAAAGAGACTTCCTCTGAGCTATTTCTTTATTTTCTCTTCTGTCAGGTTGTGAGCCCTCCCAGCACTCCAGGAGCAGGGACGTAGCGTTTCCCTTCCCTCTCTGTGCAGGTTGTTTACATAAGTATCAGTGGATCATGACTTGAAGTGCTAATCTCTGTAACCCAGAAAAGAAAACATGGTATTGCCAGAGACATGCCTGGAGTCGCATCGTTATTAATCACCTGTAGCTATTGCTGTCTGAAAAGCAATTCTTGTGTAGTTATTAATGGCTGCTTTGTGTTGGACAGGGTATAAACACAAACGAGAGATAATCCTGTTTTGATGAGTTGCAATCTAAATAAACAGGGTACACAAAGCAAAACTGTGAAATGCCTTAGTGTATAAAAACCCTTAATCTCTCTATTTTTCAGCTCCACTTTTGTAAAATGGAGTAATGGTGTTATCTTCTAACTTAATTTAGATTGCAGCCCCTCCAGAACCCCTAGAGATTAGCTTCTAATTGTTGTTTTTTGTTCTTTTGGGCTTCTACTGTGCTGAGCATGAGATGCTCTGATTCTGGCTAGGAGCTGGGGGTACTGCTTCACAAAAAGTGTGTGTTGAGGGCTGTGGATATTTTCATCTCAGGGAAAATTATGAGATAATCAGAATGGCTTATGATCCCTGTGATGCTAAATGCTACCTCTCATTACTTCATTCACTCTACATACACAAAAGTGTCCTTCTGCCTTGAATTGTCCTTATGCACAAAGAAAGTGAGGAGGAAGTTACAACTGCCATTTGTACCATAGTAAAATTCAAGGCTTTTTTAGTGAAATACAAATTCCTGAGCTTGATTCTAAAGTTCTAGGAGAACTAAAATAAAAGGAAAAAGCCTTTAGGAGTTATCTACTGTTTGGTTGGTGTGGGTTGTTCTTATTTGGGGGGTTTTTAAATGTATTAAAGTCACTGGTTTATAAAACTGACAGTTTTGTCTGGAACATTCTAAAGGGCTTTTTATAGAAACAAGTGACCTTACTATTTTTTTTTTGGCAAAGACCGAAAACATCTATTTTTGTGAATCCATTGGAGTTTTTTCACAAAATAAAGCTAATCCTGTTCCTTTCTCCACCACATCTGATTCTGAATTGAGATGTATATAGTGTACTTTTAAATGTTCTGCTGACTTGTATGCATAAGTGGAATCTGTGTAAAAAAATTCTTTGGTAAGCTTCTTTTGCCAGTGTTTAAAAACTAAGAAACTCATAAATAATAAAATCATATGGTAGCCTTGGCAGGATGGTGTTCAAACAACCCAAAAGCTTTTGCTAAGGGTGAATTCAATGTGTCATCAGTCACCAGTGAAAAAAATGCTCTGATCCTGGTTGGGTGAGGGTTTGCAGGAGGGGAGGCTGGACTGCAGATGTAGAGGACAAGATGTGGAAGCAGCTCTTGCCCTAGAGCACCCTGTGCTCCCTGAAGCATTTTGGAGGGGATCTCTGTCTGCAGGATGGGGTTACTGGGAGCAAGGAGGAGGCTGCTCTCTTCCTTCCCTTAGTCCCAGCAGCCACTCCTTTGCTTTGGGCCTTGTTTGTTGCCTCGTCCCCTTGCTCTGTCTCCTCAGCACGCAGGATCTAGCGGAGGGGGACGAGTAGCTGAACAATGCAATATTCCCCCATGCAAATCTCCCTGGACTCAAGGGGAATTTTGCTAGTGCCAGATTGAATCCCACTAATGGAAAAGACTGACTTGGGGAAGGACTAGATCAATGCACTATTGTTCCTTACGCTATATTTAAAGGCACACATTTCATGGAAATTTAAAAATTAAACTTCTACACCACATGTATCCGTAGCTCCTGTGAATAATTGGAGCTATTCATCTCCTGCGCTGGCGTAAAGCAGCCGTTGTTCCAACGGGGCTGTGGCTTTCCTATCTCATCTTCAGCAAGGGTGATGAGAGAATAATTGTGGTGGCAGCAGACAAAGGTACTTATTTTTGCAGAGATGACTGGCCAGGCTGGGAGTAAACTGAGCTTTGCTTATTCCTTCCCCACCTGGGTTCCTGGTCTGATTTGAGTTTTAATTTATTTTGTTGGTTTAAATTTGTAATAAAGATGTGGATTAATTTCACGTGCCTGGTGATCATTAAAGGACAGCTGCTCTTTGCCACTTCCCTTTAGCAGATAAACGTGTCTTTGTTATTTTTGTATTTGTTTTCCCCCATTGGTTTTGTATTTATCAGTTTTTCTAATTAAAAAAAAAACAACAACAGATGAATGGATGCTATTTCTGAAAAGAAAAAGCCCACTGCCCCCAATACAGACAGTCACTGTCATTTTGCTGACAGGATGCTTTGCTTTTAAGAAAATCTGGCATTTGAGTTTTCCTTGGCTTTTGAGAGGAGCCAAATGCATAATTCACTTGGCCTCTGTGCACTACTTTTGAATTCTGCTGTGGCTCCATTTGCAAGAGAATAGCAGGAAGGGCGTACAGTGCCTACTTCTTTCTTGTGTCTGTGACACAGAGAGAAGGGGTGTTAGTTTGATTAACTATAGGTTACTGAAGAGACAGATGAAAAGTGGCAAAATGTAAATCAACTTTGTCCCAGCTACCTTCATTGTTTGCCACTGCTTGTGTATGCTTGCCCATGACACTGAAAGCACAGTCTCTTGAATACTGGTGTTGTGTGAGCTTTCCTTGGTGGACTCTGAGGGCATGCCCAGGATTTTGGAGATGTATCTTGAGAAATCCCCCTCAGGCTTGAGTGCAGGATGAATGTGGTGGTTGTTTTTGAGGTGATACCAGTGGCACCACTTTAAGTGTTAAATGCTGGGACACCTGCAGTGAGTGCCTGTGCACACAGTTTTGCTGGAGCAGGTTTTGAAACCCGAGCTGTTGAATGTGATCTTACTGAGGCTTAGTGTTAAAAGCCTTGTTTTTCTTGCCTGAGACTCATTCCCTTGCAGCTCTACAGCTCTAGCTAGTGTAAACAGCTATCCCTGAATGCTATCTGTTGTATAACTTAAGACTTGAGGGTTTTTTCCCCCCATTCCCAGGCTTACAAAGACTGTCAAGGTGTATGGCAGAACCACCAGGATGAGGCAAACCCCATCCCCTGTGCTCAGGCATGTTAGTGGGTCGAGGCTATTGGAGGGAGCATCAGCATGATACAAACTCTTGGGAAGGTGCTTGTAAAGAGGGAGAAATGGGTGAGATATTCACAGATTGAAGAGCCTCAGATTGCCAAGAGAGAAGGTAGAAAAATAGTTTCCTTCATGTCCTGCTAAGGGTGCCAGGAGTGAAGTGGCTCAGAGATCACTGACTAGGGAGCTGCATGAAGTGTGCTAAAAAGAGATGGGGCAGGTGAGAAATGTATAGAGTATCTGCTGTACCTCTGGATCTCTTGACCTACTTTGCAGTACAAATAAAAAAAATAAAACCAAACAAAAAGCACTCCCAAAAACCTGCATAGGTCTTGTTTGTTTGTTTGTTTTCCCCTACCTATATTCACCCTGTAACATTACCAGGCTTAGTATACTACTGTTTTTCTCTCCGATATGTTTTCCAAGTTCTTTGCAAGTATTAAATATCATGAGTTGCCTGTTGGTCCAACAGCAAAGAAAGTTAACTTCACTTGTCTCTGCATAGATTTGACTGTAAATACTTCCTTGCAGTATAGTGATGACAAGCAATGCAGTATCATGGTGACCAAATCGGTGTAGATAGCCCTACAGATAACTGTCTCTGGGAAGTGTAGAACACTTCAGAATTCATGAGTGGCAAGGATGTATTGGTAGAGATATCAAAGTCCCCAGACCTCACTGATACATGCTGAGGCAGGATCCTTAGCAAGGTATGTATTTCTGAAAGCAGCCAAAAAAAATTGCATGCATTTTAAACACCTGAAATGAGTAGAGGGCCAACTTCTGCTCACATGTCTTGGTAGTCTCTTCTCTGTGCAGGATGTGAGAGATGAGCAGTGCAAAACATTGCCGTGGCACAAAGGTAAATTTGGCCTCAGCTAATTCACAGCCTACCTGACTCAGCTGGTCTGCTCACACTGACACCATTTGCAGTGTGAGGACTGTTTGGGCTGAGTGTGCCTGAGCACAGACACCAGACAAGTGGAGAAGTTGGGATTTGCGCTGGTGAAAGTGCACAGCCATCAGCTGCTGAGGGTGCAGCTGGTGTGACTTGAGTTCTGGCACTGCCTTCCTCTTGGACTGAGACACAAGTGGGGGCACTGCACCATTCAAAGCTCACAGCAAGTGCTGGTGGGGAGCTGCTGGCAGGGCCGGGGTCCCCGGCACCTCAGCAAACCCTCAGGGCTCAGTGTGCCCCTCACTGCGTGGGGTGGTTCTTTTCTGTGCCTGTGGCGGCACCGGAGACGCAGCCCCCGCCCCAAACACATCCCCAGTGCACAGACACCTGGCACACACTTACCTGGAAGCCAGCTTGGGAAACTGATCCAAATTAAACCAGCTTAGAAAATATAACCCAAATGCTTTGCTTTTGCTGAGATTAGCTTCCCAATTCTGGTCTGCTGTGTGGCCTCCTGCCTGTTTGTGCTGGTCTCAGTGTGGGGTGAGCAGCCGGACAGGGTCAGACTGTGCATTCAGGATCAGCACGGCCTTACACTGCCCTCAAGATACTCCTGAAACGAGACTTTAGATTTGCTAAAATGTGGTTTCCTGTTTCTTAGTGAAGTGTTAGCTTTTTCAGTATTCAGGGAAGAGCACTGGTGGCCCTAGGCTAGCCAGCAGTGTTCATCACAGCATTAAACCTACAGATTAATTAAACACCAATAGAGGGTAACATTGCCCAAAATCAATTAAAAAGTTACAAGCTAAACCACGTGGAACTACATTAAA
>VWZT01012863.1:153346-473340 GCA_013397055.1 Pachycephala philippinensis | reverse complement strand
GGTGTGGGTTTGTTGTTTTTAAAGTCTCAAGAGTATTTTGGAGCCCTTCTCAAAACAGCAGGCTAATGACTTTGAATGGTAAGCCTGTGCCTTTCTGAAAATACTTGTCTCTGAAGTCAGACTTCAACTGACATGGTGATTAGTTTCACAGTGTCAGATGGTGGAGAGCTATTGCTAAGGACAGAAAGTCATCTAGATGTCTTTCATCCTGTGTCTTTGCTCCTCTTGTATGTGCACACACAAAATCAGGTCCTTGATGAAGGGGGGTGCCTCCTGGGCTTTGCTGGAATTTTAAATTCTTTGTTGCTTTTTGGCTCTGATTTTGAACAACTTGCCTGTACTGTAACAGTCCGAGGGGTGTTTGCTCACTCATCTTTTCAGCACAAACTTGGGTAGTATTTTGGTTTCAGGATGAATGTTTTACCCTGTCTATCCTTGCTCCACAGGCAGTCAAAGCTGAAATGTTTGTTGGCCCAAATAATTCATTTTATAAAGGCTTTTTCACTGATAATCTAACGGAATTATTGTTTGCATAGGGGTGGAAACATTCTCTGTTGTGCTTGATGCTGTGCTCTTTCTGTGGTATTTTCTGTGCTGAAGTGAAATGGCGTGTCTACTTCTGCTAAAGACCAAAACACAGCTAGGTGGCTCATGCAGGACCGTCCTCCCTGCCAAAACACAAGGGTTTTGTACAAATATGCCACCCTTTTTCCTTCCATCAGTAGCCAAAGTCAGCTGTGCCAAAGAAAGGTCCTTTTTTTTTTTAATTTACTTTTTTTCAATGCAACCCACACACCCACACCATGGAAGTTACAGTCATATTTTCCAGTAACCACAGAGCTGTGAGTGATGGCACGTGTGTTTTAAATAAAACTGGGAGGAGAACTGATGTAATGCTCTCTGGGTTATGTTTTTCTTTTTTTTTTTTTCTTTTTCTTTCCATATTGCTCCCCCTCTTTCTCTTCTCCCCATCTGTTGGCTGCTATATGGGTTATTTTTGTTTTGTTTAAGATTTATTTTTTTCCTTGCTGCAAACCACAGTGAGGGAACTGTTGAAGAGGACAGCTGTGACACCTTGAGCTCAAGTATGGATGGATTTCTTTAAAGTCTTTAAAATTACAGGGTGGTGCAATGTACCAGCTTGTATAATCTTGAGAATTTTTTTTTCCTTTCTTCTCTAGAAGTGAATTAATTGTGATACTCTGATAGAGCACGTGAGAAATAAATATCTTTTTTTCTAGTGGCATGCTGAACTGCAACTGTCTGCTTCTTCAGTGAGATCACAAAATAGTTTTGGAAAAAACATGTATTTCAGTTTTAGTTTAATAAACTGCCAAGAGACTTGCTCTAGAATGACAAGTGAAACCTGTTACTCCTCTGCTACTTTTCCTACTGCTGCTTTCAATGGTTAAATTAGTTTAACTCCTGCTTATAACGGTCTGTTTGGGAATAATTAGATTGTGTTTCTATAAATTTTCATGGAGAATCCCTTGGAAGGTCTCAAAAATACGGTTTGTATATGTGTGTGTGTGTATGTGTTTAAGAGAATAATTCTAAGTAAATTTCTGTATTTGATGTTGAATTCAGCTTTGAAAAATAAGTTCAGCCCCACAGCTTTGTGTGTGGGTACATGCCTCACTTGCAGACCTGCTCCTTCTGTACCAGTGCAGCGTCTCTGCTCTCCAGCCCCACTCAGGAGGCTTCAAGGGATGGGTGCCAGTCCGCTTTGAGAAGATTGAATAATTGCTATTCCCTAAACAGGCATTCTGGGATGTATTATGCAGTTGTGTGGCAGGACACCAGGTCAGCTGGTCTCTTTGCATGCCCTCAGCAAGTGGGAGGTGTCTTCAGTTAACCCAGGGGAGCTGAAGGGTTAAACCCGTGCCATTTGGATGTCAAGCCTGAGCCCTGAAGGTGAGGATAGCTCAAGTTGCTGTACTTGCTGTGGGCAAAGAGCACAGGCAGACTCTGCCTGAATGGATGATCTGGCCGTGTAATTCATTAGCCAGAAGCACCTGGTTTGTGTCTGTGCCCCTGGCCACTCCTGACAATGGCACTTAAAGTCTTAGTCCCATTTTCAAAATAACCTGAGGACAGGGAGCCATCTCTGTTGGAGCTGATCTAACTGGGGGCTGGCATGGCTCTTCCCAGATCACTCCTTCCCACCCTCCTCTTGCCCCAGGACCGTGTGTGGAGCTGATGTAGCTCTCCAAGCCAGCAGAAAGCCGGCTCCTTTGTTAAAATTTTATTTATTTATTATTTAAATTTTGATAATTAATTTTCTGATAGCAAAGGTGCTTGGCACAGCTCTATGTATGGTCAGGAGCGTGCCAGGGAGTGGGAGCACCCATACGGGTGTGCGTCAATTTGAGATGTGGTTGCACAGCGGTTTAATCCAGTCTAAATTGTGTCAGACAGGCAATGTAAATAAACCATTACTGTAGGGGAGGCAGAGAGAGATTCATCTTGCTTAAGCTGCTATAAGCAAGAGACAGCTGAGGGAATGCAGAGAGGGAACATTCATTCGCAGGTCTCTGCTGCGTGAAAAATACTCCTAGGAGCTGTCAGAACCAAAGGTCCTGTGCTGTGAGAAGGAACAGATCTCTCTTGGATGGTGCTGAAATGTGGTTTTTTTGACAGCAGATAGAGTGAGTCAAGGCAGGAAAAGAAAAATGCTGAATAAGCCAGGTTAACAAAGTTTTGGCATAGCTGTGGTGCCAATGTTTTGTTCTCCCTCTCCAAAAGCTTGTCCCTAGAAAGAACTGAAATACTAGGCACAGGTCCTTAATCTCATGGCCTAAGATCAGCACGTATAGCAATTCAAATTAAGAAGATGTTTAATGTTAAACCATTGGAATACCTGCTTTGTTTAAAACTTTTTCTTTTTTTTATTTTTTTTATTTTTCCACAGCAGCGAAAAATCCAGAATTATGTGGTCTGGAGAGGAAAAAAAAAAAAAAAGTGCTTTGTTTGGAAAATAAAAAATAGCTAATCTTCTTGGGCTTTGATCTGTTACTAATTTTTTGTCTTTTTTTTTTGCTTTGCCCTTATGCTGGGAAAGTCTGCTATTGCGAATAGACTAGAATTAGATCTTTTTGGGTGTCTATGTTGTGTTAATATTGAAATACTATACCTTAAAGAGGAAAGCAGACAAATTTTCCCTGACCACTGATAAGCACAGTCTATACTTCCCATGTAGGTTTTAGATTCTTCTATAAGAATACCAGAAGCTATCTGAAAATACATATATTTATTAGTCAGAGAAGTAGGAGGAACTAATTTCAAAAGAACATCTTTGCTGCTTTCAGGGAGTGGAAATAAGTGCTGTTCAGCCCAAAGGAGATGCCAGGAAAGCAAGTGTTTTTGCAGCCTTTTAAAATAATCCTTAGTGCTTTCTTTGTCAAAGTCAACACCAGCCACTACGTGCAGAGCAAGAGCTCAGGAGGCGATGCTGTGTGGGGAATGTGGCAGGAGCTTGGCAGGAGCTTGTGCACAGGAACTCCTCAGGGCTGGCAGTTATACACCACATTTTGATAAGAGCAGAAGAGCGTGGCTGTAAAATATAAAACTGAGACCAAAGCACTGCCATATCAGTACAGCTCCAACCCCAACAGTTTATGACTGTTAGCAGCAGTACTTTGCCCTGCTCAGTGTGTGCTGCAAATGTTAGTCAGACCTGACAGTAGGCTTGCAGGTCAGTGTAATATTTCTGCACCGTAAATGCTATTTATAAGAGGTTATGACTATAATTTATTTACTAGAGGGTGGAGGAGGGGAGCAGACAAAGAGGCAGTCACTTCACCCTGCTAAAGTCAATGACCAAACTGGAATAAAGTCCAGGTGTCCCTGAATCTAGTTCTTCCACTAGGTTTTCCACTAAGCTGTATTTAGCATGACTGTGACGCTGTATTTTTATAACTGCGCCTCCTCAAGAGGCAGAGGTGGAAGCCATGTGACTGTTTCTCTCAGCAGAAGGGAAGACTTCCTACTCCTCTGTCCTGCTTCCAAAAAGATAAGTCCTGCTGCCTTTAATGTCCTGCTACCATTAGTTGGGCTTGTGACTTCATAAATAAATAAGAAATAGTTACACATCCTTTTTATGAGCCAGAAAGGCTCCCTTTTTTCTCTTGTAGCAGTGAATGAGAAATGTTGAGAATAGTGAAAACAGGAGTCAACAATTATTTTGCCTCTGTTTCTTTGTTTTGATACAGCTGAAGATCAGTTTGAAGTCCTGTGTTTTTGGGGTGGGTTTTTTTTCCTTCTCTAAGAGATAGCATATGCATTTCAACAGCCTCAAGACCTGCAGGGTGCGTAGATTATGCTCTGGCTTATCTTCTCCAGGGCAAACTGCAGCAAACTACTCACTGAGACAGTGCAAAGTTATAGCAGTAACACACACATGCAAACAGTGGGGTCACAATCCAGTATTCAAAACACATACAAGCTTTGGGTGTGCTGGCGACTTCACGAGCCTCCCTTTTAAATCAGCCAAAATACACTAGAAAGGAAAATAAATACATGCAAGCAGAATAATTTTGATCTGGGAATGAAGGTGATTTGCAGCATTAAGAATCATATGTCTTTGTCCCTAAGCACAACCTACTTAGTGTTAGAGAGATGGGTTTAGTGACCACAATAAGCATTAACCTATTTCCTGTAGAAAAGCACGTTGCATGCAATAAATATTTTTTGCTATACTAAAACAAGTTAGCTAACGAATGCTTTCTGTCAACCTATGGATAATACTTGTGCTGACAGGCAGATAGAAGACTTAGCCATCATTTTGACAAGAAGAATCCCAAGCTCTATTTCTTGCAAAATATTCTTTTATAGGCTTGGTAGCCTTTGTTTAGATAAGCACATGTAGAAAGAAAAAAGAAAACCTCTTTTTTCCCCCTCCTAATCTTGTCAATAACAACTCATTGTCCTGTTGTTTATTATACCTGGCTTTGTGTAATGGCCTCTAGCCCTAGCTTGTCTTAACAGGAAAAAGTAAAAAGTGTGTGTGCATGTACATGAATGAGAAGTCTTGCTGCAGACTCAATCCAAATAAAGAAAAAGACTTTTGAGGTCAGGTTCCGGACAAGCTGTCATATATAAATGCTGTCCTCATGGTCTGATTCTGGTCTCATTCCTCTCTAACTTAAGACAAACTCCAATAAAGCCAGCTGCTGCGAGCTGCTGTGAGGCTGGGCTGAAATACCAGGATATTAACTGTAAACAAATATTGTAATGCTTCTGCAGCTTTCAGAAAGTGTCCTTCTCATATTTTAGTAGTGCCATTGTTGTATTTGGGGTGGTTTAAGATGCAAGGGCTAATCTACTCAAAAAAGAAATTCCATTTCACCATTTGCAATATAATGGAGTACAAAAAGGCAGGGAAAGCACTCTACATAAATACAGATGTCTCCACTTCTGAGGCTTTTCTGTGTTCCTGCTACTTAAAATGGGGATCAAGAATGATATTGTTCTGTGGGCTTGCTCTTTGTTTACAATACCCTCTTTGAAACTAGATGTCAAAATGGGTTTCCTGGATTGGTTATTGAATTCTGCAGGCTGACACTCCACTGTGAGCACTGGGAACCTTCAGTTTTTCCTTAAAAATAGCCCAAGTCTTGAGAATTGAAAAGCAGCTGTATTTTGCCACCACGTGGCTTGTTTTTCTGCTTCTCTAAATTTCAAGTGTAATGTTTGGACCAGGGCAAAAAAGCCTCAGTAAAACTCTTCTCTGCCTGTACCAGTAGAATTTTATCTGTCCTTTGCATGGCCATAAATGACCAAAACACATGGACTGGGCCCAACGAGCAAAATGGGCCCAGCGGTTTTATGGATTCCTGAGCTTGTGGCAATGAAATATTGTACAGTTAATGTAAATTGTCAGGGATGACACTTTAACCTCCTAAACATATACACAGAGACCCTCTTGTTCTTCCTCAAGCTGTGCCACGTAAGTCAGCCTCGGCCAGGCACTGCACAACGTCACATACCTCATGCTGTCTTTTCCAGACCATCCTTGCTAAACCTCTACTTTCCCTTAAAGGGTATTTAAACAGACCAACTCTTTTGCCAAACTCTTCTTCTCAGGGTAAGGAGAGTGCCCCCCAGAGCATTTGCCAAGGTAAACGGAGCAAATAGGTTCAGTTTTAGTGCTACCAAATTTGACGCTGTTCTTGATGAGTTGTACGTGGGGATTACAGGCTTTTCCATGTGTGCAGTGTCATACACAGCTTCCTATGCTTACTGTATGTGAGAGAAGATGGCTTAATGACAGACTTCTAGCCTTTGCTCCAAATGTTGTGGTTATCTATTTTTTTGTTTCATTTTAGTCAGACCCCTGAAGTAATTAGCGCACCCTGTGGGTTTTTTTGTGTGGTTTCTAGCTGAATACCCATGAAGGAGTTAATTAACTTGTTTGCAGTATCTCATTAATTCATTTTTGGCTGTGAACTTAATTGCTCCTTTATTACTGATGAGTAAAATAGCTTTAGGCTCCCAATTAAAATGGACTTTGATGGATGTATAAGAGCTGGGCTTTCAGCTTGTTGAATAGGCAGTGGAATTGCTATTCTGCATCCCATTGCAGGCCAGGCTCCTTCATGGCAGTGTTTCTCAGGGACAAGTTTCTCCCAGTAACAGACTTGGTCTCAGAGTCGAAGCCATTAACTTCCCCAATGGGTGGAAAATCAAATGGGAGTTAGTGCCTGTAAACCTCTGAGGGCGGATGAAACTCAAAAAAGAGGTGGACCCACTGAAAAAGAAGACCACACCACTGAGGTGGCAGATAAACATAAATTGTAGTTCTGTAATTCCCTCCATTATGAAATGGCCACTCTGCTGAAGTTAGGTTCCCAGTGGTGAAGGTCTGGATTTCTCCCTGTGGGCATCCTGACTTTTACTGGAGGGCAAAAGCTGTTTTCAGATGTTTGAGGGCATATCAAACGTTTGTTCTTGAAATCGTTTTTCTTCCTCCTGGTACATATTTGATGAACTGGGGTGCATGAACATTGATTTGCTTTTCTGGGCTTAGATTTATTCTAGGACAGTAGTACTTTCTTTTTAATATATTTTGAGACTACTGGATGTCAAGCATTGTAGAAGAACCAGGAATATTGGTGTTACAAAGAGAAATAGCCATATTAATTTTAAATAAGAAAAAGAAGAAAAGTGCAAATCTGTCTCTCACTTCTCCCACCCATTCCCTCTCTGTGATTCAATGTGAAGAACACACAATTTATATTCCCAGTGGTGACTGGCTTGGACCCAATGACCTTTGCAAAAAAATCCATTGCCTGCATGGAAAATGTAGTAAAACAATGTAAGCGTGCTTACTGTAGGCATGTATATTTCTTAACACAATAGGGTCCTGAGACCAACTGAAGTCTCTGGATTCTTCTGCAAGAAATGTTCCCACAGGGGATCTATTATGATACTCCCTCTGCTGGCTCTCATTCCGCCTCCAAATTTTCCTTAGGAGACCTCACAGCCAGTACAGCCCGAAGGGTGGAGACTGTTGCCACTTTGAACAGACAAGAACCAAAATTGTCAAGAAAAAGACGTCTACTTTTGGATAAGATGGTTACAGATAGCAAGTGGAAGAGCAAAGTCAAGCACTACTTACTTTCATACCTTTAATTGAAAATCTATTCTAAAGCTGTTTGAAATGCTTTGAGTGCAACCTGTTTTCATGAGAAAGAAACACTATCAGTCAGTGTTTTCTTTTCTACCAAAAGATCTAGAACTTCATAAGCTAAATTCCAGATTGTTTTTAATACTGTAGCAGCTTATTTGCTTCACTCATAAAAATCTGAAGTCTTTCTGACTTTTCCTTAATGATGGCTTTTGGGAAGAATTTCTGTTTCCTGGAATAGTGAAGGGGGAAAATCCTGTTTGCTTTAGAAATAGCTTCTTTTTATGCTTTTCTCAAATCAGAGGGTCACAAGATGACCAGAGTTGCTGACACACAAATTATGAAACCAAATGATGATGGAACACAAATTTAAACCAAATTAAAAAAAAAAAAAGAAAAGGAAAAAAAAAGAAAGTAGAAATGCTGACAAGCTCATGGCAGTACAGTCTGCTAACAATTTACCAATTTACTCTGGAATTCTCTATGAAAATTTCAATTATTGTGCAACATATGAGATCTAGCTATGACTATGCTTTTTCCAAAGGCCAAAAGAGAGGAAAAAAAAGGAGCTTCCTTAGATGATACTATGGCACCTCTGTCCCTGTTTTAGCTGATTGCCTAAACACATGCTTAATGAATATGTTTAGGAGTCTGCTGACCTAAGCTTTGTTTTTTTACCAACTTTAACCCTGGAGTTACTGAAGTTCATAATTGATATTGCAGTCCATTAGGACAACTGTTTTTCCTTCTCAGGAGTAACTTGTCTTGCTGCTCCAGGTAGTGTTCCCTTTGACAGAAAAGGGGAGAATGTGCCTTGGAAGGAAGTCAGATTATGGTTATCATCTGTGGTGAGGGGCCCAAGTAGTAAAGTTAAGCTTTTAATTTTATAAAATGGGAACTGAAGCAACAGGATGTGAGGAGGAGAAGGGAAAGGAGTGAAGACAGCTCACATGGGTGCAGGCAGGCACAGGACACAGCAGAGGTCATCTGGGGCTCTGAGAAGGACTGATCCTGCCTGTGGCTTTTCGCTTTCTCTGGGTCCTCGTGAGGATGAAGCCACCCTGAATTTGCACGTTGTTACGTTGGGTGTTGCTGAAAGGAACTACTGCTCATGGGAACCTCAGTTTCTGGCAAGAGCTGCTTTGCCCTAATTCTGGCAGCTCTCTCTGGCCTGTCATCATTACCCCAGTGCCTACGCAAAGACTCTGAGTGGAATGGATGATGGTTCTATTTGTGGTGCCTTGGCTCCTGTTTCTTTGTAGGCACTGGCTTACATGAAGGAATCTCATTAAAAATATCTTTCTGTGAGGAAGGTTTCTTCTGACTTGGTCTGCAGTGGAATTAGACAGCAGTACCCAGACCTGTGAGTGCCTGGCTTGTCTGTGTCTGTGGTGATGGACAAATGTAACCACAGACTTTTGGAAGTGCTTTTCAGGAGCCTGGAGAATAAAGATAGCTGTGAAGCTGCCAACCAAAATCTAACCCAACTGTCCTTGCCGGCCTGGACTCCACTCTTTATCAAACAAGGTTCATGATTATTGGAGCAAAAAAGCTGATTTAAAGTAAGGGAAGGGCGGGGGGGGAAGAGATAGCAAAAAATTGTCACAATTTTTATTTAAACTAGTATTTGAGGCTTTTATGGGTTGTGTTTGTTGATGACTTATTCAAATATCATTAGGTTTGACTATTTTTGTGCAGGATTACCTAGATTTTTTTCTTCTGCTGTGTGAGTTCCACTCTGTTCATGGAAAGTGGCTTTTCTCGTAGTTCCTGCCTACCTTCTAGTGGAAACATCGGTCCCATCTTGGTATTCCTAGTCATGTGCCTCTCCAGCTGTGTCTGATGTGTCCTTGCTGCCTTCTTTCTGTGCTCTTGTGGTATTTTTTTGCTGCTTATCTCTTACACACATGCAGCTCCAAGCAATAGCTCTCAAACCCTCCAGAAACACCCTGAGGCACTCAGCACAGCTCTACTCCTACTCCAGCCCTGCACGTGGCCTGTGTTTTGGGTGGTGACTTCTCTAGTTTTGGTTATCTGTCTCATAGAGTATCTTCAGTGCTGTTTTTACACTGTCCCTGAACAGGAGATGGTTGTTGCACCCATCAGATTAACAGCACTGCCAGTGACCGCTTCATCAAAGGGGCTCTGGGGAACTCCAGCAGAAAGGCAAGGCCAGAGCATGTTGAAATTAAGGAATATAATCCATGGTGTGTAGGACATTGGTTACCATCAATGAAATCTCATTTTAAAGCTTTTATTCAGCATTTTAGGCTTGAGTATCACATTGCTTAAATGTGCGCATCGGCATAGACAGTGTCTGTATAACCTGCCTTCATACTTACCTCAGACATCTACAATTTCCTCCAATTTATGTGGCTTTGGTACAAGGTCTGAGGACTCCCAAGAGGCTGGTGGGTAATCTAGATTGGCCTAAATTCCACTGCAGTTAATGGCAACCTATCTGTGACCTTGTCTAAACACAAGTCTCATCCTTTAAAAGAAAAAGACAGTAAAGAGACAGAACGGAGGTGCAGTAAAAAACATCTGAAGATGTTTGTCACAGCAAAAATGTTAAGTGATATTTTTACTTTGCAAAGGGAGAAAGGGGAAAGCATGCAATATTGTAATTGTTAGGAAAGTTGTTGGTTGTACCATGAGAAAACTTTCTCATTTTTACGGTAATACCATTTAATTGCTTTCAAAAAATGGTGTACCTTGCTGATCCGAATGGATCTGGAGACACTGGGATATATTCTTGCTTGGCATAGTGGTGTAGCTTTGTGCAGGAGCTACACACTTAGTGGCAGGTAAAAATCTGTCCTTTTGTGTCTTAGGGGAAAATTTCAACAACTGTACTTCGAAAAGTCATGTCTTCTATATTGTGTCAGCCCTAGGCTTAATACTACCCTTAAACCAGTATAAAAGTTTCCTAATTGCTACTCTGATAGGAGACATTTGACTTATATACTGCACTAGAGAATGCAGTTCTCACCATGCTGTGGTGAAGTTACTCAGTTTGGTGTGTTTCTGCAACAGCATGACAGGGTTTGTGCCCAAACAGCTTTGGAAAATGTGATGTTTCCCCTCTGTCTTACTCTTATGACTTCTGTGTTAGTACTGCAGAGTTGAAAATCTGATAATAGATGCACAGAGTGTTAGCATCAGATCTGGGAGGTGTTAGAACCATCACACTTCGTGGAGCTGTGAACTCCTCAGTATCTGTTTTGCACCTTGCTGCTATCAGAAAGAGGAGGAGAGTGGCTGTTTGCAAAGCCGAGTTCTCTGTGTCCTGGCCAAACCCTTTATAGAAGAGCCAATTTCCTCCCCAAATGTTTGATCGTGGTGGTGTTGCTGATGTTCCAAAGACAGCCTGGCAAATGGCTGCTTTTAGCTGTCTGAAAGGACCAGTCTTTGGAAATTTAATTCTGAGTTCACTTATTCCTGGGAAACTGAGAGGCAGATTTTAATTGGCAAAAGGATTCAGGCCTTTAATCTTGGTCAGTTATCCCTCATTGTCCCTTCTGAAATCCAGAAAGGTTATTTACAATGCAAAGGGCTGGAGTGAAATGGGAAATAGGCTATAGTTGAGAAAATATTTTCTAACCAGATAACAACAGTCCAGAAACTCCTTCTGTGCTCTGGAGTATTGGGCTCAGTTAAACAAGGTTTTTTTTCCTGATAATGAATATGCTTTTTCTTGTTTTACATATTTAATTAAATCATGATGGAGAATATTAAAGACATGATATTTCAGAAATTTATCCTGTTTTGCTGACAGTCCTGGAGCCTCTTTTGTCTTTCAATAAGTTTGCCTCTGACTAAATGTTTCTGATTACTTGGAACTGAAGATTAATTGCCATATTCAACTCTACCCAACCATGCAAATGTTTCTGGGAAGCTGACTGTAAACTGGGCCATAAGCAACCAGAGTCCCATAGATTATGTCCCAGGGCCAGCTGCTAGGATATTAGAATATGTTATGTTTTGTTGAGAGAGAACACAATCTCTTTCCTGGATTTGCAAAAAACACCTGGGGAAAAATTGCTGGTGAGAAAGCTCTAGGGAGCCTGGGTCAGAGCCAGAAGAAACTCTGGATGGGAGATATAGTTGTAATTATGGAAACTTCTGCTTGCCTGACGCCTAAGCTCTTTGGATCCCTGGGCACGAGGAGCTCTCTTCTGTCACATGTGTTGCTGCCCAGATGTTCCTTGGTGTCAGTGTGGTGGCAGCTGGGTTCCTGGCACAGGTGTGCTGCCCTGGCCCTGCTGGTGGGTGGCCCTGCCTGCACTGTGCCACAGCTCTGTGTGCAGTGCTTTGGTGGCTGCTGCTTTTAGAACACACGGGAGGGAGAAGGGGACATGCCCCCTTTAGGAGACCACTTCATGCTTACAGCATTTGTCCTAATTTCTCATCTAATCTGATTTCGATGGGGAAAGACATTGGGTCCCACTTCTGATCCAGGAAGGATCCTGCTGCAGGATTGCTTGGAAAAGGGACAGCAAGCCCTCTGCCTGCATACCTTAGCCATGAGGGCTGACAGCGTGTCTCAGTCTTGCTCTCTTTCCCTGGCCTAGTGAATGTTGTCTTATGCAAGGCACAATAATGGTTTAATGGGGAAGAAAAGACATAGAAATCTCTTCTCTCCTTTCAAACAGGCCCCAGGCTGGGCACACAGGGTAGGAGACAGAGGACTGAAATCTCTGACCTTGCATTTCCCGTTTCTCTGTGGTCTTCAACCACTTCTTTATTTTTTCCATCGGAGAAGCCATAGATGGCTATGCATTAGCAGAAAAGATGAAGTCCAAAGGAACTTTTGGAGCAAAGGGTGTAGTCTGGTATCTTCAGGGTCTGCTTTATTGACACCAAGTCCAATGGCACGTGGAAAATGCCCACCTGCCCTCTGCCTTTGCCTGTTATGGGGTGTGCCAGCATCAGCCAGAGCTGCTGGAATGTGGCAGCTACAAACTGGGGTGCCAGATGCTGTTTGTTCAATGGTCCCAGAGGCACAGGGCTTGACAGGGGTCCTGAAGTCCACTTTGAGACTAAAACACAGGTTTTTAATATTAAGAAAAAAATAAAATGAATCATCCTTTTTTCTCACTGATGGGTGTGTTGCTGGCAGCTTTTTAATTTCACCCAGGTCTGAGGCTGATGTTTCACCCCACGGAAAGCAAGAGCAGCTCTGCCTCAAGAAAGTGCTGGTGGTGGTGTTTCTGACTCAGGGCTTCTTGCAATGATTGCTCTGGATCTCCCATGTCAGGGCTTCCCTTGGCAAGCCTGGCTTGAGTTGTGAGTGTTGCTTGCTGTTCCTGCACTGCTGCTTGGCCCCAAGTAACGGGTATACCACACAACCATAACCTCTTCCTCTGGCAAACAGTGGTAAAAATACTGCAAGGGCCAACTGTGGTTTATTTTTTTCCCTCTTTCCTCTGAAGACTTCCTTTAAATACCTGTAAGTTGCACAGAAATGATACATCACAGTGCATCTCTGCAGTCTGGCATGTCTCTGAAGCGATGGATTTCGCAAGCCTGACACGCATCCCTTGGTGTGCTTGAGGAAAAGGGTATGCTAAGAAATGTCATGGGGGAGTGGAAGAAGTTGCTGTCCCAGCTGTTTTTTGCTGATTTTCCACTGAAGATTTCAGACTAGTAAAGGTGAAAGTGGGATAGGATGAGTGCATACCTCTCAACTGTTTCTGGGTGAGCAGCTGTGACTCAGGCAGACTTTGTCACGAGATTGTGCCAGAGGTTTTCTCGGTGGTGACACAACTGTGTCAGTCCAGAGGCTTTTCACCACTGAAAGGGATGTCCCTCCTCTTCCCTCCCACCCTGCAGTTGTGGTCTTTCCTCGTTGCGGTGGGATTAGCACCTGTTGGTTTGGTTGACATGATGAGCAAAAAAAATATTAGTTTTTAGGGGGCTGAGTTACGTTGGGTTTGTTTGTGGTTTGTGTTTTGGGGTTTTTTTTGTTTGGGTGGTTTTTTTCCCCCCCTGCAGGTTTAGTGAGCTGAGCTGGCTCTGGGAGGTTGGGCAGCCTGTGCAGAGGTGGTAGGATTGGCGAGGAGGAAGGGTTGTCCCTTTAGTCAACAGTGGCTGTTAGACCAAGCTCAGCTGCGGTGGCCACCACAGCCTAATTAAACAGCAAGGGCTGTGACATGCTCAGCATTTTCTCCTTCTCTGAATACCACAGAGCTTAGACTGAGCAGCACGTTTGCAATGCCAGGAAGAAATCTACCTCTGAGCACACATTAAAACCTTCTAATTATCTCTTATTTTTATATAACACCTTTTATAATATCTTCGCTGTATATTTTTTCCTTTTTTTCCTTATTTTTGTAGCCACTGAGAGGAAGAAAAAAACTTTTTGAAAAAGAAAAAAAACCCTGTCAGGCAAAAATTTTATGCTTTTTGACTAATGCAACTTAATAATAGAGTGTTTTTGTTTGGTTAGGTAAACAACACTTTCCGACATTAAAGGAAAAGAGCTGGCGAAGACTGCGAGTTCAGATGGCTATTTTTGGCAGTAAATGTCAGTAATTTTAAGCCACTTCAGATCCCACAGGTCAGAAAAGTCGAAAGCCATTCCTTGAATTTTCAGATGTTTGTGGAAATAATTCCTTTTGTCCTACAATGAGAAGTAGGGGATCTGCCCAGACGTTCCTGGTATTTTCACTGAAGGAGATGGGGGGGCTGGACTTGCCTTTGCATACGCAAAGGACAATAAAACAAGCAGCCAAATGGTCAGAGAGGTCCCCATAAACATATCAAAGTTTAATGCTCAGTTTGCGTAGCAGGCCTCCTACGTCTGGAGAAGATGGGTTTAAGCTGGGCTGCCAGACTTGGAAGCAAAGCACAAATGCATACTTGGTTTTCCAGCTCTGCTGAGAGGGGGAAGGAAGGGGACCAGAAAATGGGTAACATTTGAAATGCTGGTTCTTGAGCATTTGGTGTGTGAATATGTATCAGCACACATAGAAAAGGGGAGATGTGCAGTATTTGGTTTGTTTCTTTTTTCTACTTTTTTTTCTCCTCTCTGCAGCCCTGTCACTTCACAGAGAACACCAGGGCCTCAAACAAGCAACAGCTTCTGCCATTGATGCCTATAATAGGACTGTGCTGGTAATAAACTACAGCAATGAGCTTGTTAGCAAAGTGCAGGCCTTAAACACTTGCTTAGTTACTGTAGCTATAGCTCCAGATCATCAAAGTGCTTGAGGCAACCCAATGCCTGTGACAGGAGAGCGTCCCTAACCCAGGCTCTGCCAGGGGAAGGGGCAGGATTTCCATCTCTCTGCCTTGCAGGGCTATTACTAAAAAGACTCAGCAGCACTTAGCACAGCTCTGCTGCAAAGATAGGTAGTGACAGCATTTTTATATTTTTTTTTTCCATTTTTTTTTTCCTGTATTATTTGACCTTCTACTAAGGTGTGTACTGAGTAGTTGCATATGGGAAAACCTGCCTCAACCTATTCTGCAGGCAGAGAACAGCTTATCTTCAGTCTTCCATGAAGAGACTTAGATGAAAGAGAAGATGAGAGCTTGTTTCACTCAATACCAATCAAAGTAATATAATATGTATTTGCTTTTCTCAATTACAGGCCTGAAATGGGAGGCTCTAGGGGAAACGTTGTTTTTTTTTTTTCCTTTATTTTTTTTCCTCTGACAATCTTATCACTTTACTGCTGCCTGCTATTTATGCATGAAGGAGAGGGAAAGAGGGAATGACAGCATGAAGCACCATGGCCCAGGCTTAGAGCAGCAAAAACTGAGGAAATTCAGCAGCAGGTCCAGAGTTGCAGGCCAGGAGGAGGTGGAGGAGGCAGTAACTCATAGCTGCAGCCAAGGGCTCCTTTGCTGGTGACGTGCCAGTGTGTGCAGTCGATGCTCAGACCTGGTGGCCTCACTTCAGCCATGTCTGGTGTACCTCTGATGTGGGGCAGAGCCAGAAAAACGCCTCTCAGAGAGGTGCCAGAGGCTTTTCCAGCCCCCTTAGCATGTGGCCTTTGCAGCATAAAGCACAGGGAGGGAGTTGCCCTCCATGGGGCTGAGAAGAGGAGAAAAAAGTTTGCACAGCTCCTGCTGGGAGTACGGGAGAACAGGGAGTGCCTGTGATATTTGGGAGGTTTGGTGTCAGGGAATGGGACAGGCGGTGCAGGGATGTCCCTGGGAGAGGCCCAGAGCAACTGAGAGATGGAGGGACCTCATGGGGTTACGTGGTGGGAAGGCTGGAAAGGCAGCAGCTTGCACAGCTACATTTGGGGTGACGTATCAAGTGCGTTGCTTTTGAATGGGTAAAACAAATCGCTGAACTTGGCTGTGCTCGGAGAGATATGTCTGACCATCTGTGTGCTTAATTACTTTCCTTTTCTCATGTGGGATCTAGTCCAAGCTCCACTAAAGTCAGAAGAACCTTGTTGACTTAATGGATTGTGCCATTTAGGGCCAGGATATTTTTTTCAATATTTTACAATTTGGATGGTGGGCAGGAGGGCAACTGGCCAACTCAGGTTCCTTTCCTTGCAATTAATTTTGGTCAGTAAAAATTTTGTTCTTTTTACAAATCATCTTTTTTAAAACCAGAGTGCTTGTTTTTGCAAAAGTATAGTTACTTTTTTAGAAAACTTTTAATGATAGAATGAAAAAAACCAGTACAGATAATTTTTTGTGGGTTTATATTTCTTATTTATTATTTTGTCCTGTCTCCCTTTCAAGAAGTTAAAAGGGAATGAATGAAAGGAGTAATTATAATTATAATTATTCTTTTTCAGTAAGAAGCTTTTGAAATTGAGTGCCTTGAAAGTCCCAAAGTAAAAAAAAAAATCAGTTTATACAGAGTGTCACCAACTTCTTCCCTCTGACTTAAGCAGAGTTCATAGGAATTCTAGGTAGTCACCCAGGAGGAGGAAGAATCATAGAATGGTTTGGGTTGGAAAGGTCACCGAGTCCAACCTCCTGCAAGGAACAGGGACTTCAATTAAATCATGTTGCTCAAAGCCCTGTCTGGCCTGACTGTGAATGTTTCCAGGGATGGGGCATCTGCCACCTCTCTGGGCAACCTCTTTCACTGTTTCACAGCCCTCACTGTAAAAGAATTCTAGTCTGAGTCTACCCTCTTGTAGTTTAAGAGCATTAACCAGTGTCCTGTTGCAACAGGGCCTGCTAAACAGTTCCTATCTTTTTTTTATGCCAACTTTATGTACTGGAAGGATGCAATAAGGTCACCCCAGAGACTTCTCCAGGTGGAACAACCTCAACTTTCTCAGCCTGTTCTTCTAAGGAGAGCTGTTCCATACCTCTGATCATCTTTGTGGTCTTTCTCTGGACTCTCTCCAACAGGTCGATGCCTTTCCTGTGCTGGGACCCCAGAGCTGGATGCAGTGTTCCAGGTGGGGTCTCAGCAGAGCAGGGCAGAGGGGCAGAATCCCCTCCCTGGCCCTGCTGCCCACGCTGCTTTGGATGCAGCCCAGGACACGTTTGGCTTTCTGGGCTGGGAGTGCCCACGGCTGGGTCTTGTCCAGCCTCTCACCCACCAGCACCACCAAATCCTTCTCAGCCGGGCTCCTCTTGATCTGTTCATTCCCCAGCATGGATTCATACAGAGGGGTTGCCCCAATTCAGGTGCAACACCTTGCTCTTGGCCTTGTTAAATCCAATGACATTTCCATGGGCCCACTTCCTGAGCTTGTCCTTGTCCCTCTGGATGGCATCCCATCCCTCAGGCATGTTGACAGCACACAAGGGAGCTCAGTTGGTCAGTTTGCTCAGTTCTCCAATTAATTTGAAATCTGTGGGGCAAAAACATTTTCAGTTTTTTATCATGCATCTCAAATTCAGTAGGTCACTGTCAGTAGGGCAGCTCAGAATGGGAAGGTTACTGAAGTCAGAGTTGCAGTATTTCAGAGAGTGGAGCTGATGTGTCAGTGAACACATACAAAGATGTTAAAGAAGGCTGCAGGTAGATATCAAGGTCTTATTCACTCCTAAAATCACTAGCCTGTCTTGTATATTCAAGCTTCCGGTTTTCCGTTTAAACCAATATTTATACAGAATGAAAATATTCACACTATAAAATTTTTAGTATATAAACCTCAGTATCCTCCTAATTATTCAGTCAGCTGTTTGGATGTGTGCACTGACAGGGGCAGTATGAAGGAACAGTGGCTCAAGTGTTTTTTAGTGTGAACAGTGTTTTTATCTGTGTTAGCAACTGTTCAGTAGGCAGCAAGCCCTTAATAATAAATATTTTTTAATCCCGATTTTGTTTTATTTTTTTCTCATTTCCTTATTTCTACAGCTTGCCTGTCAGCTTCATGCCAGTCTTGGTCAGCCTCATCTGAGGGATCAGAGACAGTGAAAACTGTCCAGTTTCTGTGTGGGTTTTTTTCTATTGCATGGCTTTGTTTATAGGATTTTAAAAATTTATTTCTATAAAGAGCCCTTCTTTGCACAGAATCCATGACACCTTTAGTGGATTTACTGAGAAGCACCAAACAGGTTTTTAATGTGTTGCAAAAATGCAGCCACCTCTGAGGAAGAAGGTGTTATTTTTACAGCTTGGGACAAAGTGTAAGACAAAAATATCTGCCTGAACTCAGAGCATGGAGCACTGGGAGGTGAATTTCTAGGATGTTAAGTTTCTGAAAATAGAGAGGATGTACAAGGTCTTTGTGTGTTATCCGAGAGATGGCATCTCCCTGATTCCTTTTCCCTTGTTATAAAATCAGATATAGGTTTGGGAAACTGTATGCAGTCTGGGTCAGAAAGCAATTTTTTCCCTTGGTGGTTCCCTCTAAAATATTAATGAGACTGAAAATTATTGATGCTTTTGATGAGGTGTTTTGGAAGGGCTGAGCATACAACTGCAGGCCCATGCCCAGCAAAGCACAATGAAATTTCAGTGTGTAGAAAGCTCTGCTAGTGCTGAGGTAATGAGGGACCCCACAGCTGTGTTACTCCAGGGTTTCTCATAGTAATTTTCCATGAAGCTATGGAAAAATATTTCTCCTTCCTTCTATAAACATGTCTGTAAGAGATTTAAGGGAAGGCATGCATGCAGACATACAGAGAAAAAGTCCCTTTACATAGCCATAATTAACAAAATGTCTGTGTTTTGATATTCTAGGAGGTTTCAAGAAAAGCTGTGTTTGCTGTCACCCACTCCATTTTGCTGTGCAATTAGACACAACGCGTGTAGCAGAGAGGTCTCAGATTCTTGCCCCCTCTGTGGCAATCCATGTGCTACGAGGACCATTTTCTGGGATAGTATAGATGAAAGAAACTGAACTTATTTCATGTTCTTCAAGAAGTCTGGGGTGGACGACATGAAAATAAATGCTTGTGAGGGTGACCCACCTCTCTCTTTATTCCCTCCTTGCTCATGCATATCTGGATTTTTTGTCTCTCCTCCCAGGCCCGATTTTCACTCCATTTCCACCTCCATGAAATCAGTGATACTACATTGCAGCAAGGCCCTTTGTAATAGTGAGACTGGTGCTTTTACCTGCAGTTCAATCTCCCCAGCCACCATGCACAGTAAGGTAAAAGGGACAGCTGAGCACATGCATATCCTCAAATGGAAAGTTGTGTTTATGTGGTTGTGGTTATGGTCGGACAGTAACCAGCTTTGCATTCCTGGGCATACACAAGAGATGTGTCTGAATTTTCTGAGTCTGCCGATTCACTCAACATTATTTCAACAAAAGGTCTTTGATTAGGTCACGGAATGCAAGATAAGAAAGGACTCCTTTGACCAGGCCCTGTTTCTCTTGTTGTTTCGTAGATATAGGACCTAAAAGGATGGGCACAGATGACTTTTCTGTGGGAGGAAGAATCTGAACAGTCTTTCTAAGTGGGGATGAACTGGCCATTACTGGATCAAATATTTCTTCAAGCCTAACCAAGTAAGCAATGATATCATTTTTCTCTGCAATAGGCAGCTTTCCCTTAAAAAAAAAACCAAAAAAACCAAAAAACCAAACCAACCAACTACACCAAAAAAAAATCCAAAAAATTCAGGCCCCCCATCCAATACACCAACCAAATCTGTCCTGTAGAGCCAGTCAGCTGTATGATATCAGTTTTTTGAAGAATCATGCCACTTAGAAATTGGTTCCTGCTGTGCAGCTGAAATGAACACTACCATTTTTGAGAGCTCCTCCTTTGTCTTCATTTTCCCTAGGTTTTAAATTCCAAGTTCTTTTCTATGTTCGAGACATGTCAAGGTGTTTCAGTGCCAAACATGTCATATTTTGACTTAGAATAGGAATGGTATTTCAATCAATAGATGAATTGGAGTCATTACAGGATTCCCACCCAACACACACAGGCGTGAACTAATTCAGCTATTCTGTGCTCATGTTGTAGGCAGTAGTATAGGAATAAGAAAGAAGGTTATATAGCGGGATTTTAAATGACATTTCTTAAGTTTCCTCAATTAAATTTTAAATACTTATTCCAATGAGGCTTTCCCTACCATTAATTGAATTTTAAGAAGAAACTGTGGTTTCATTAAATCAGATTTTTGGAAAGCTATTCTGACCATGTTTCATTACTTATCTGCTGGGTTATTTTCCTTTTGTGCTTTTGGAAAATGCTGGTTTCAGGGCTTGGGGGTTTTTTTTTGTTGTTTTTGTTTGTTTGTTTTGTTTTTGTTTGTCTGTTTGATTTTTTTTTTTCCTTGTTTGATTTTGGGTTTCTTTTTGACTGAAATATCAAATATATTTTATACACCACTAGGGGTGCTTGTCCTGATACCATGTTTAATTCCTGCTTGGAACTTTCAGCACTAGTGTTATTAGTGGGGACTTCATGGGCTGCAAGCACATCTTGCTGTGAATTGCTGTATTATGCAGGCCAAAGGGAATTAGCTCTTTCTGTAAGAGAATAATTCTGCCTTCAGTGTTCTAAAGACATGGGCCTGGTAAGGAAGCTCAGGTTATGGAGTGCTATCACACTCCAGGCTAAGCTGTTCTACTGATATTTTTTTTTCTAGTCCAGAAATTGCTGCCCTTTTTGATCTGAACTTTATTTTTGTTTCAGCTTCCAGATGGTCATTTTTTGCCAAATTACAAATCTGTCTATATGACCTCCATGCCCCCTGATGTCCAATCTGAACCTCCCCTGATGCAGCTTGAGACTGTCGTCTCATCCTGTTGCTGGTTCCCTAGGAGAAGCAGATCCCCACAAACTCCTTTCAGGCAGTTGTAGAGGGCAATAAGGTCTCTCCTGAGCTTCCTCTTCTCCAGGCTAAACATCCTCATCTCCCTCAGCTGCTCCTCATAGGACTTGCCCTATAGACCCTAGATTGATCAGTCTTTGTTACTGCTTATCATGGTTTTGTCACTTTCTGGTGTTACCTGCAGTTTTTCTACACATATTTATTTATTTGGATTATTATTATGTGTATTGGAGTGTATTGACCACAATGTGGCCAGCTGCAGGATTTCACCAGTAGCACATGTTGTGGCTGAAGGCCACTGTGCTGCTGGGCTGCAGTGCCCGGTGTGAGCCTTTGGTGGGTTATGAAGAACTGCTGGTTTTAGTGGGACTCTGTAAAGCACCTTGTGAAATCATGGCCTTCTGTAAGACAGAGATCACGTTGCCATTTGCATATTTTACGTCATGTCCAAAATCTGGCAGTGTAATTATTATAGGCGCAAGAACTATATTCTGCCCGCCATAGAAATTCCATTTTCTGCCTGAGTATGTTTGAAGTGGTCTCTAGGATCATCATTCTCCTCCACATATTCCCTACACCTGATGCTTCTGGCCTAATAGAACTTGGCAGAGCTGACTAGTGTTGATTCCAAGTTATGACATGTAACTAAGCTGGGGATCTTATTGCCACAAGAAATCAACAAAGCTCAAGGCTTTAGCAGGATCTTGGAAAGAAAGAGAAGCTCATTTGTATGCAAGCAGATGAATAAGAACATCCATAATTATGCGAAGAAGGTACTGGCCTGTCATACACAAGACCTGCTTCTTTTTCTAGATTACCGTCACTCTTCTTTTATCCCTTCCTGCTTTGCTTTTCCCTTGTCCTCCTTCCTCTAGCATAACACAGTTCTTCAGTCTGCATATGTTTGAATTCCTTCAACAGCTATATGTTATCAAACAAAATTCCATCTGGTTCTCATTGTAATATAGAGAACGAGTCAATTCCTGTGACCCATATATAAAATTAATTCAGAGGGAGGAGTTTTTAGGAAAGTAATCAAACTGCATGTTTGGTTAGCAGCAGAAGGTGAACGATTTAAGTAGGACAGTTGTAGTCATTCCTCTCTTCTTATGGGATTTACACCCATATAACTGGGGAATGTGTTGAGCCCTGTGCCTTGCTGTCTGCTACTTCTAGTAGCCCTTCACTGTTACATTTGCTAAACCTTATTTAAATATTCACCCTGTCCAGTCGGGAAGAAACAGAAAAGAGAACTTCAAGAATGAGACAAAATATTATATAATAATACTAAAATAAACATGGTGCAGGAAAGGCAGGAAAGTCAAGTTCACTGAAAGCTGTAGACCGAGCTGAAAATCTTTGGGTGGAAGGTTTTTTCCAACAGAAAATGCTGATTCATCCAGCCCCTTGCGAAAGGTGTTAATTTCAAATAAACCTTATTTAGAAGGAGTGATTGAAAACCACTTCCATAACATTACGGTCTACCTTTGAAGGTTTGAAATTACTGCAGTTTTGTCTTTGATATTATTCAGGCTGTTTTGAAATTTCGATTAGCTGGGAATTTCAATTCCTGTTTAGCTTTTGTTCTTTTTAATAATGGATTGGTTNAATAGAAGTGCTGTTTTTTCCCATAAAGAAGAAAAAATAGTTAGGGTTTTCAAGTCACTTGTAAGGAGGGGGTAGTTGAGTAAGAGTAACCTGAAGGGAAAAGTCTGCAAAGAGAGTAGAGAAAATCTCGTACAGTGGTACCTGCAGCAGTACCTGATGCTGAACCAGGGCTTTGGGTGGCAGGATCTCCGGGGCATGCAGCACTGGATGTACACAAACAGACTGGAGGGAGGTATTTTAGTGAGACCTCAATCCTGTGTGGTGGCCAGCAAAACATGTCACTGGGTTTCAGCAGGAAGAACCCGAGCTTCCCTTTCCTTGTGACTTGATCTCAGCTTGCCATTTGAAAGCCAAGAGTGTGGAGGAGGATCCCAAGTGACCACAGCCCCTTTCCATGGCGTAGGATGGCAAACTTGCTTTCTTGCTTAGTGTCTGGACTCTTCAAAGTTTG
The DNA here is from genome assembly GCA_013397055.1 of Pachycephala philippinensis. Classification (NCBI taxonomy): domain Eukaryota; kingdom Metazoa; phylum Chordata; class Aves; order Passeriformes; genus Pachycephala; species Pachycephala philippinensis. The sequence goes on along the minus strand of VWZT01012863.1, from coordinate 450,477 downwards.
AAACCAGCTAGCAGGGCCCTGCTGCCCATGTTACTGGCATTCATTACATTGTAAATTCATGGTCCTGAGGGGCTCGCCTTGTCGTTTCTGACCACTCAGGGGTGACCATGCTGGAGCTCTGCCAGAAACCAATGTGCTTCCTTACTGCCAGGACAAAGTGGGCCTTGAAGGCCAGGGTAGGAAAGCAGGATGACAAGCAATATGTTTTTGTGGGCTGGCTTCTACTCTGATGAAAACCAGCCACTTAGCCTTTAAGATACAGGTATGAGCAACTAAGGAGGGCCTGGGTGGGTGGCAGGGCTTAAAACTCTGTGGGATTTTGCGTGGGGAAACAGAACCAGGGAGAAACAGTAATTGCCAGGTAGACACAACTGTTGAAGTCTGTTTAAATGGCCTTCAAGGAAGTAAAAAACAAAAAAAGGTTCATGTGCTAAGTATTCACTCTGAGGCTTGAAGTTTGGCAAAGTAACTGTCTCCCAAGTCTTTGTTCAAAAATAGTAAGACTTTGAAATTATTATTTTACAGAAACATTATTGCATCAATGAGAGAACAGACTCTGTCATAAATTTTTCCATTTAATGGAAACAGTTTTGGCTAACTGTCTGGGATAAGCAAAGACTGAGAATTCAGATGATGCTGTATTACTTACATGGCACATAGAGATCTCTAGGTGTCCAGATGACGTGACTCAAGAGAGATTTGTCCTTAGTTAAAAGAACATAGGTACACTGTTTTGCAGCTGTGATTGGTATCTTCCAAGTCAGGAAGGAGGTTTTAGCCATAGTAACCCTCTGTAAACCACTCTCCTGGAAGAAGCAGTACATCGTGGAAGGGTTAGACAGAGAAATGGGGACACCTTAGCTTGTGGTGAGGACTGTGACGCTGCACCTTTGCCAGTAATGGTTTGCTGTCATGTGTTGGGCTGTGAACTATGGCACTTCAGCTGTTATTTCAGGAGCAGCAGAGCTGTCCTGGCAGGAAGGGTGAAAATCTCTGGTGTAGGTGTGGGAGGGAAACCTGGGGAACTACTGCAGAAGTTGCAGGGTAAGCCCTTTGCCTGCATGACTCAGTGCTCGCTAAGAGACACGGGTTCAGCAGCTACCTGGAGACAAACACATGCCTTTATTGCTGCAGCGGGGAGCAGCGTGGAGACTGTGTGGCCATGAGCTGTGTCTGTGCCAGCAGTGCTGCTGACCTGTCCTCAAAGTACCCTTAGAAATAAGCATGAAAAAATGGAGAGAGGCTCATGTTCCTGAGCTCTCTGGGAGGGAAACAAAACATGCCTTTTAGAAAGAAAAGCAGAAAAGAAGATCTGATAGCACAGTCTGCTGAGCTCAGCATTCCTGCTCCTCACAAGGACAATGTTCTATGATGATGCCTGTTGTATAGGAAGATGAGGGGATACATTAGTAGGATGATTATATCCGATTTGCTGTCACTTAGCATATGAAAAGCTTGCTGAAAATTGGGTAGGCAGTAGGAATGAGTTATGATATTAGGAGAACCTGCTGAGCCACCTTTGTAACTACAGCATTGTTACAAGGGAGAGGCAGAACCCAAGTGCAGTGACTGACGTCCTCTGCAGCAATAAATGGCTTCGAGGTGGGTGAACAGATATCCCCCGAGTTCCTGGAACAATCTAATGCAGGTTTGACCTCGGCCAGGGCTTAACCACCATCACAAACCATATTAAAGACATGTTCTCCTGCAGGTCATGTTTAGACCATGAAAACAGAATTTTTAAAATATGTCAGTTGGCATGTTTAGTTAATGCTGGTTAAAAAGGTTCAGTCTGTCTAAAACAATATTTAAAATAATGGGAGTATACACACACATTTTTGAAAACTTATTGAGTACAATTAGTCCCTTTTGATAAAAGGTATAATGTATATGCAAAATTTTGCTACTTGCAAAGTGCAGACTAGTAAAAATAATTTTCCCACTGTAGCTGTGGCCTAAAGCTGCATAGAGATTATTGGTATTTTAATAGAGATAGATGATTTCAGCTGCCTCCTTAACCCTTTTCAGACCCGGTTTGTTGTGTGCCTGGTGTAGTGAGCTCGCTAATAACCCAGTGCGAGGTGTAGCACGGGCGCCTTCCAGGGAGCCAAAGGGAAGGCCGAGAAGGTGCAGTGCAGCAGGAATGAGGCCAGCGCAGCAGCGTTAGCGCTCAGGTTAGCTCCTCCTGCCCGAGCCCTCTTTCACAAGCATGCATTTTAATGACGAGCTAAATGAGCTTGCTTGTTAAATTGTGCGATGCTTTTGGCTTCGGCGGTGAATCATCCCCAGCACGCATCCAGGGGTGCTGGCGGTGCCCGTGCAGCGTGGGGAGCTCCTGGCAGGGCGCCGGGCCTGCCTGTGCCGAGGGCTGCGGCCGCAGCTGCTGGCCCTGGGGACCTGGCACGCTGTGCCCCGGGGCCCCGGCACCCTGGAGGTGTTTGCAGCTTGTGTACAACCCACCATGAGCCATCCGGATCACCCGCGTCCCTTCCTGTCCCTGCGCTTTCCAGCTGGATGGGCGGCACTGGCTGGGGACAGATGCTGCTGCTTCAGTTCGTTTAACAAGCTCCGATTTTTGCTCCCCCTCTAAATGTAAATACTTTTATACCCGCTAAAATTAAGTACAGTTAAAAGATGAAGGGAGGCAGGAAAGCTAGTAAGCCGGGTATCTGGTTAGCTCTGAGAAATCCCAAGCTTGGTTAAACAGCGCCAATTTCGGTTTTTTGCATGTATCTAGGAGAGTTTTGCCTGGGTAACACAGGATGGAAGGGTGCATGTATGCACATGGCTGCAGGGTTGGCTGGCTGTAGAGTTAAAAAAGGAGAAATGGTGTCCCATCCGGCTTAAATATTTACATAGCTTTAGTTGAGTAGGAGAAGAATATTTGATTTTGGTTGACCTGAACACAAACAGCGTGTTTCTTCAATTCTATGGGGCGAGGGGCTCCTTCAACTGAACCCTTTTTCCCTCCCACCTATATTTTCTGCTAAAATAGTTCCTGTTGGTGCTGTTTCAACACAACTCTGTCCTTAATTTTTCTATCAGTTTTGACTGCCTTTGGACTGACCCTGTTGCCTGTGTAGGCAGAAACCAGAAGCTTTGAAAACCAGATGTTTTTCTCTGTGTACACGTCTTGCTTCCACTCCTTCAATACATACACCTCCATCCCAACCCCATATTTTTGCTGCTATTAGATTGTTAAGGAAGGGGACATTAACTGTCTGTAAGGATTATAAGCAAATTGTTTTTGTGCGGTGTTGTTTTAGATTCTTTGTACTCGAAACCTATTTTATCTGCATATGCAATTAACAGCATAAGTCATTGTAGATGTATATATTGTAGGTTTTTCCCAGCGAAAGAACAAAATTAAATATCTCCAGAGCTTTCCCTGTGACCCCTTTGCCTTCATCTTTTCCCCATCCTCCTTTTTCTCCTTGCTTTTTTGGAGTGCTGGTGAAGAATCCAGCATAAACTCAGCTGCTCTCTCCTCCATTTGTGCTCCTCCTTTAAATGGGATGTCTGTTGTGGTCATGGTTAGGACTTGGAAGCTGCCTGATCTTAGCAACAGGCTACAGCTTTCTGCTCTTCTCCTGTTACCTCAGCATGTGCAGCCCTGGCAGTGCTAAGGTCTGTTCAGGCATGTCAGTCCACCAAAGCCTGAGGTTAAACAGATGTGGCTGGCTTTTGGTTTAATCTGAAGGTAAAGAGAAACACAGAGCTATTAGTTGGCTTTTTGATATGTTTTAAAGAAAACTATCCCTGATCCAAGTTAAACTATAAATATTTTAGGCCCCTGACTTTTGAATGGTTGATAGAAATGGATGCTTTTATTAGAGAAGCTACAATGGACAGCAGGTCATACACAAGCACCAGTTTTTAGAGGGCTTCCCTTGTTTCCAGGAAATAGAAATTCCCTGTCCCTACTAGAAAGAAGCATGTCTTGGCAACAAAAGATGATTTCTTCAGGATCCTTGAGCTGCCGCAGCTTTGCAGGATGAGATTGTACAATGTAGTGGCTTCAGTGGTAGACCTGGGTGAAAAGATTTCCCAGCCCTCCTCTCCTCCTCCCGCTCCCACGTCAGGCTTTGCTGCTCCCTTGCATGTGCCAGTCAGCAGCCTGCATGGTGGTGCTGATGGTGAATGACCTGCTCAGAGATTCCCTGAATTAAATCTTCCCCAGGTCTGTGGGAGGAGGAGAGGGTGAGGACCTGCAATGCAGAAAGGGAACTGGCCCACCACTGCAGATGCAGGGCTGTGATGGTTTGCAAAGCCAGCTGCTCTCTCTGTGGCCTGTGCCCCTTCTCCCCAGCACAGGCAGGAAAGGCTCCTGGTGTCTCCCAGGAGGTCTCCCAAGGTCTGGGTAGGCAGCAAGGATCTCTCCTGTCTGTCCTTCATCCTTTTTGATGACGGAAGCGTAGTGTTATGGTGACATTTTCTGAGGAGTCAAAAACAGAGTACACAAACACCGGGGTGAAGTGCTGAAGGCTGGGTGATGCTGCCATCCTGCACTGGCTGATCCCACCCTGTTAGCCCACCCTTGTCTTCGTTTACCTGGAACAGAACTGAGTCCAGTGCGGAGCTGAGCATAAAAGAATAAGCAGAGGTTCTTGTAGGCAGAACAATGATGGATCTGGCTAAGAAAAGTGAACTAACTGCAGCAAAAATGCATTTGGCAGATATATCCTTTCTGTTTACCAATATTATGCAAACTTTTTTTTATTTTAACCAGCTTTTCATCTTGCTCAGTGAATGGTTAGAGGGAGCATAGCTGAGTCTGGAGAGTACTTGTACATGATTTAAATATTTGTTATTTGTTTTACTTCTGTTGGTTGCTTGCAATGAGCTGTAATTTTTTTACTACTTTTTTTTCCTCTTCATTTTTTGATACCTGCGTTGGGAATTCCCAAGCCACAAGAAACTTTTACATTAGCTCTGCAAATGCTTTCAATGCAAATTGTTCTGCCAGTTTTTTAGCATATCTTCATTAATGGATATATGTTTGCACAAGAACCTCAGTGTTACCCATGTTTGTGAACCTTCTGGAAGATGGAACTAAATTGTTATGAATGTTTGCAGTAAGCTTTTGAAAAGAAACCTTGAACACTGTGAATTTGTAGGGGTTTCTTGAATAAATATCTGTAAATACTTCTCCTTTCCTCTGTTGTACTATTTCCTCCAATATGCGTGTAGCTGGGAAAAGCAACACCTTCATATTTTTAAAAAGGAGATCTTCCTCACCTACCACAGGAAAGGATGTATTTTCATGAGCTGACAATAGTATATTCTTTAAACTTTCACTGTGGACCAAGGGGAACTGAGGACTATTGAGCTCAGATGCTTCTGGAGAGAGGAAGGGTAAATAGTAGGGTGAGCCCTGCTTGTCTCACACCATCGCTTACTGGAAATAAAACATCTCTGTAGTGGCAAAACAGGGGTAGAGTCTGCAGCATATGTGGTTGTCCCAAAGCAGAGAGCAGCATGGAGCTGGTCTGGCAGCAAGGCCTCCCACCTGGTTTGTTTAGTGATGGAGATGGCCTGTGAGAGCCCTTTGGTAGGGTCGTGGGTCCTGGGTACTGCCCCACCCTCCTGAACGGAGACAGTTCACCTGGGAAGCCTCCTGCCCTTATCAGGCATTTTCTGAAATGAGAGCACTCCAAGTTCCTACATGCAGCCCTATTTGTTCATAAAGCCCTCCTGTAGAGGTGTCTATTGCAGCAGCCCTTTTGTCTCCATCAAGATAGGAAAATTCCATGTAATTAGTGAAGGCCGTTTACATATTACCTATGGTTGTCCCTTAAGATTTGTCTCATCACATATGTGACACACTCTGTCTATGCTTGAATTGTTTGTTTGTTTTGACTAGCCCTCATTTATCCAAAAAAATTTCTTTTTCTAGTTTGGGTTTTGGTTGTGTTTTTTGTTTTCTTTTTAATTTCATGCCTTGGTATTTTAGAAATTCTTGAGTAGTCTTTGAAGGTAGTTTCATGTTGAGGCAAGTGTAATCCCTTTTTGTGAGAGGGGAGACAGCTTTGACTGTTTTTTGAATTTCTTTTCAGAGCCATAGGGTTTTCAGAAAGTATATGAATATCTATCAGTCAGTTGCTTTTTAGCTTTTCCTTTGTGTCTTGCTGTTCAAGTCTCAGCAGAAAGGATGTTGTGTTGTCTGCCATGTCTGTGGTTTTGCCCTGTGTTTGTAGAGAGTGTATGTATTTACTATTTTGGTGAAATATACGCCTGTCCATTATTATGTTATACAAATGGGCTTTATCTGTTCAGCTCGTGTTGCTTGATTCCAAATGCATGATTTGTCCTGAGGAAATAATTTAATTCTGGCAGTATCTCCTGGTTTTCGTTCTGACAGGCCTTATCAGATAGCAAAGACTTTGAAATTTGCATGTCTCTTCCTTTTTGTCTGTTACTTCTACTAACACAGGTAGAAGTAACATTGAGCTTGTGTGTGACCTGGTATGTATGCAACTCTTGTAATACACTCTGGAAATTTTGGGAGTGCTATCAATAAGTCTTACAACATACTCTCTTGTGGTTTATGGCCATTTTTTACTCAAATGGTTTAACTTTATCTGCTCAAGGCAGATGAACAAGGTCTGCCGTTAGATTAATTGAAGCAGGAATATAGGAATACATGCTGCGGTTGTCAGGAAGGCTCCTTGATGATGCTTTTGGTCTTTCCAGACCAAGCTCAGGATATACATGCACAGCTGCCCCTCACACATGGTCCAGGTCCACGCATGCAGGAAATAAAGCAGCATTTCACAGCCTGACTTCACACATTAAGCTGTCAGGTCACCCAAGGGAGAGGAGACACATCCTGTATTGCTACAAAAGGACCTGTTTAAAATTTTTCTGCTGTGGGTAATATCTTTTGCACTCTGCCACATCTTTGGTACTCCTATATGTGTTGTATGTAAGACTACACTATGAGACTTGTCAAAGCAGAAATTTTGAATTTATAGCATCAGTATTTCTCAGTCACAGCATTAAAGCGATTTCTCTAACAGATCACCTCTGAAGTGTGCTAAGATAAGTACTTTGGTGTTTGGAGAACTGCTAGGGTAGCTCGGTGCACTGAATGTAGGGTAATGTTTAGAAACAGAGAACATTGCTTTCAGGAAAAGGTTGATGACAAGAGGCAGTTCATGCAGAGGAAGTAGGAAATGCTGGACAGCCTTGGCCTACCTCTTCATGCTTAAGTGTCAAACTTGGTGTCAGAAATAAGTGGCCTTCTGGGAATATGTGAAATCAAAAGCTTAGGGATCTTTATAATACACACAAGCAAGGAACCCAAATGCCAGCAATACAGACCAAGAAGGCTTTGACATTGCTCTAAGTACATTGGAAAAAGAAAGAGAGGGTCAGATCCTGTTGAACCATTGATGTGCAGTACCTGCTATAGATTCCAGAAGGACAAGGGAGTGGAAGCTTGAAGGAACCTTGGTAAAATTCCAGGTGCACTCCAGAAACATCTTCAAACTAAGGAAATGCAGAAAGTATCCCATGCAAAAGGTTCTCATCAGCCGTTGCTGGGAAGTGCTTTGTTAATGTCATTGGTGCAAACCAGACGATTTATGGGAACGTCAAATCTCAAAAGTCAAACTGTGCTTCAGTGATGAGAACAGAAATGAGGTAATTCTGAATGGGACTGCACAGAAAGCTATGAATAAGCCTGACAAACATGACAGCTATGTTCCAAGAGAGTGAGGCAGCTCACATCGCACACAGTGTAAACAGAGAGAGAAAAGGAATAAATATAAGCTAAGTTTTTTGCAGGAAAAAACACACAGAAGAAAGCAGGAAAAGATAAACAAATGCAAAGGAAGTCTGGCGAGAAGAAATTCTGCTGTAGTTAAAAATGCTCTATGTACTGTGCCACCTGCATTGATTGTAGCAGATGCTATCATTATTGAAAAGTTTTGTAAACACATGTAGACAAAAAAAAAGTCTGTACAAGATAGTGCTCCAACTCTACAATAACTGTGGAGTGGCTGTAAACCTGAGTGTAACACCAGCACAGGGCAGCTGCATGCAGACAGGAAACTGTCATGTGGTGGGGGTATTATCAGTAAAGTCATTGTACTGTTAAAGGGAAGAATGTGAAAATATAATCAAGCACTGCAAATATTAGTCAATATTTGCCAATGAAAAATGCAGGACAGACACCAAGGGGAGGTGCAGTTAGTACTGGTGTTGCTACTCACCTACATACTAATAAATTTGTAACACTTGTGACATGCAGTATGGGACAGACAAGTGATTCATGTAATAGAGACACAAAGAACTCTAAAAATCTAGTCTGAGCAGACATATATTGTGGTATCCTTATAGCAAAACCTCTGAAAGATTATCAAAATGTTTTTGAAAGTCTGAGATTTCTTCCAGGCACTCTGCACCTGGAAAAAGATTAAAGAATTCAGCTGCTGTAATGCTTGCCCCATAGAGTAATTGCTGTATGATGAGGAAAAACTATGAGATATAGAGAAATTGGGGGAAGGAGGGAAGGTAACACTGCCAGTTGTAAAGTCTACACAGGCAATCAACACATGGTCATCGTGGAAAGACAGCTGAGTTGTAATTTTGAAAAGCTGAGCACCTTGGAGCTCACTACAAAGTGTGTGTGACTGGGGATAGTGGCAAAAATGAAAAGCACCCACCCGTGACACTGAGTATTGAGGGTACTGGTGAGTGGATGCTGAGAACACTGACCTTACCACATTTTGGGCATCGGCAAGTAAATGGAGCTGGTTGAGGATGGCATTTAAGATCAAGGCTAAAATGGAGGTTATCAGGGCTGCCAATAAGGTATTTTAGCATACAGGATCTGTTACCAATGATGTTTTAGTAGACTGATACAGGGACTGATTTCAGAGGAATGGAAGCTGTGAAATCAAAACTTCAAACTCATCAACCTGTTGGAAACAGGGAAGTTACTCCATGGCAGAATGGAAGTAAGACAAAACAGTGGCTGTGTGCAATAATGTGTTTAGGCTGGAGTTTCCAGTTTGCGATATCCTGACTCCAGCAGTGCCAGTGCCGTGGTAGATACCTGCAGTGAATTGGTATTTTGTACCTCCTTGATCAATTTAAGCTGTTACCTGTTCTCAGGTTCTTCCTGAGAGTGTTTATTCCTAGCTTCTCAGCAGCCACTTGGAAATCTGGATGCAAACATGTATCAGGGATATTTTCCAGGCTTAGGGCACCTGACACAATTACCTGTGCCACCCATAGACAGTGGCACAGGCATCACTTACATAAATGTGCTGGTGACCCTGCTGTTTCCTCTGGAAATTATACCGAACATGGTACCAGTGAGATTCTTCTTGAGATGTTCTTTAAAAAGGTTGGTTAGTTGCTTTTATGTCACACCATTCTGATACCAGAACTAAGACTCAATCATATTGAAAAGGGATTTTGGTAGTAAGTTGGGGGTGTTTTTGGGGGACAGAAATGTGAATTTTGGGTACAGGGATGTTGAACCATTTGGATCCTGTGGCTTTTAAATCTTCACGTGTTTCTATTTTGACAGCTGTCTCTGCCCTCTGTAATGCCACATTCATCTATATGAAGGTAGTCTATTGTAACATAAACAGTGATGACAGGAAACATAAGCACCTGAGGAAACTTTGACATTAGGCCTTGTGAATTTTAATGATGGAAATGTCTCCCCTGAGCTGGGCAACTCTTTCTATACTTTCTATAAAGTGCCTCTGAAAAAGTTTTTGTTGGGAAGTACCTGTTTCCTGCCTTAGCCTGGCACTTCTGTTGTGAATGGGAACGTGCTTGAGAAGCAGACCTGAATGCCCATCTCCTGCCTCAGTTTGAAGTGGTCAGTATGGTCTGGCAGCTGCCACTGTCAGAACTGCTCTAAAGACCTGCAGGCTCCTACCCTGGTGAGTCCAGCTGCAGATCTGCTCATATGCCCAACTCTAGAAAAAGAGTGAAGGCATTCGAGCAAAATATGACCATCAGCCACAAGAAAACATCACTAAAGCTCCTGACAGTAACCCCGTAAGTCTTTTAGGGAGAACAGTGTTTCAAATAAAATGTAGAGTACTATAAAAGAGACTGATGAATAGATGATTACCAACCTGGCGTAAAAAGAGCTTGTAGCAAGAAATTGTGCAAGTAAGATTGTGAGATCTCTGGCCTGATAGAGAGTAAGCCAAGCCAGATATGGGCCAGTGTGTGGGCAGTGACTAGGAAGAATTGTGGAACAAGCCACTCAATGCAGACAGACGTGTAAGAAGGGGATGGACATAGGGGAGGAGTTTCACATGTCTCCCAGAGTTATCACAATGAACAAAAAGTCCAAGATAATATCATCTGAAAGCAGCTGGATCAGTCTGTTGAGAGCAGAAAATATTTAAGAAAGATATAGTGAAGCAACATATTAAAATGCTGGCGATGTCATATTCTTGTCATAATAACCCTGGTTAGCCAATACCTGATGAGCAGTTGTAAAGCATGATGCAATGAGGCCAAGGGAAAAAAGATAAAGAAGTACACAGAGTTTCTGAAAGGCCTTGGAGACCTTTTCACCTGAAGCCATATGAATTGCCTCGTTGTTGTAAATTACTGTTTGGATTTTGAGAAATCGGTTGAACTGTTAGATGTTGTTATTGTGTCTGTAGTGGACAGATCATAAAATCATAGAATAGCTTGAGTTGAAAGAGATCATAAAGATCGTGTAATTTCACACACACACACACACACACACACACACACCCCTTTCTTGTCGTGGGCAGGGACACTTTTCACTAGACCAGGTTGCTCAGAGCTCCATCCAACCTGGCCTTGAACACCTCCAGGGATGGGGCATCCACAGCTGCTCTGGACAACCTGTTCCAGTGCCTCACCACCCTCACAGCAAAGAATTTTTTCATAATATATAATCTAAACCTACTGTCTTTTAGTTTGTGCTCATTCCCCCTTGTCCTGTCAGTACATGCTGTCCATTTTTCTTCTAGGCTCCCTTTGGGCGCTGGAAGGCTGCAATGAGGTCACCCCAAATTAGGTCACCCTGTCTCTTTTCTAGGCTGAACAAACCCAATTCGCTCAGCCTTACCTTCAGATTAATGATGCTTTCAGGTAATGTGGTGTTCCAGACTTTGAGTTTTCCATTGGTGGACTCCACTGTGCTGGTGTGGAGTTTCAGCAATTTGCTTGGCAAAAAGAAATTGGTCATAACACACTGTTGTCATTCTATAACTGTTCAAGTGGTGGAAATAAACCTGCATTTTTAGGCTGCTTCGGTTCTCCTAGACAAAGCTGCAGCAAGGGAAGAAAATAGATGGAGAGCTTTTCTTGCCCAAAGAAAGCACTTGGAGAAAATATAAGAGCATCCTGCTGCAAAAACTGATGTCAAGCTGTGCTTGGATTTTGGTGCCTATTACTCAAGCTTGCAACAACTGTCTCAGAAATAATTGTGTCTCAGTGCTATGTAGAGCCTATTTAGACAAATATTCCCATATTCTGTATGGATGGTTCCCTATGAAAATCATTGTTTATTTAGCCTTTGACTCCTAAAAGATTAGCTTTTAAGGACCAATCTAGTTTTTCATGCATCAAGATGCAGTATGTACTGGTTTGCAGAGGGTGGACTGTAGGGGAGAAACTGTAGTTTTGCTAATTTTGCCTACAAGGCAAGTGATAAAAGAAACTTGACAAATATAACATGGACTCACTGGTGAAAGAGGAACAGGCCTCTCAGAGCAGGATCCCAAGTGTTCTAGGCCTCACCGACACATGCATTTAGTGGGCAGTCAAAAATCATGGAAGTTTTTTTCCTCCATCCTTCAAACTGGAGTGTGTAGTATTTCTGTTTATAATCTTAGCAGTCTTTATGAGGTCAGAGACAGCCCACGTATAGAGCTATTCCCATGAACAAATCCTCTGGGCTGAGATTGCATTTTGTACTGCTTTGCTCCCTTAGATAAGGGGAATTTTCATCCACTTGCTCACTAAGAGCACACACTGCTCAGGTAATGGCCAGGCCTTGCCAGTGTCTTTCCAGACTGAAATAGGCAGTCCATGAGGTTGTGTTGGTCCCAGTGATTTGTCACTTTCCTTATGAAGCTGTTTTGGCCTCTACTTTTCTTTTCTGGTTTGTTTTGTTTTGTTTTTTCCTTCTTTACTTCCCTGACTCTTCCCTGTAAAAACCTAACAGCAACATTATAGTTTGCTTCCTCCATAGGGGTTTGAGTGTATTAATTCATTAATATATTTTAAATTTTTAAAATTTTGAAGACGAAAAGTACGCTTTAGATTTAGTCTAGGACCAAACACACTTATTAATGAGTATATTATTCTGGAAGTTCAGCACAATATGCAATATTAAAAAGTGCATTTATAGTGGTGCAGTTACTTGACATTCATGTTGTATTTTTCAGCTCATAAGTTTGCAGTGAATGAAAAGATGGGAAAGAGAATAAGGGATTATTGTAGAACATGGCAGAATACATGTTATGAACTCATGTAACAAGTCATTTTGCCACTATAAAACCATCTTCAGACAGCTGCAAGGATTTTCATGTACTGGAGCTGGAACAGGAGAAAAGGAATACATCTTGGTAGGTTTGCTGCTATAATAATAATAATCCGTTTTCCCTTCCAGGCAAAGCCACAGGGCTAGACCTTGCTTGTTGTGATGTTTAGTCACCTTTGCACTTTATCTTACCTGCAAATCTCAGGCTGAGAATCAAATTGCAGCCCTCCTCAGCAGGTTAAGTCACTGTGATCCACCTTCTATTGTTAAGGAGTCATTGCTAAACCAAATGCAGGAGGAAAATTACCTGTCCTGGGGTGAAAAGCAGAAAGGCAATGCTGTCCTTCCGTCTTGGGGAACCTGAAGGTGATGAAGCAGGAGAACTCTGATTTTCTTTTAAATTTGTTTTTAGCTTTGGGAACCAAACCTGGGGTTTTCTGTTGGGTTTTTTTTTTTGGTTTGTTTTATTACTCCCCCCTGCTTTCACAGCAATATTTCTTTGTGTGTCTGATGTATGGTCTGAAACCATGACTTCTGTGCTTTCCTTTCAGTTAATATTTAATTCCTTCTTAAACATTAACCGTGGCTAGAGCTGCTTTTGTAAAAGAGGACTGCTGTGCTAATAACACTAATAATTTCCTTTGAAAACACGGGAACAATATGGAGCACTGTACATGTCTGAAAAGTAAACTGTCTCTTAGTGGCACATGTTACTGTTTCACAACACAAATGGTTTTTTTGCTGTTTCTGCTGATGTTTACAAACTCTTTCTGCCCAAACTGCAATCCATGAATATGCTGTGGTGCACCCATGTCTTGTGTCATCACAACCTTGGTTGTGAAGCAAAGCTGTGGAGATCAATGTCCTCTTACTCTCACTTGTTCATGTGGTATTAAGTGCAAGTCAAATATAAATATATATATGTAGCTATAGCTACCAGATGAATGGCACTTGGCACAAACATTTCTCAACCACAGATATCAGGAAGAGATTTTTTTTTTTTTTTTTAAAGTTATCAGATACCAAAGACTGCATGGTCTGATTCATATTAGCTGTTTCTGCAGAGGTGTCTGTATTGCCATGCTACCCTTGAGGTAGAAGCCTGAGTCGTCTCACAAACCCTCAGTCAGGGCCTGGGGCTGTGGGCAGCAGGGGCCAGAAGAAGAGAAGACCCATTTCTAGATGCTCAGGACAGGCACACCTCTGCAGATGGGAGCAGGGAAGGTATTTTATGCTGGAGTTGTCTGCCCCATGAAAGTCAAACCCATGCAGGGAGCCTGATGGTGAGGAGGGAGATTGGCAGATTTAATGATATTTTGGGCTTCAGTTGCTGTGAAGTGTAGTGAGGGGTTAGAGGCAGTGTCCATGGCACCCAGACCCAGTAATGGTGGCCGTGTTGGGTGCTGCTGGCAGGAGGAGGTTTGGAACCACTGAGCCAGGGGGGCAGCAGCATGGCACCAGAGAAAACACTGAGGACTGGAGAAGTGCTGCTAGGGTGGGCAAGGAGAAAGATGCTTAGTGGTGTGACAAGAATTTTGAGATAACTGCTCTTCCTTTTGTCAAGGAAGGAGTGGGTACACTGTGGTCATGTGTCCAATTCTGAGACTCCACCAGGGCCTCTTCTGGAAAGTTCTTAAACTTTTGGATTAATTCTCCTCTAGGGAATGATTAAGAGTCTCATTAGTGCTGCAGTCTCAGAATCCTCCTGACTGCTCTTTAATGTCCCTCCCTGCACCATCAGCAGGAAGAGGTGTTTTTCTGTGAGAAAGAATGGGACCCCTGCCTGTGTTTATCAGCAGCAGGGAGACAAGAGGAGGTGCCCTCCTGGAGGAGGCACTGGGGAGGTGGAGGTGAGGCAGGAGAGGGTATTCTGGGTAGTGGGTAGCCAGAAGTAAGAGAAGTCCTTTCTGGACATGCATGACTGGTGTAGTTCTGCTCCTCTTGCTGATGCTGTTCTGAGTACAGTTAGCACAGGCTTTTAACCCTCCACTGATGCAATTAACTTCTCCTAGATACCTTTTCTGCGGGGCAGGAATTGTCCTAATTATTTTGCAGTTCTGGCAAAATCAATTTTTGTTGTTATTCCCCCCACATTTGCATAGTAAGCCATGCTGACCAGTCAGCAGCTCTGAAGAAAGCATCCCAGAAATGCTGCCCCTCCAGTTCTGTCAGCCTGGATGACTACCCAGTTTATCTCCTTGGATGTGCTGGCCCCACTGAACTCCGCTGTACTCCTCTTCACCCTTCAACAGTCCTAAGAACAGAAGATGTTGGAGCAAAGGATTTGGGAGTTTAGTGCATACTGTTTTGCAGGATAAATGTGAACAGAAAGGGTTCATTAGGTATTTCAAAAAAAGGAGAAGAAAAGGTTGAAAATTCCTTCTTAAAAAAAGCCCTGAAGCTCATACACTGCTTTGCAGTCTCCTCCTCCTTCTACCTTGTGAAAACTATACCAGTCCAACAAGATCCTTTATGCCTCACCTTTTGCTTCCGGGGAAAAAAGAGGCTTGCAGAACTGGGAAGGACCTCTAGGGTTAATGACTCTAGGCACTCCTGTCTCAGCAGGCAGGTTGCATTTGAGTGATCCTTTTCTTAAATTCATGAGTTTTTTTCTAAAAGCAATGTATGTTTGTTTCTTGGGGCCAAAAGCCTACAAGGAAGCCAGGGCACCAGCATAATGACTAGTACCTTTCTTCTAATCCTCAACAGCACCACCAACATCCAGTTGACATCAAATGTCAGCATTGTCCTGCAGTTTGCCTGGTAGAGGTAACACTGCTATCTCTCATCTTCCAGGAGATGTTCCACTGCACACCCAGCCAAACTGGGTGCCTGGGTGCCCCTTGCTCCCCATGCCTGCTGCCTGGCCAAGCTGGCTCTCTGCCTGACCTTGTTTGGGTGTCGCTGCCTCTGCCTGCTCCCCGCCCCGGCAGGCTTCCCCTTGGCTCACACCAACCTGGTGTGCAGGGCAGCAACAGGTAGGAGTGCGTGGAAATGTTCTTGGTGAGGAGATGGGCCTAAGAAAGCTTCACAAAAAGGAGTGGTACTCACAAGAGACCAAGGTAGGTAGAAGGCAGGAGGCTGCCTTACCTATTAGACAAGGCCAATGCAATCTGTGCAGAGCTAAAGTGAGATAAAAATAGAAAAAATCAAGGTGAAAATAAGGGCAGATGGACTAAAACTCAGCCTTGGGGAAGAGAGGGCAGGCTGTTATTTATCTGGAAAGGACAAGAAGCACCACAAAAGCCCAAAGGGCAGCAGAGTCAAATTGGTAGCCAAGGAGAAGGATTTTGACTGTTAGAGCTCTGGGTTCTTGCACTGACAGATACGTCGCTGCCATGCAGTGAGCTGTGTTTGTGTTAGGCAGCAGGTATGGGATGACTGTGCGCCGTGCAATGCCAAAGTATAAACTTCTCTCTTTCTTTGTATAAAAGCTCCAAGGATATCCCAAACATAAGACCCTGCATTTCAGATTTCTCTGTTTAGTCTGTGTGCTATAATTTAATCTAATGTGACAAAATATTTGTAAGCACACATTTGGTTTGTCATGTGTGTGTTTTACTGCTGATCCGAAGCAGAATTAGCATCCCGCTTCTGATGCTCTTTCCTTAAAAGAAAGAAAAAAGCTTTCCTCTCCAGTGCTGACCTGATCTTTTGCTAATCTATGGCGATCAAGTTTTATGACCCAAGGTCACACTAATCCTCAGTGGTCATGTAGTTACTATAGTTTCACTGATAGAACAAGATTTGCACACTGCAAAGCGATGCAGCGTCTGTTTCTGGTCGGGGTAATTCTGAATGTCTGCACGGACCCTGCTCCGACCTCTCAGTCTCCTTTGTAAATAGATTCAGTGACTCTTTGAACTGAGGAACGCCCCTTTCCTGGTCATTCAGCTCTTTCTTCTTTGCTCACACACTTCTGGGGGGATTTAGCATGGTTCTGGACTCAATGTGACTTTGGAGATTGAAGTTGCAGGGTGGGGGTAGTGGTGGGGGAAGGGAGAATTTGCTCAGATTTTGTCCCCTGCTTCATAAAAATTTGTGTTACTATTGACTTGCAGATAAAGTAATCTTCCTAGGACAAAGGTTACAGTAAAACTGCAAAACCATATCACGGGCAAACTTTATAGACTATGGGTGCAGATAGCGGTGGTTCAGTACTGTCTTAAAAACTCAGCCTCTAGTTTTCTTTCTTTCTTTCCAGTAAGCCTTAACACACTTCAGACTCACCATGTGTCAGATTGGAATAATGAAAATTTTTACTTACTTTATGAATCACCAATTAATCTTAGAAGACAGGATACCATATTGATTAGTGTGGGGCAAGGCAAGCTCAGATTCTTATCTGCTGGGTTTATCTTCTAACTAGCAGGTATACTATGAGAGTGTTTTATGTTTGTGAAAAGGAAAACTCCATCAAAAAGTGTGATATTGCTTACATGAATACTGTCAGGACTCTGCTGGTGACAGACTGTAATTTATGAGAAACCCATACAACTCCTAGGGTTCACTTTAACTTGTGTTGATTTCTCAATCCATTGCTTTAAACTAAGCTTAAATTTAAATTCACTGGTTCAGACTGCACTGAGAAAATAAGTATTCTCAATTGGTATGCAATTTTCTTGTGTGCTTCTTGCCCACAAGAGGAAGAGCTGAGGGGCAAGACATGAGTGATATGATGCATGGCTACTTAATGTGAAGGTCCTGCTTGGTGCTAGGCAGGATTTTTCACATGCATGTTGCCCCCCTCCATCTCTGCCCCACGACCCATAGAGGGGGAAGCTGGGAAATGCCTTCTCCTGTTTTGTTTGGCCTGCAACTGGAGAATGTCCTTCTCCAGAAATGTCAGCCCATGTCAAGCAGCTTTCCGCAGCTCTAAATTTGCTAATGGCATTAACTCGCTTTAACTGCATTTCCCCTTTCAGAATCTCTGCCCTTTGACAATGGGATGGGGCTGGTTTCCTTTTGAGTTTGAAATGGGGAAACCTTTCTTCTCACTTGCCAGACGAGCTCTATGATGGATGTAGCAAATGCAGTTTGATATCTCCAGCAGACTGTCTCCTCTCTGTTGTGTATCTCATCCTGTAAACTCTTCTCAACCTGGAGGCAAAAGCTGAAATGTCACAAAGCAGGCAGCTGCTTCTTCCTAAAACACCTGTGAGTCAGTCCCCAGTGGGCATGAAGATGAAGATAACCCAGAAGACTTGCAGGGGCAAGCTCCATTCATCACCTCACAGTTCCTTGCTAATCTGTTTTAACCCTCCCAGACACTTTTTTCCTCAGTCTTTAAAAACAATTCAAACTTCTTGTCAGTCAGGAGGACTATGCTGACCACTGGATATAGGAGGAAGCTAGGGTTCAGGAACATCTGATCTGAATCTTAAACTGGCATGCATTTAAGGTGTCTGTGAGCTTTGATTTCAGTGAATAATGTCAGCTCTTCTTATTTCCATTTTTGTGAAAGGAGCTACTGGCACTTTGGACACCTGACTACAAGCTAGCGTTGTTGTATGTTGTCTCCTTGGTGATGCAGTTACCTTTCAGTAATAATTATGCAACATTAACGATGATACAGAGATAAATTGCTGGATTATTTTTAGTATCTTGGGAAAAGTTCAATAATTGTCCCAGATGCAACATAAGTATGCTGTTTGTCTGAGAGAAGAAAGGAGGCAATACACAGGGATTCTGCTTCCCCTCCTCCCCCCCCTTTTTTTTTTAAATACAGTATCTTCCATACTTCAGGCTAATGAAGGTGATGTACTAGTTGGTGGAGAAGAAACTGTTGTAAACTGTAGTGTTATATGCCCAACATGAGTTCATGTGTAGTTTTAGAGGCAAAAGCCTGTTTGCTGAGGCTTGGTATAATACTCCCTGCTCTTTTGTTTTAGTGTCTTGTATCTGAGCTGTCTCTGGAGAGAGTAAAAGGAATTTAGGCAAAAGAATGAAAAAGGCTGGAGTGCTTAGCCGTGAAGCAGGGCCAGGCTGATACAGGATACCATTGCCTATTGTATCTTCAGGCTGCAGTGTTAGGCTGAGGGCAAGTACAGTTTGCTTCACTTCATGGGGCTTAAAAGGTTCTGATTTACAGCTGTGCTCCACCCCGTGTCCTTGCATTGTAAAACTCATCCTTGTAGTTAAATAAATTCAAAACCCACTGATTTTTTCTTTTTTCTTTTTCATTTTTTTTCCCTTGTGCATTTGGGGTTGTGGAGGTGCACTCTTGATCATGTTTTTAAGTTATTTGCCACAACCACAACGGCTAGAGCTGTATTTGTTTAGAAACAATCCAGCCACACCCACACCCCAAACAAAAGCTGAGTTGCTCACCTCATCATCTGGATGCAAGGTTTTAAGAAACTCCTGCAATAACATGAGAATTACTAAAAATGGGTAATCAAAATGAGATTTGTACTCGAGTTCATGGCAAAACACCTGTTGTTTGATACAAAGGCCTTGATAAGCACCAACACTAATGGCTTGTAAAGCCTGCAAGGTACTTTAAAGATGTTCTTACAAGAAGTTGGGTAGAAGCATGAATATTTTACAGAGTTGTTTGGGTTTTTTTATCTTGCATTGCTCTCTCTGAATAGCTACTCTTCAGAAAAAGTGAATTAAAAGCTTTTTGTTTTGTTCAAATGTTTTCGCTTAACTCTTTGTTAAACAATTATTTAGTTCCTCTCATAGCTGACTTTTCCATCCATGGATATAAAGACTTGGCAGATATATTGGCTAAAAATAGGTTTTAAACCCCAGAAATTATTGCAGTAGCTAATGTAGCATTTTTGTGTGCATGGAAACTTGTGCCGCTTTTGCAGTACCACTAACAAAGACCTTGTGATTTCTTAGAACAGCACAACTTACAGCAGAGTAGTTTGCCCAGCTGACAAAACTATGGTCCCAATTCAATTGGCAATGATGTTTTTTTCCTTGGAAAACACTCTTATTTTTCAGTGGTGGGGTCTGAAAAAAGGGAGAGAGAGAGACATATATATACTGTCTCATCTATTCTTTCAGATTAGACATAGGCTTACAAAGAATACAGAATCTGATGATACTCATAACTATTCCCTTTTCCCCTCCTTTTCCCTCTTTCATTAGAGATGATCTTCATTAAGGGCAGGCAATGGGAAGCTTGAAACACAGGAAGAAGCAATTGAACAATGACTAAATATAAGTAAATTTCTGATACTGCATATGTTCTGTCTTTTTTTAAGAAGCAAGTGTCAAATCACACATCAAGGTATCCATCAAAATGAGTTACAACAAATAAAATAACTGTGTGATAAAAGATAATTACAATTTACAAAGCACCCTACTGTATGGGAGGGTGGAAGAAGGGGATAAAATTTCACTGGAGATGAGGCCTGCAATTTATTTTACAAGAATTAATATGGAAGAGTCTTAATCTGTTACAAAACACAGTGAAGTTCATTAATTAACAAATGATGTTAATAAAATATAAATAATCTCATATTATTGCTTTTTATCTATATTACCTGTGAGAGTTTTCAGTAAGTGTATAAATTGGTCTAGAAGATACAGAGATCTTTGGCTAAGTAGTTACTAAAGTCCACTGTCCAGAGTCCAATTCTAGAGTGCTGTGCAGCAAACCATCAGTGTTGCTGGCTTCTGGGCAAGCCCTGCCCTGGAATTATCCTTTTTTTTTTTTTCATATGGTGTGGTATGGAGACCTTTCTTTTTGCTATAAGTCATGACCTGCTGATAAGAATGTCCTGAAAGTTCACTTTTGTCTATTCAAAGTATGCTGTCTGGGAGAAGCACAGAAAATGCTCAACCACAGTCACTGCTTTAGAGCAAGACCAGGTCACATAAGTGAGGTTTTCTGGCAAGGAAGAGCAGATATTTGCAGGACAGCAGCTTACAGGTTTCTGCCAGCATCATCTCACTGGGTTGCAGGTGGTGTGGCAGTGTGTGTCAGGGAGGGTGCTCCAGCTTAGGGCAAACTGGAGAATGGTGAAAGGCTCTTGACCATGTCACCCTTGGCTTGGCTGCTCCTATTCAGCAAGTGCAATCAGATGAGGATAGCCCTTTCAAGGGACTTAACATGCCATGTGTGGCTGTGTCAGCCTGCAAATTTAGCAGCCATCTATGCAGGGAATTGATTCAGACCATGGCACAATCGCAGTAACAAATTTAAAAGACAGACTGCCAGTGGTGGACCTTCACTTTAAACTTGTTGGGTAATAACCTACTCTGTTGACCTCAGGATAGTACCTGCTAATTTCAGGAATCTTCTGCTGCTGGAGAACTATGTGCCCAAGCAGAGGAGAAGGAGGAATTTAGAGTGGTTGGTGGTGTATTTTGGTAATTTGTCTACCCCCAGATTATCAGGGCACTCCTTCCATTTTGTTCGCAACTTTCCTTCTCTATGCAGCCTCCTGTTGATTTTCTCTAATAACATCAGTCATGGTAGGTTTTCTTGTAAACAATTGTGCTTTTGTGTTTCAACCCATGTTTCACTTTGAAATATGCTAAAGGAACATGTGAACAAATTATGCAAGACTGTGAGGACTGAGGGGAACTTCCCTCTGAAACTCTGTGAGAATCTCTGAGTCCCAAACACATATATTGCAACTAAGTTTTGGTCATAAGTTTTTCTCAACAGTTCTTCTGTAGTTAGACTGACAGTATGTGGAAAAGTTCAGGCCTCAGTACCCTTTTGGTCACCACTAGTCCCAAATGCATGCTTTTGTTTGCCATTCTGCTGTGGCTCTTGCAGAAATAAAGTTAGCATGCTAACACACAGGTGATGTGTGCTGTACCAGCTAGGCTCTGCATCTGCAGTCCCTCCTGCAGCATAATGCAAGGCTGTGATGCTTTCTGCTGAGCCCCTTGGCTCGTTCCTCTTGTTTGTGTTTGTTGTAAAACTATCTAAGGAACTTCTGTGAGATGAGGTTCATGGTGTGGGTTTTGCTCTCCTCCACACCCACTGCTGGGTGCTCCAGAGGTTCTGATCAAATTCCAAGTTTGCTCCAGCACAGAGCCTTTATCAAGGGAAAGCATGCTGTATGCAAAGCATGTTGAAGTGCCCTCTTATGAAATGAGGTTTGACTTTCTGTGATATCAAAAAGAACACTAACCCAGAATTTAATATATCCTGGGAAATCATATTTCACAATCTAATGCCTGGAGCCCTTTTCTTTTTAATATGAGGATCAGAATTCTGATCTCTCTCATGGTTTGCCTAAGCATTTTGTGTTAAATGACAGTAAGTTAATAAGTACAAAATCGTGGGTGGTTAAGTACCATTTAGCAGCCTAACACTGTCTAAATGGGAAAACTCTTGGTATAAGATAAGGAGTGAATTTAAAAGAGTAAAAGTAAATCGGTGTAGCCACGTCTTGTAGACATTCCTGTTTTGATATTAAACTAGATGGGGTTCTTTTAGCTTACTGTTTATGAGGGCTTTTAATCTAAAGAGTGAGTCTTACCCTGCCATATCCTGGAACAAAGGTGTAGCCACGTAATGGAGTAGTGTTAATGCATCTCTAGCTGCTCAGCCATCTTGGTAGGATTGTTTAAAGCCTTTGAGGCGAGGAGAGCTACTGGAACTGTTGCCAGGGGACTTAGTGAAAAGAAAAAAGCTGACATGTGCTAAATGTGCAGTGACTTCTCCGATAACATGTGATAGCGTGGAACAATGGAGTGGGCAAGCTCAATAAGAATTTCCGGTAGGTTTGCACTGAGGGAAAGGGGCTGCGATAGCTTGCCATAGCCTGATGAAATGGCAGCTTTTGTGAACTGAAACAAGGGGAGTAGGTGCCTTCTGCCTGAGCCAGGAATGGGCTGGTGAAGCTAGGGTGGAATTATCACACTGGGATACTGCTGCGAAAGCTGCTATAAGTGTCACCTGCTCCTGCCACAGGAGTAATAGTAACGATGGCAGTGAGATGTCAGACAAAGGGGAATGTTAGTATAAATGATAATGGGGCTGTTTGTAAAGGCTTTTTGAAATACTAGTAAAAGTAGTTTTGTAAAAGATTTGCTACTATATCTGCTCTCATGATGAGAGTGTAGCATCTCCTGTGGTAATCCTACATGACTGTATCATCTTTTTCCATTGTCAGTTGATACTACACAGGATTGATAATAATTTCATGTGCTATGCCTAGATATGAACTGTGCAACCCTGCCTGACCTAGCAGTCAGCTAGACTTAAGTCTTTGGAGTGGTTTCTTTGAAGAGAAAAAAATGATGGATTGATAATGAAGTTTGGTATGTCTTGGGTTCAGGCAGATTACAAACAATATCTATAAATCCCTGAATATATTGTGTATTAATCAGGAGGAGAAAGTTTCCTGGGTGATTGTACTTCTTTCTAGCCTAACCTGTTATCCAGATCTCTTTATTAGATTTTTCCCAAAGTATTCCTATAAATCCTTCTCTGCTGTCTATTGATTGCTGTGCTTTGCTGGTCTTCTCTCTCCTATATGCAAGGCTCCAGCTTGCTCTTTTCTTCCTCCACCTGACATACTTACATTTGCATTTAAATTCCATGGAAAACTCCTCAGGCTGCCTGTCTTGATTCATATTTGTGATTTTTTCACAGAATATTTTGCTGGTGTTGTGTATCACCTGAGTTTCCTGTTTCATTAAACAGTTTAACTCTTCACTCTTTGGGTCCTGGCAATGCAGCTTTGGTGGGCCTGTGTGCTGGCACAGCATAACTGTTTGAGGTGAAAAGAAGTGAAAAATTCAGACCATGGAAATATTACAGAGAAATGTAACATCCTTAATAAGGGTTAGGGCATCATACAGAGGCTGATCTTTTACAGAGGCTACACTGGAACAGTATGCAACCATTTTAAAGTGTACCAGAGCATACCAGTACTGTTCATGAGTGTGGAAAATGAAGGGGCTTTTAGGAGAATTTCAAATTCTCTGCACTGCATTGAGGGATGGAATAAAAAGGTCCAATGAGGCTCAACATCTCTTCCTGGGAGAGATTCCAGTAGCTCAGTGAGTCTCTGCTTAGTAAGAGAAACCTTGATCTGCTGTTGCATATGTATACAACATAAATGCAGAAATATTGTGACATCAGAGTGCTCCAAGGATGAATGCCCACGCCATGGTGCTAAGACTTGGACAACTCTGTAACTGACATCAGCAGATGAAAAAAAGTCGTGTTGCAAAAGGCAAACTAATACATTTTCCTTTTTTTTTTTTTTTTTTTTTTAAACTGCCTCAAGAAGGTCTGAGTTATATGAAGCTGGCAGGTTCAAGTGTGACTCAACTCATTGTTTTCATTCTCTCATTTTGGCAGCCTTCAGTAATTCCAGATGTTATTTCTCTAACCACATGGAAAAATTCTTATTAAAAAAGGGGGGTGGGAGGGAGAGAAAGGAACTGTTTTCCTGCATTTGCTACACTTTTAAAGCAATGCTGATATTGCATAGACAGTGCTCATGTGCAGCAGGCACTAAGGCTAGCTGGAGGCATGCCCAGGAGGAGACAGCCCCAAGATAAAAGGCCCTGTGTTACAGGGGAGAAATGAGAAGAAAGCCAAAAGCAGCTAGTTAATTCAGTGAAATGGTGTTCTGTCATTCTAGGACTCATTTGTTGGGAACTGTGAGGCCAGGACAAATGGGGAATTTACCCTGAATCCACTGTAGTGAGGAAGCCTGGAGAATTATAGTATCATGTCAAAGACAGAATGAATGTTTTTCTTGCACCATGACCATGGGGGAATATATAGTTAGCTCACAAACAATGCCTTGCTTTGAATAGAAAAAGGGTTCATGTCTGCTTGGATGGTGTGCTTTTAGAGCACATGAATCCACTTACTTTGCTTGGCTCACCTAGCATTTGTCAGCTTAGGGAGAAAAGGAGAAGGCCCTTTTAAATTTAATGATTAGAAGGCCCCTCTAATTTAATAGAGGATAGAGGCTTGTACGTTATGGTAGCATGATTTGCAAGGTGAGTCCAGCCTCTCCTTCTGCATTTTTGAAGTCTCCTTCAGGATCCAGGAATTCCAGAGGTCTGAACCTGTGCTAGAGGAGCTAAAGGACAACCCCTTTCTGCAGTTCCCAGCCTGAGGTAGAAACAGAAAGTGGTAGGCTGAATCACATAGCTCCAGTGCCCCCAGCCAACACGGGGTAGTCCTTGGCTGAGCAAAGCTGGTCTCCTGTGCTCACTCCCATCAGGGGAAGAGCTCTCAGCATGTGTTCACAGCCCTCCCTTTGGAGCCAAACTGCACCTTGTACCATCATTGGTGGCTTGCCTTTCCAATCTAGCAGGAGGCTTGGGAGCATAAGCATATAAGCTGAGGACTCTTTAAATTTAGTAAAATGATAAATAGCACATAGAAGATCACCGACTTTTTCTGAACTATTGTGCAGAGTACTAAATCTTATTGATAAAAGCTGGTCTGGTGAATGAACTTAAGAGCAGCAGGCTCAGAACAAAGCACATGAGAGGAAAAATTAGTGTGCTTTTGAGAACTGTAGGTTTGCCCTCAGCTTCTACATAAAAGACCTCATTGACACCTCCTTATAAGAACAAGTTTTGGAGTCTTCTCACTCTTAGGGGAGAAAATAAAACCCTTTCACTATGAAAAGAAAGGCCAGTCTGCATCCAATTGATTAGCTTGCCATGGTTTACCTCCCCTCCCCCTGCCCAGTGCACAAGATACAGCAAAAGGTCATGGTGCTAGCAAAAAAGAGAAGGGTTTTCTGTCTGTAGGTAGTTCAGCACGGAGACTTCAGAGAGGTTACCAAGAAAAAAAAAAATGCTGTTGGGTCTCTTGTTGGTAAAAGTGAGAACTGTTACTGGAAAATATATATTTTTTGTGATTAGTTTGTGGTAAGCCATGACTAATGCTCATTGTGCCAGTATGTGCTTGTGTTTGGGTTACCAGGTCCCTCCTGTCCTGCTTTCTTATTCTATGTAGTTGATAGAACCTGCTAAAATTTGTACTGTAAGATCTTTGGTGCAGGGACTACTTTTGCAAGATGACTTGCACATTCCTTAATGCAGTAGGGGTGCTGGCTCGGGACTAAAGACATTATGATAGCAAAAATAGTAAATTCAGTGGTGATTCTTGGCTGCACTGACCTTTGCAGCATCTGGGTCACTTCAGTTTTGAGACTCTCGGGACCCAGAGCTGATGTTGGGTTTCATTCAGGGAGTGGAAGCCAGGTCTCCAGCCATGTTCATTGTGAAGTTTTCAAAATGGAAAACAATTGTTGATTCATGTCCAGGACATTTTCTGGCTCCGGTAATCTTGTGTTCAGCATAATCACAATTAAATACATTCAGTATTGCGTTTAGGGGCTTAGTGGGATGTATTGTCTTAGAAGCAAGAGAAAACAATGCATTTGTTACTGGTTTTTGTTTTATTTCAGACCTTTACTTACTTGAGGTTCTCTGGTTTTGCGGATAACCCTGAGGATCTTCCTGCAAGGCTAACAGTGGTTGCTTTACTTTTTAGTAAAAATAAAAATGAGAGAGAAGGCCACACATAGCTTTTCACTCCTTCAGGTATTCCAGAAAGTTCTTGCCCTACTAAGCTCCATCTGGCAAATTAACAAAAATCTCTGTCCCCAGATGTTCAGTGATAAGACACTCTGCTGGGAACTGATGTGATGATGCAGTTCTAAGAACGAAGAAGTGCTTGTTCCAGCACTGACTCTTGGTGACCTACACTGGACTGGATTCAGACAGGGCTGCTACAGCCAGCAGCAGCTGCAAAGTTATAGCAGCATACATTTTCCAGAGCATATAAAAGCCTGCTGTAAGGGCTAATCCAAAACGAAAGGAAACATGCTTGGAAACAGTGCCTCTAGGTTGGGTTGTGTCCTTCTGCCTATTGCAGGAAGAGGACACAAGAACCCTGCTGCGTGAAAGAAAGATCTAAAGAAGTGAGTTTTCATATGGAAAGGACTGATTTTTGTTCTGTTCTAAGGGCAATGTTTTAAAGAGGTGTTTGTGTATCTTGGTGACATCAGTTAAAACAAACCATTAAACATTCTGGGTTTTCAAATTCCTGTTGCATGAGACAAGGTAGGGAGCACACTGTGGAAGTCACATGTGTCTACCAAAATATTGAACCAGCCAGCCAGGCAAAAACTGACAAAATTGTTGCTGACAGTATTTTTTCATACAGGTTCAATTACTTGCAATCTTTAAAAATCTGTATTGATATCTTAGAGGATGAGGTGATAAATAAAGATCCTATCTGTGGATTTAGATCCCACAATTTTATAAAATCCTTCCTCGAGGGAATCAAGGTTCCAGTTTAGAGTCTGTTTGCTGCCTGAATTCTGTTAATGGATAGGTGTTTGGTGTACTCTAATTCACCCTGGTTCTCTGTACTCTGTTTGCAGATAGCCATTTGCTCCAGTAGCAATCCAGAAGAACCACCACTCAGTCATTAACAAGAGATGCTTTTCTAAAGTTGCTGGCCATCATTTTTCTGTTCCTTCTCCAAGCACTAGCAAAGTCTGACATCTCTTTCCTGTGTACAAAGCAATTGTGTGCAGCAGCTCCACAATTAGATGAATGGTTTATATATGGCAAACTTTTTTCTATCTTTCATTTATTCATGGCACCGTGATAAAGAGAATGTTAATGTGCCACCATGAAATGAGGGTAAACAGGCAATGTGCTATTTATGGTCTGTGGTTAGACTCATAAAAATCAATATTGTTTTACTCAAAACCATGAAGTCACCTCCTGACTACTGTCTAAGATTTTTCATAAGAAGGAGGAGTTGAGCATGCTTGGTTTTTCAGCAACAAGGGAAGTTGCTATAATTTATAGGTAGGAGAATCAATAGCACCAAGCACAAAATAAGATATTATATTGCATAGCAAGGAGAGTGAAAGTTCCTGAGCCCTGTGACAAATTGGTCCATCCAATAGTACAGGACTTTGTTCTGATCCTTCATGTAACTCTCCCTGTTTCTTGACTATTTGTAATGTTGATCCCATCGGAAAGTGGAGGAAGGTGGGGTCATTGAGAGTAAATGCTAACTACATTTTTGCAAGAGATAAGGCAGAATGTAGCCAGTTTATACTCAAATGAAGAGTTTACACACTGGGAGAGAACTGGCCCTTTGAAAGCCTCTTAAAAGGTGTAATTGCAACTCATTATTGAGTTAAGCAATAACCAGTATTATTGAATACTAATGAGGATGAAGGATAGGTGGAGACTTAAAAGTTCTGCAGTTTCTTCATTCAAGGGGTGTCTGTCAAAAGTAAGATTGTCTGAAAGCAATGTGACTATTTCTGGCAATAGTTAATTTTGAAATAGCTGACATTTTCAGTAGTTTTAGGTTGACTCAGGCAGAGAAGTCTTAGTTATGAAACTGTGTAACGGCAGTAGGGAAACTTCACACAGCAGTCAAAACCACTCCAGGTTATGTTAGTTATAAAGTGGGACATTTTTAACAGAAGAAGAAAAAAGCAACACTGGAAAGTGCCCATAACTGCTATGAGGATGAAGTGTTACTTTTGTTATCCTGGGGAGCAGATGAGCCTGGTCAAAGCCAAAATTGTGATTTGAGAAAGAGAATGAAAGCAAGAGTATGTGAAATGGAAGATGCAGAATAATTTTCACTGGTCAGACTCTGTGAAGCTCTCAGAGATGTTGAACAGGGGCTGAATGCTGACTCTTGCAGGCTCTAGTGTGTCCAGTGTCTGTCATTTCGACACTATTTGTTGGCAGTGCTTCACCAGGGCTGAGGTTATCACAGTTGTGTCTGGTCCAGTGGAGACAGGAAGTGTATAAAGAATGGTGGAAAGACAAGCTTTAGTTGGGAACCCTTGCTTAATGGGCATCATGATAACATAACCTCCTGCTGTCCTGCCTTTGACAGTGCTCAGTAATGAGCTAAAAGAAAAGGACAGATTTAGTGGTGCTCCTAACAGTGAAACTGTCCCAGTTTTCAGTAGTGCGTTGCATTCTGGAGCTGAAGTTGGTATCCTTGAGCTTAGTAGCCCTTGATAAATCTCTCTTACATGGCTTGGTGCAGTTGCTTTTGGACTCCTTTCCTTGACGTTTGCAGTATCCTGTGGCAATGTGTTTCACAGCTGAATATTAACTAGTGCAAGAAACTCCTTTTCCCCTTTGTTTCAGGGTAACTTTCTGATGGTTTCATTTAGCGTGCCCTCATTTTTCTATTTCTCTCTCCCTATTACTGCTTCTCTCTTCAATAAAAAAGAGGTTGTTTTCAGATCTATAAATACCCTGATATAGCTTTGCATGTGGCCTCCCGAACACATTCTGCTATTTTAAAGTGTTTGTCAAACGACATTTCCTGAAGGTCAGTGATGTCCATCTGCTGAGTTGGTTGTGTGGTGGGATGTAGCAAGGATGATGGGATTTATTGCTGCCAACACCTGCAGGCCCTCATGAGACAGAAGTTAGTTACTAGGCTCTTCAGGACTGTCTTGAAAGCAATTAGGCTGACCACTTAGGTATCATTATGTGTAGGTGGGAGAAGGAGATATGGTCTAAGAGGTCGTGGTATGACTCAGTTGTTGTACTGTGCAGTTAGGATCGTAAACTAAATAAAACCATCATCTGTTAGAAATCTCGTGTCTGAGTAGTTAGTGACAGATGCAGTTTATCTAAAATCTGTAACTGTGTCTCATCCAGGTATTTATAAGAAGAAACAAGTCAACCTGACTAAGAGCTTTCAAGATGGGACTCATAGTAGTGGTGCCACTGGTAGATGAGTTCATCTGCGTACGAGACTTTAATTTCTAGAAAACTGCACTGGAATAACTGCTTCAGTGATCTCTGCCTGCCTAATACTGTTGCTTTTTATGACAGACAATGTAGGTCTTCCTGTTTACTTTCCCAACCAACAAGTCAGTCAAGTAACCTTTTAGGAAATACTGCAGGCCACTTCTGAAGCATGCCTCACTGCATGGAAACCTTTATTGCTGGGATGAATGATATTCTTAGATATTCATGGCAAATAAACAGCAATAATCCTGACAGGAGGTGTTGGCAGAATGAAGTGTGAACAGGAAGCGATTAAAGATAAAAGGCAATCTCAGGAGTTACCTGTAGCTCGTTGTGTGATTATAGGTGTGGCTGGAACAGGTCACAACACAACGTAGCACCTGCCGACAACAAGCAAATCTAGATCCCAAGTTCGTGCCTCTCCCAGGCTGGCCCCCTGTTATATAACCAGGCCGGTCACATCAAATAAAATACTTGGTGCCTAAGACATGCTTTTTAACTTTGACTGTGTTTCTGTGTAGAGTGTGCTGTGTGTCTCATAGCAAAGATGATGTGACTCCTAAATCAATCTTCCAAGACACTTCACGTAAAACCTTTACCTTCCTTTTCATTGTAATTATGCAGAGAATGAGGCAGGAGTCTAGGCAGAATGTGATCACATAATAAGAACTGCCTCATAATGACAAGGGAGGCAAATGGTGGTTGCACCATCCACCTTCATTAGTGTATTTCTCAACCACTGTGAGTTTCACGGGTTGCTTTATTTTTTTTTATTTTTCTTTTAGTCCCAATGGCCACCTTTCTTATAAATTTAGTGTAAGTTTTAAGTAACACTATACATACTCTCTACATAAAGAAGCTCATGCATGTTATCTGTGTGATAGTCAAAGTATCATTGGGTTCTGACTTAAGGATAACAGGATGTGTATGACAAGTGTAGGCCATGTATTTTGTGCACATTATCTTCTTGCATTTCTATGTATACAAAGCCTGAATCCTTGGGCTTTGGGAAAAGAGTCAGAAAAGATGAAATAATGATTAATACCTAGAGTTTTAATGGAGTTCTCTGAAGTTCCTTTTCCAGTTTACAGCCTGGAATTGATACCCCTCCACAACGATCCCTTTCAGCCTCCACCACCCTGACCTGTCTTCAGAGAAATCTTCTAAGTCAATGCAGAAGGGAGATGTTTTCCTGTGGGGAGCAGGATGTGCAGGTCTTGCATGCGACATGCTCTTTTCACAAATAGGTAGCCTTTATCTGAGGCCTGTTATTTACATTTTAAATTATGTGGTCAAGAGATGAGTGGACTATCCAGTGTAATTAGAACACGCCTATGTAGTAGGTGAGTTCACAGGTCCAGATCTGAGCATCCCTAAACCAGTGGTGGTGAGAGGAGGAGGTAGAGGGAGGAGATCTTGGTGCTTCATACCAAAACCCCTCCATGCTCCGATCTGTGTCTGGTCCCTGCTCTTTCAGATGGAGAGAGATTATCACTCTCCCTTATTTATTCTTACCCTTTTCTTTTGCCTTTGTGATTCCTTTGTGCTTGTGTTTGCTTTTGTTGCCAGGTCTCAGCTTGCTCAGGCTTTTCAATAGTTTGCCTAGGTTTAATCTTCTTTGAAAGGTCAGTCACAGGATGAGCACTCTGTCAAACAGTGCAGTTTTGGTCAATCTGGAGCTCTGCAGTTTGGGAAGTTCACAGTGTGGTACTCCTCATTAGCTAGAGCAACCAAATTTACCAGGAGCAGAATATATCACTTATGCAAGTCTTATGTAAGATAATCGGAAGAACGATTTAGACATAATCACTAAGGTAAAAGGGTGGTTCCAGGATGTACCCACTGTTCTTAAAATATTAGCTCATCAAATCAGCAGTAGGTAAGCATAAGGAGCAGACTAGTTAGCTAAGCAGGTTTTTTTGTTGATGAGTCTCTCTAAGGCACTGCCCTGCCTGTGATGAAAAAAGACCGATCTCCATCTTGCAAACTGCTGCGGAGAAATTTGCTTAGACACCAGAAATGTTGCTGCATTCCCTTACCTGGAGAGGGAGTAATTGTTTGGGACACACATGATTTGCAGTTCAAATTCCAGCTCCTCCCTGGGTAGGTCTGTTTACTCTAAACTGTTGGCTGAGTTTGGGTCTAAGGGCACTCACACACACACAAAGGGCAAACAGGTTTGACTTGACTGAGGACTTCACAGCGGGGAGGTTGAAGGCAAATTGCAAAGCCCCAGCAAATGAAAGACATGAAAAATGAAGGAGCCTAGTTATGTTTAAAAAGTCTTAAGTATATCCAACTTTTTGTTTCCTTTACTCACAGCTTTGAGGGGAAACTGGCTTAAGAGGAAAAGAATAGCTAGACTGCTCCCAGAAGATGTGTATCTTTGCCCAGGCTGCCTTGTGCAGTGCTTCCCCATGTTGTTTCATTCCTGCATTAAACAAGGCTAAGTGACTTTACCCTCGGAGCTGTCAAATCTGGAAAGGATTGAGACCTTCAAAACAATGACTGAACTATTTTTCAAAGTTTCTAGGATTAAATGCTAGTTCTCAGTCATGCCTCCCTATTGTTTCGCTATAGATATTGCACATATGTTCTGTGACAACACAGACCAGTAATCACATGCATTTTTAATTGCTCATAAAGTTAAAATTTCCTTTGCTAGCAACTTTCAAAGCAATTTTTCTGTGTTGTTTCTAAGGGCAGAAAAGTCCTTACAGATGTAACACAAAGTCTGAACATATTTTGCTTTAGAAGATATCTTTCACCAGCGGGCCGATGGAAATGTTTCTGATGTGCAGGGAGGGGAAGGAGCCTGCAGAAAGAGGTGAGCTCTGACTCACATCTTTGGAGCTCATAAAGGCTGTGTTTGCATTAGCTTTGCCAAGTGTGCACTATTGAAGGCTTTGCACTGCTTTGGGGGCTCAGTGGAAGCTGTGCCTGAGAATGGCTCTCATGTAGGCATGAGGTTATGGAAGCTGGTCAAAACACAGCTGTGAATCCTAACAGCATTTGACAAAACAGTGAACTGTTGACTCCAAGCCTCATCTTGCACCTGCTCCAACAGAGCTCTGCACTGCCATAGCACCTCCTGGTGCTACCCCTTACAGTACCTACACCTGTGCCCCTCAAATTAGGGCTAGGGCCCACAGTTTTGCTAAGGAAATGATGGTTTGGAAAATTTTCTGCTCTCATCTGTGAAGCAAAACAGAGAAAACTTCTTTGATTAAAAAGACATGGCATGGGAGATAAAATGAAGTATAAACAAGACAGCAAGGGGGAAAACATTAATGTTATTTGATATGATTCATACAAAGAAACAAAAAATTGAAGTCCACCAAAAATTCAGCTAACCGAAACTAGTAGAGTAGATGGCATGTGGGGAAAAGCTACAATACCCAGTGTAAAATTTCAAATTGAAAGTGAAGTGTAATTTTGCTTTTTACAAGGATTCATATTCAGCAAAAAGGACTATACTGGGTCCAACGCTGTTGCTATAGTTTATATGTTGGCTTTTGGAAAATAAAAATGGGAGAACTTGTGTGGACAGTAGAACAGGAAAGCCGACAGTAAAAGTGCTTTTTGGAGACGCCACTTTGAGAAAGGAGAGTGATTGTGGACTAAGGCCTTGGAGTAGGAAGGTAAAGAGAAATCCCTCAACATTGTGTTGTAAGGTAGCTTGAGCCAAAGAGAGGAATAATGCTACAAAAAGGGAACCACAGAATATGTTGAATTGGAAGAGACCCACAAGGATCATCGAGTCGAACTCCTGGCCCTGCACGAGACACCCCCAAGAGTCACACCATGTGCCTGAGAACATTGTCCAAACGCTTCAACTCTGTCAGGCTTGGTGCTGTGACCACTTCCCTGGGGAGCCTGTTCCAGTGCCCAAACACCCTCTGGGTGAAGAACCTATTTCTAATATCCAGCCTAAACCTCCTCTTACACAGCTTTAGGCCATTCCCTCAGGTCCTGTCACTGGTCACCACAGAAAAGAGATCAGTGCCTGCCCCTCCTCTTCCCTTCATGAGGAAGTTGTAGGCTGCGATGAGAAGGATTGTGCCCTGTCAGTGTTCGTTCCCACCTATTCTAGTAGTGACAGATCTTCCTCTTGGTGTGGTGTTTTTTGTTTTTGTTTTTTTTGGTTGTTGTTGTTGTTGTTGTAATTTTTTTTTTTTTTTTTGGCTACTTGATTGGTTTTCTGTCTATTATTTGCCTGTGAAAGGAAAAGTGAATGCTGGAGATGGTGCCCTTGGGAGCAGATGGGGCCACATGGCAGGGACAGGGAATGGAGGGAAGTGCTTGCTTCCTGCAACTCTGAGCTATGACAGTGGTGCTTGCTAGGAACCATTGAAAGGTGTGACGGCAGCTGAGGGTTCATCTCTCCTGCAATGGACCCCCTAAACAGACCTGGGAAATGAACACTGTGAGCAGGTATTGCAGGCAGTTCACAGGTATATCCAGGCCCTTCTGTACACAGGAAGCTCTTTTGCTCACTCTTGTGTACATGCTGCCGTGGGTTGTTCTCCTGTTCATTTGTGAGGCGTCTACTGAAATTTGGTGACATTGCTAGTGCTTTTATTTTAACCCCAGGAAAACTGGGATGATGTTTTCAGATTTGAAAACTAGTGGCAGAACCAATGGCTGAGATGTTTGTAATTTTCTCTTGGGGAAAAAAGAAGGAAATTATCCCTTATAACTTCTGTGAGTCACTGCTGATATTCAAAACTATGTACTGTAGAATGTTTCTATTAAAGAATTGTATCTATTCCCCAGGAACACTGCAGGCCATCCAGCAGTAAAAAAAGTATTTTCACTGAGGAGACAGAGGCTCTTCTCCCCAAGAAGCCTTCCTTTTTTCCTCCATCAGTATGTATAAAGGACATACAAAGCCAGATGCTCAGATGGATTAGAAAGCACTGCACCATGTCAATGGGCACCCTTGTTTGTGTTGTTGAGAAGAGATTCTTAGTTAAGAAAGAAAGAAAGAAATGCCTCCCCTGTAATCGCCACTAACGAGGAGACCCTAGTGAAGTTTTTGTTTTTTAAAAGGCTTTGGCAAAAGACATTTTGGACTCTCGGATTAGTTTATGTTCCCTCCCACTCCCCACTTGATCCTTGAGGATTTGCCCGAGTCATGGATTTTTACTGGGCTTGTTAACTCTGTTGTTATATTTTTTTCAGTCAAGGGGATAAAGAAATCTTTTGGCAAGAGCCACTCACGGGGGATTAGCTGCGAGTGGACCGAACAAGGCAGTGACTCGTCAGAGGGGGTGACCCCTGACTCGAGGGTCAGGCAGTGACTCATCTTTGCCTCATAGCCAAGGCAAGCTGAAGATTCCCAACAAGTATTTTCTCCGTCCTCACTGATCTCCCTCCGTGCAGTGACAGGCCGTGCAGAAGATGAGCTCTGTTATGACAGCTGCTATTCTGCAAAACTGGGGGAAATGATAAAGTAGGTAGAATATCAAAGGGTATAGAAACTGTTATTGGAAGGAAACCATAACCTTCTTTTACAATCTAAAGGGGCCTGTCTGCTTTCCTCCTTTATAGTTTTCAGAGCTGCAGGTGTTTTCACTGCACAGCAGCAGTGCTTCAATTCGTTGCAGAGCTGAAAGGTGACAAGAGTGGAGAAGTTTCTGTTATAAATGTTAACTCTACCCAGTACTGATGGTATCATGGATGCTGTGGTGGTGACAGGAGAAGGTTCTGAGGGAGCTGCTTGCACAAGCTTTATGAATTGAACTCACTTACTTTGGCTGGGAAGTTACAAGCAATGCATTTGGGATGCAAAACACCGTAGGAGGTGAAGCCAAAAATCAAAGTGAAAGCTGACATGTATCGGAGGTCAGATTGTGTGTGTAAGGCTAATATGTAGATGAGTATCACTGAGAAAATAAGTTATGGAGATTAACTCTGCTTTTGAGAAAATGGGTTAAATACTTCTAATATCCACTGTTTTACAGTCTTTGAAATCCTGACTATTTTACGAAGCAGTCAACTGCATCCTTTTATCAGGTTATCGAAGGCTTGGATCAATTCAGGATGAATAAATGTCCAACCTCCTCTATTGAAAGCTCTGTCAGTCATTGTAGTGCACTGGAGGTTTTCAAGAAACAGCTGTGGAGAAGGAACCTTTCCCTCCTAGCTATTGTTAAGGAAAAGTAACAAAACACTTTCATTGCTGGAAGGGAGTGTCAGCTCACACAGTCAGGTTCAGTGATGTGTGTTATTTTTTGTGGGAAGAAACTGGACGGAGCTAGGTGAACCTCATCTGTACTGTAGCATTGTACCTTAAAATGACATTTCCCAAATCACAGAAACTAAGCTCCAGTGGAATTTAGCTGCCCTGGCATTCAAAGAATAAAGGGGAAAGAGTAATATTAAATATACTATACATACTTAAGTATATATGTATTTGATACCTATTAGTGTGCAAATACAAGTATGTCATTGTCAAATTTTTGCTTTCTGGCTATTAATTAGTTGTTGATTTCTTGTAAATGTGCATGGTAGAGCAATGGTCTTACAGGTCTTATAAAAGGAACAGGCTGCAGGAGCTGTATAAAGGCAATTAGGTAGGGTCTCTGTGCATGAGGAGGCAGGCAAATAGGAAGAAGTTGTCTGAAATGCTGGCAAGGAGCAGGAGTAGTCATGGAGGGGCAGGTGATCTGCAATAAGCACAGAAAGAAGGCGGCCTTTAGGATTAGGAATATGACAAGCTTTGTACCTTTCCAGTATCTCCTTTATCTTTCACTCTGTGCAGACCTATTTTGGGTTTGTTTTTTTCCCAAAAAACCCCACCTGGTCGCAGGTGGTGAAATGCCCACTCAGTACAAGCAGTCTTAAAACTGTTAGCCATGGGCAAGCACAGAAAGCTGCAGTGTGCATTTCTCTACCACCAGCAGCTGTAATGAATGCATCAAACTTACTTTTTGCCTTGGCTGTCCATAGGGTATTAGATAAGGTTCAGAGTGTCCCTGTTGGTTGTCAGGGTCCTTCCTTACTGGGCGGAGGGTTCACGGCACACTGCTGAGAGCTCAAGGAGAAGAGCTGCAGCTGTTTCACTCTTTGGCTGCAAAGAAACTTCCTTTCATCAGGGTCAGACTGCTGAAGGTAAAGCAATATGTTACAGCTGATCATCTCTTTTTGTGCTGGGGGTATCCAGGGCCCTGTCCTCCTCTTATGGCTCCTCTCCCCTGCTCCTGGCTGACCCCTGCCCCTGGCCAGCAGCATGTCCAGTGCTCGTCAGGCCCCGCGTGAAGCGGATTCAACCCGCTGGCCTGGAAGGAAACTAACTTGACAAAAAAGTGAATTGTTTGCTCCTGGGTTAATGAACTGAATCAGCTCAGTGAAGGCTCTAATGAACATTAGTTTGATGCAAGAGAAAGGGTGTGTTAGCATGGCTGGGATGGAGAGAAGAAAGGGCAGGGCTGGAGCATGGGACGTGCTACTTTTGGCAGTGATGAACTGTGAGAGTGACTCAACTCTTCCCCAGGGGGCTCTTAGTACAGGACCGTGAAACAGGAACTCCTCTTAGTAGAAGCTGCACCATTGCCTGTCATTATCATAAACAGCCAGTGGCACGTGTGCTGAAGCAAGAGATCACAGTGCACACACAGGACTCCCAAATTAATTCAGAGGTAGAGCAAAGCACACATGATAGTTGTTGGCCACACTGGTGGATGTGCTGCTGCAAGTCACTCCAGGAATGTAAAAGTAAAGGTTGTATCAGAATTTACTGGTGGGAGGAGTGTGCATGCATGTGTGTGTGTGTAATAAGTAATCAAGATGAAGAGAGACTTATACCCAATCTCCCAATAATCATCATGAAAGCACTGTCTTCCCAAAGAAGAAACACTGTTTCTGTAGAATATGGTGAAAAAGTGTTAATCATAGATTAATTTCCGTAGATTGAATTTTCAGGGTATTCCAGGGCACTTGTTTATTTTGGTTCTGAAAACCGTTTATCATAGCTTTATTAAGGTTTATGTGACAAGCATTTTGGAAGCTCTGTTTCATATTAGTTAGCCAAATTCTTTTTTAGTAGTGTTGTTCTAGAGGTCAGGGCTGAGACCTTTATGTCAGAAGGTGACCCAAGAATTTGGGCAGAGTATTATGTTCTAATTAATTGGAAGTATGAAGAAGAAAGTTTTCATTTCATAGTGTGTTTACAGATTCAGTGAGTCTGAACAGTGAGGAGTAATAAGTAGTATGAGTTAAGATTTTCCTTTACTAAAGGAGGAAGGTTAGAGATTTAAGATTTTTGTCCTCATGTCTTTTTCTGTTGTCATTTCATCCTCAACTTGCAAGCTTTTTTTCTTGTTGTCCTCTTTCATTCGGTATGTGTAGCTAAAGCTAACAGAAAATGAACATATTGCTCTCTACCTGTAAGGTTTTCATTGCTCACACTGTAAGGTCAAACCATTTTTAAATAGTAAAATTCTGTAGAGAGCAAATTTGTGGCAATTTAGGTGCAAATGGGACACCACTTTCACACAAAGCTCTCTCTGTCAAGACTGTATCAGAGAAGGAATGAGCCATGCATTTTTGCATTGGTTACACTTCAAGGGATAGCCCTTAAACTTCACAAAATAAACATGCATTTTTGGTCATTTTAATAAACCCAGTCCTTCTTTAATACTCTTTCAACTTAGTTGTAACTTCTATTGGTATAGCTGAAGTGTTTAGGGTAGAGACGTCAGAAAGAACCAGACACTGTAGGGTTGTCCTTGATACATTCAGGATTTAGGTATCTCCTCAGATACTGCTGTGGCTTTAGGAAACCTTGGGCCTTGCCCCAGTTTAGTCACATTTGAAAAGTTCGTCAATTCTTAGCAGGAGTTCTGCTCTTGCCAGAGCTGGCTGTTAGCTTTCACACATTGTTGGTGTTAGCACTGTGATTTCTTCTTATCTCAATAAAAGCAACAGCCCTTATTCACAGGATGACCACTGAAGTCTCTTATTTCAGGTTTTTCTTCTTTTACTCACAAATGCCCTTTGAAATAAATCTACAAATGCAAGATATAATTCAGATCAGCTGGAACAATACATTTAGTGGATCATGCACAGAAAGTTGTAGGTGTTCCTTGTATGTCATCCAGGGTTTTTCTTTTTCAAATGTTCTTGGCTAAAACATGTTTTTGTGTGGACAGCAGTACTGATGGCCTGTTGGTCCACCCAGCCCACCACTAACCACTTGAAATGAAGTTATTTTTGTAGTTGGCAGATTTTCTATAAGCAAAATGGTTCTGATTTAGCAGCTGGATGCAAATATCTGGCATGCTTTCATCCTCCATTGGCGACATTGTAGGCTAAGGCAAGCGTGCTGCAAACGTGTGGTTTGTTTGTATCTTTGCAAGGGGATTGATGACAGGTCTAGCTGAGTTACACAGGCATAGGCCACCTAAATCTCCACATTTAAGCTCTCCTGAAAGATTGGTGTATCGCGAAGCTGGAAATTGGGTAAATCTGTATTGAATTGGAAGTATCCACAAAATCTGAACATAGAGCCCAATGGGACTGTTGAATCTGGCATATTTGTTTAACTAAGGCTTGCTATAAAATGCATGATATATGCTGATATTCTTTCCAAGTGTCCTGAAGTATTTCTTCAGCGCTGTTAGAGAGGACTTTAGAATGACAGTCTCGGTGGGCACCCTTCAGCGTTTCTTTACACCTCTTCGCAGATGCCAAAATGATCTGTTCTCCTTTGCTGCTCTTTTTTCTGAGCTCAGGCAAACTAAATAAAGAGAACTTTTGAATCACCTTCCCCTGGGCCTGTGTGCTGTCTAGGCTATGACCCCTGGATTTCTACTGGAGGGAAGCAAATCACAAATGTGTGCAAGTAAAAGGACAAAAATGGATTTCGCCCCCCCCACAGTCCACACAGATTAAGAGAACTTTCTTCACTTTTCCTGATTCAAGAAATAAATTCTTGAAATGAGTAGGACCATGGTGAAGTGTTTGGTGTTTGATTTTGTTGTCTCCAGAGAAGTTGATCCTGAGCACTGGGAATTCCCACAGGTCCCATTGGGGTGAGAATCCCTGATCCTGTGAATGGCTGGCAGGTTGCCCCATGCGAGTGGGCTGTAATTCCCAGTGCTCAGCATCACGTTTGACTTTGTACATGACTTTGACCTTGCTGCAAGGCCCTCAGTCTCTGAAATTTCCACACGGTTTTGGCAGCAGAACAGTGTTCAAATGATGTTAAAAGAGATAATGTGAAGCTGACAACTGAGTGTCAACAGGGTCTCAGTTGTCAATCTTTTCCTCAGCCCCCCTGTTCTGGTGGAGGCCAGCTTGTTGCTGAGTGTCTCAAACTCCTGATGTTTTTCTGGATGTTATTTGCCCATGGTTTAGGCCAGGCACCAGGAATGTGGGGGCCACAGGCTGGAATAAATTTACCTATTTCTCTGTATACAGCCAAAAGCTGTGTGCATGATCCTCTTTTTGTGCAAAGCTCCAGTAAGCTTTTGAACATGGGTGCTGGTAATGTGACAGGGCTGGGATTTTACCCCAGGTGTTTTTACAACTGCATGTTTAATCTGCTCTGAGCAGCTTCAGACAGAACTGCGATTAAAAATGCCTGAGCAGGTCTCTGCAAGCTCTGTCCCTGGGCCACATTTCATAGCACTGTACTGGTGTTACGCACAGGAGGTGGCAGAGGGAAGAAGTGCAGAGTGAGAAGTGCGGAGAGCCCACAGAGCAGCGGGCAGATAGTCTTCAGGGACACAGAAGAGGGAGCTTTCTTCGAATCATTCTAGTAATAAAACAGGGTTTTGCTTGTGGGCCAACAGAGCAGCCACTTGCCTGAGGCTTCCAACACTCACTCTGAGCCATTGCAATCCTTACATTGAATTTTCCCTCCAGCTCTCAGCATTCACTTTACACTACTTCCATCTGTGCCTTTCTTGTTGCCTCCCATCTTGGTGGTCTGTTCTGCTTGAATGCGATTCCTGGGCGTGCTGCACTCCTGCACCCTCCTGTTACATTGGGAAATGCCTTACCCATTACCTTTAAATAATGTACACAGTAGGAACGACATTGGTTTTCAAAAAAACCCCACAGCACAGAGATTCAGACCTGTTCATTCCTTGCCTTTTAGTTCTGGGGTTCTGCTTTGATCTAGCCTCACAAATGTTAGGTCTGAACTTGTGCCAGTGTCTGATCTGACAGTGTTTTGGTTTGAAGAAACATGCCTTTTATTTTTAATCTTTTTTTTTCCATGAGAAAAATTAAACTTGAGTGGTTTGAGGGGGAATATTTTAAGTATTTGGAACAGTTTCTGTGATATGAAACCGTGTGATCCATAGCTGTTGAAATATAAGTGATGGCCAAACCCTATGCTTTTTCCCCTGCAGTCAGAAAAAGGCCTGAGACCAAGAGAGCTGGGGAATCCTCCTAGGGTCTACAATCCTCTTTTGGTAGGTTCATTAGCAAGTAAAACAAATGTAAATCAGTTTAAATAGAAAGCTAGGTTAAAGTTATGTGGGTGGATAGTTCAAGAGGTGCCCTGGAGAAAGCCATTGCCACCTTTTGCTGTTGACCTCGGGTGAGTTCCCCATCCCCAGAGAGTGCCTGCTGAACCCTGTGCTTTCTGCTGCACATTAGGAGGGGACTGCTTGGACAGACTGCCTGGAGCAAAGATATGAGCCTTTTGTCCTGAGAGACGTATTTATTCCCTCTTGTTTTGATCATGGGGATGCTTTGGCAATGTTTTGGGCAAATTTTTCTCACCTCCTGAGGTGTTATTTGGATTCAGTTCTGTTTGAAGGAAGAATTCCTTGTGCTGGAGCCTATCCTTAAGTAGCTCCAACTGTTTTGGTGAATGTAAATCATAGCTTGGTGTTACTTACAGCTTTTCATTGCTGTCTACTTGACAGCTATTTTTGCTAGAAGGTGCATTTTGAGAACCAAATTATTTATGTATATGTAAAAAATGAAAAGTTTCTCTCAGCAGAGAAGCCTATTGGTAAAATCATATCCAATTTTCTTTTTGGTGGCTGGTGTCCTAAGGCCATGGGAAGGCTTTGCAGACTAGACAGTTGTATTTGGAGCCTGGAGTACACTTGGCAGTAATATGAATTGCTAAAGATGTCTGGGAGAAATAATTTTCCCTCAGTGTCTTGCTGATCAGTTGGGTACACAACATGAACCTCTGAATGACACACAGCAATTGCTTCCAGCTGGCTTCTGCCCCCCAGACCCCACAGGCACAGTCCCTCCTGTGAAGAAGCAGCATTTGAACTGACAGGGTTGTCCGAGAGCACTCTGACTACATCTAATTTTTAGGGGCCAAATTAGTATCCCCTGTTTGATGTTTGGAAGGAGGACTCCTATGCATAGCAGTTAATTTCTGGCAGTTGCTGTTGTGTTTATAAATGCCTGGGGTTGTCTCAATCTGCCAAGTGTGTGTCCAGTGGGGCACTCTGATCTGCTCATCTCTCCACAACCTTACGGAGGCTTCTCTGAATCTTTGCAGAGAAGTTCAGGATGGCAGTGGCTGTGGCTGGGACTGTGCAGTTCTGTGACTTGGAAAACCCCTTAGGTTCATGGTGCCCATAGCCTTCTCTTTTAGCCAAGATTCAGGATATGTTCCAGGTCAGGTTATGCGTTGGTCTCATCCTTGCCTTCCCTCCTGTCTCCCTAATCACAGATGATTACCATTTCTTTTGCTACAATGCTCAAGTGACCCTCCTGCACTGTTTCAGGGAGCCAATCCAGCCCAAAAGTACCTTGAAAAAGAAGGAATAAGCTGTGTGAGCCTGCTGCCCAGGAGGTCACATAAGTAGTGTTAGTGCTGGTCCATGGGAGAGAGTGGAAACACGTATCCTAGAGAGAGGGAAGAGCTCTAGCTATGTGTTGAAAGAGTTTATACTGCATACAACCTCAGTGATTGAGATAGGGAATTTATAAATGTGAGCTTTATCTAAGTCACTAATTGTTAATATTACCATGCTTGTCCTGCAGCAATGTCAGGAGCTTTCAGTTGTGATTGCAGCACCGCTGTGCTTAGCTCTGTGTGCACGCCGGAGGAAAACTGCACGGAGTTTGCAGTCTCCGTGGATGTGACAAACACAACCAAGGACAATAGAAATGTGCTTTGCTCAAAAGAGCCATGCTATTCTTGATGAAAAGTCCCTCTCACCTCTTCTGCCCTGCGTTCTGTGCAACAGGGCAGCAGCTTTGGAAAGGATGCAGGAAATGTGGCATGTATAGTGCTGCTCAGCTTAGGGAAGCTAGACTCTGCTGCATTGTAGGTTTTCTCCAGATCATAATAGTTAGCAAGGGATTTATCCTACAGGAGTTCATCTGAACTGCTAGTCTTGTCTTGAATGCCTCTGTAACAAGCCATTGCAGTGAGCTGCTGTCTTATCAAATGTTGTTTTAATTGTGTTCCCCTAAAAATTCACCGGATGTTCCTTGTTTCTTGTATCTGAGATAAAGAGAATAGTTTCTTCTTACTTATCTTCCCTGTGGCATTCATAACGTTGTCAGCCAGTGTAAGCTGAGCTATATTACAATTCTTTTAAGTGAGATGGGACCCAGTCTTTTATAATCTGGGCTGTTAGTTGCTGAAAAGCTGCAGCTATAGGGATGGGAACTGCACGGTGCCTTATAAAAGGCACTTCCATGCTATGATCTGCTCTTGGTACTTCTGAGAGTTGAGGTGTGTTCTTAGTTATATGCTACAAACGGAAGGAAGTATTCCTCTACACATAGCTTCAGGTTTAGCTCTGTGTCTTCATTCAGAGATATGAAGGGTGTTGTTTTTTGTTTTTTTGGGGTGTTTTTTTGGGTTTTTTTTGGGTTTTTTTTGGTTTTTTTTTTTTTTTTTTGTTGGATTTATCTGTCTTTGGCCATTTCCTGCTTGCTGAAACACTGCTCTGTGGTAGAAGTGTGGATGAATGAATGAATGTGTGTATCCATCAGGTTTTCTGCCACCACTGCCTAGTGCCTGGCAGGTTTTCCGCCACCACTGCTTATTTTGATACTACCCTGGGCTGTGAACTGCAGTTGAAGAGCAGATAAGTAGACCCTACAACTGGGCAGCAACACTGAGTGGAAAAGGGGAACCCAGCAGGGGCTGGTATCCTTTTTAACCATTATTGTCAATCCTTTATTGCTGTACCATTTAAGAGCAAAATGAGTGAACTACAAGCTTTAAAGGGATTTACTTCTGCCTTCTTGTGAGGATCGTGGTCACACATCTCAGTGTGTCATCTTTTGAGAGCCACACTGTATCAGCTACTGCAAGTGCCTTTACTGCTGGATGAACACAGAGTCATTTGGGGAAAAAAATTGGAAACATCTGAGGAATTGGCAAGTTTGAGAGGATTTCATCAGTTGTGATCAGTTGGATCCCAGCAATCATTTAGGGAACAATTAATTCCCTTAGTTCAATTCAGAACAGAACT
Organism: Pachycephala philippinensis; assembly: GCA_013397055.1. NCBI lineage: Eukaryota > Metazoa > Chordata > Aves > Passeriformes > Pachycephala > Pachycephala philippinensis. The sequence goes on along the minus strand of VWZT01012863.1, from coordinate 406,842 downwards.
CAAAAGTGAATGTAGTATGTGCAAGTCTTGTTTCTTGTGTAAGTACAAGCAATATAAAATAATTTACATCAGATCTTGTCTTAAGAACTAGGGATTGTTTCCTTCCCCCATTTGGAAAATCTAAAGATGTAATTAGATGTTACATAAATTGGATCTGACACAAGACAAACTAAGGAATTCCTGTTTCCTACCCCTGCTGCTCACGCCTGTTTCTGCTGCCAGTTTTTTGCTGCTCTGTTGTGCTGACGCAGCTGTTTGTAGGTCTGTGCCGAAATGATCCGGGTTAAACATCTCCACACACAAAAATATCCAGGAGCAAAATGTTTTTTTTCTTATCAGCTCAGATCTGCAGATCCAATCCAATTTTATTTATACACATCCCTCCACAAAGTCACACTGATGTAAGCAATGTGGCACTGGACTGTGGTGTGGCTTTGCACCCAGGGAAAATGGGCAGCAAAACAGGAGTCTTTTAACAGAATTATGTAAACCAGTGACACTGATAATTCCTGATACTCCCTCTGGCCTGAAACAGCTTCTGCTTTCAGCCTGCATGCACACACAGGCTCCAGATGGAAGTGGCCGCAGCTGGTGGTCTGCCTATCAGTGGGGTAATACTCACCAAACACGGTATCTAGTGGGGTCCACTTCATTCTGAGGCGTTTTTATACCTGCCTATATTTAGCAAGAAAGCACCTGTGTGCTCTCACAGGCTGTTTGAATAGTAGCAACTGTATTATATCCAAAACCTAAACTCAACACAACTCTTTACAGTGACTGGAAGGAAAATGTGTTGTTGAGAAACCAACCTACTGACTCCAATTCTGTCTCTGTGTTTAGCTGCCTAAGTTCTTCATTCATGCCACAGCAGAAGAAGACAGGTAAAGACACATTCTTTTGTAGATCACTTAGCATTTTCCACCACTTTTGCTTATTAGAGTAGAAAAGATGGAATTTCTTAAGGCATAATATTTTTCCTCTCAACCTATGCAGTTGCTACCTCTAGTTCAGTAAGGTTTGGGCTTAAGATGCTTCACAGCTCTCTGAGCCTCTGTTTCTTTGAGTTCTGTACTGACATTTGACAGCCAGAATATCAAGATGGGTTTACTCTTTTAAATGCAAGGTCCTTAAAAGATGTTAAATCTGCACATTGTTGGACTGCATCCTGGTACCTTTGAGCCTGCTCAGGAGAGAATTTTACTTTTCCTCTAACCTCCACAGGATGTAAATCAGGATAACTCCAGATTTTGCCTTCTCTGAGCATGCCAGATAGAATTAGTATGTAAAGCCGTACCAATTAAGAGAGATAATTACAAACTGGGATGCAGGGAACTCCCATTCACTCTCAGCATTCACCAGTTTAAAGTTTCTTCAGAGGAGATGCAGGGATAACACTCTAGGGTGGGAACACTTCCTTTTAAAATTACTAAGCAACATTACTGTCTTAAATGCAAATTAGACAATTAGCGGGGTCAAGAGACCACACAAAAGATTTTATTGGTTTGAATAAAATGCAGCCTGACATCAACTAGCTAGTAGCAACCAGATTTTCTGAGTAAGTGTGAATCACCATATTAGAAGCAACTTCACCTTGTGTCTAGCTCACACATCTACTGTGTTCCAAATCTATTATTGGGTGGTAATTATTTAAATCCAGCTTTCCTTGCTGTAAATACTGTATTTTACCTACTCTATTTCTACATAAAAGCTTGTTTATAATTTCTGTGCAGTCTTCATTCTACGCCTGATTTTTCTTTGACTTTTCTCTCCTTCACGCTTATTTTCTTCTTTTCTTGTGGGGTTTTGCTTAGAAGTTATGTAGACTATTTTTTAAAATCATAAAGGCATGAGTTTAACAGACTGTAAATTATAAATCTTGAGTTGACTTTTTGGCTAACACCCATGTGTTTTGGCTTTTACTACTTATTTGGCATACATTACCGTTTCATCCAGATGTAAGTAGTACTACTAAGGCGAAAAATCTGTGGCTGTACTATAGTAATGTTTTTCACAAAGTTCTTCATCAAAGCAAAAGAAATCTGTTATTCTCCAGATCATATTTTGAATAGACAAGGCAGACGAATGATGAGAGCAAAGATGCCATATCGTCTGGATCATGTGCAAAACGAACAAGGGTACTGGGACGATGTGGTGAGAACATATGTGAAGTTTATAGTAAGTTGGAAACTGAATCCAAGTCATATTTTAGTGTACTGCAAGTAAGAACTACCTCCCTTTCCTCCAGATTCTCCCACCCTAAATTTTGGATTGCCATGGTTATTACAGCTTTAAATAATAATAATACATAAAGTTTTACCTGAAGAGAATGTGGAAAATTTTTATTAGATCCTTTATTTCTGGGAAATGTGGTTCAAAAAGCATTGTCTTGCCTTTATTTACACAAGAGACAGGGTTCCTGCCAGCCAGCCATGGATGCAGGGCTTCTCCCAAGCGAAATGCACTGCGAGGTGTTTAAAGCAGCAGAGCTGGAAGGGAAGAGAGGACTGGCCCTGCCAGTTAGGGACACGCAGCTAAATAAATTGAACTCTTTATGCAGTGGCAGGAGCTGAATCGTGTGCCAGACAAAGCAGACAGTAGGCGTAAAGCCCAGTTAGCATCCACCAGTTACTAGGAAATATCTGACCACAGACATAAGGATGACAGAATTGGATTTTATTTAATTCTTCAGAGGTCTGTGAGGTTGCAATCCCATGCTTTTACTGCTAAAAGTGCAGCATGAGGCTGATGTGAAACCCAATATTTGTTTTCATGTCCCTTTGAAGCAGTATGGCCTGGGCAGGTATGCTGGGTGTCCCTCTCACAGGGGCTGTGCAGTGGCCTTGGTGAGAGAGGGAAATGTTGGTATCTTTCATTATACAGACAGTTATTGCAGCATAAAGGAAATGAGGCCCAAACCCTCAAAAGTTCTTCCCCTGACTCTAAGTGATTTCAAGGGCATTCAGGCCCAGCATATTTCCAGGGCTTGAGGCCAGTGTGATTTTTTTGTGGTGCCACCAGCAGCACAGGCACAGGCAGAGTTGGGATTTCTAGGTCCCAGGCTGGTGGCTTAACTGCTGGACCAGACTGCCTTTCCTAATCTTTTGTTCAGATCTGTGCATTTAACCTGTCTGTTCTGCATGAGGAAAACCACTGTGGTTTTTATGCTGAAGCTGTGCCTCTGAGCTGAAGAGACTCTGTGCTTCTCGGGTATGGGAGGTCTGTTGTGTTGAACTTGTGCACTGTGAGAATAAAAAGCCCAAGTTACAGTGCTGGGTGAGCAATACCTGGCACCCACTCAGCCCAGACCTCTTCACTGATTAAATCCTGTGCTGTGAGATCATAGCAAAATAATAGCATGAATCACCAGAAAATCAGAAGTGCTTAGCTTGTGTTTAGCAGGAAAATCTTGAGGAAAGAGTCCACACAGTAAACAAATAGTGAAGCGGAAAGAAGAGTGTTTCTACAAACTCTTTGATCGTGAATACATGTATTAAATCTGTGTGTGCATAAAAACAGAGTTTAATAAAAGCACAGATGAATTCCAGGTAATTAAGAAACTGAATTTTACCGTCGTTGGAGAATTCTGCTGAAGTGTACTTCTTTAAAAAAAAAAAAATTCTGCTTGCATGCGCCTGTCTTAAAAAAGTGAGTATGGCTACTCTTCACTTGCTTTGAGTCTGCACGTTAGAGTAGACAACCAGTAGATAATTTTGATGGCGATTTAGGGAAGCGGGGGGAAAAAAAGTCCAGCTGGGCACAGAGTATCTGTGTTCACTCCCACTGCAAGGTTTATTGATGCTGTCTGCAGATTTGTGTTTGCTTTACTGCTGGTAGTTAGAACTGGTGATCAAAGGCGAGTGTAGCCGTGCCCATGAAGGGACATAATTGGTTGGACTCTTTGAGTCCTCTGTAACAATACTCGGTTTGTTGTGTTAGGCAGCGCTCCACAAAGTATTAAACATTGTATGATTGCTGGGGCAGTCGGTCAAATGTTTTCTTCTCGTCTCGATTTCTTTTATACAGGAAACCAATATAGCTCAGAGCTCAGGGATGAAAGCTCTAAACCTGGAGGGTGCCTGGTGTTTCCTGAGAATCTCATGGGGGAAACATTCAGTCTCAAAACAGCTTTGCTGACAGATATATTTTTATAGCTTATTTTTTTTTTCTCCTCATTCTTTGTTTCATTTGAATATAATAGGCTCTTTATTTTTAAATTCTCATCTGTTCCTGCTGTTTATATCCTCACCCAAAAATCATAATTCTCTGGGTTATTTTCTTTTTTGACATCACACTTTGGCTACTGTTGAACATATGTGTTACAATGCTTGTATAGAAGGGACGTTGTTTATTTTTGAGTAATAAATTTTCCATTTTCTCTTCTGTCTTTTGAAAAGAATCCCATATTCCAATTTGAAGCAAAAGGTTATAGACCTATTTATAGTTTTTGAATTTTGGCAGTTATGTAAGCATGTTTTGTGGGTTTGTGACTTCATGAGACAAAAAGCTGGAGTTGCAGATGAATATGTAAAATTGTTATTTTCCTGTACTTTTTTTTTATTACATGAAGTGGAGAAAATACTTCTGATGCAACTCTATCTGGGTATACCTTGTGTATTCTGAAGATCACTCTTGGGTCCAAGCAAATAAGCTGCCCATGTCTTTAAGCTACCGAGGCAAGTTTCCCAGTGGACTCAAACATGCTGAAATTCATGGGAAATTAATGGGAAATTCTGTGGAAATAAAATGTACAGAATGGCTTCATTGCATGGCAGTGTTTAAATGTGGAATATAAGCCCCATACTACTAGTGGAGTTATATTTCTTTTCCGCACTTTTCAAAATTATTTGTTTTTTTTAGTCATTGAAAAAGAATAGATACACAACTTACTGGTGTGATACTTTCTAATGCGGACAAAGCAGCATGGGGTAGAAAAAAGATTTTAGGAAACATGACATTGCTTACATCCCATCAGTTACGGAAATGGGCTTCCAAAAAGCAGTATTCCCAGGAGGCTGCGGCACACAGAAGACTATCCCAAAAGCGACACAGGTACCTAGGCCACGAGAGTAAGGACATTCACTAAGCGAAAGTGTTCAAAAGAGATTTAAAATCTGTGTAAGAGGCAGGCAGCATGCCTTATTCTCACATTCTTCACATAAAATCTGTTTTAGTGTGCTGTGTGCGAGAAGCAGCCTCCCCCTGCTCCTGCCCCCGTGCACCCTGCAGCCCTGGGGGCAGAGCGTGATGTTTGCCCAAATGCCCTTTGTGTGCCAGTGCCTGCACAGCGCCAGGTCAGCATGACACAAACGCGTCACCTCTGGCACCGTGCAGCAGATTTCATTGTGAGTTCCTGCACCTTGAAAGCAAAGGAGGCTGGAGAGCCAGGGGCAGACTTTGCTCTCCGTGCTGCCACTGGCTCTGAATGACTTTTGGACAGTTCTTAAATCTGGTTCTTAATTACCTGTCTACAACTAGCAACTACAGTGTTTGCCTCTGAGAATATTTGAGAATAGACCTGGTGGGGAAAAAGACTTTTTTTGTCCCAGAAAAACTCTAGAAATTAAAATGATATATATACATCTCTGTATTTCTGTATATAATTATTTAATATAGAACATAACTATATGTATCTATAAATATATATACTTAATCTCCCATTTAACAAATACCCAGATGAATAATGATAACCCAAATAATGAAAATCTTCATTACAGAATACAATCTCTTCTTCAGATTGTTAAGGTTCAGTCATAATGCATCTTATTCAGACAGTTAAATACATTGTTGGAATTTTGATATTCTGTGGAAAGAAATGTTTTTGCTAAAGTGGGATTTGCTACTCAAAAGCTGTTTCAGGAATGCCTTTCTGTTGCTTAACTTAATGTAGTACCTGGAAATTATTTTAAACTCCTTGCAAAAGAACAGCCAGAGACCTCTTATATTACAATTAATAATTATAATGTAATTAATGACTACTACTTAACCCTTTGAAGTGCTCATGTTCTTTTTATGTGCTTGCCTCCTTGCAGACTGATCATCTTAATTATTTCTGTTTGCATGCACTTAGCACCTATTAAAATGAAATTTAAAATACATTCTCAAGCAGATTAGAAACTACTTTGTATATTTGGAGGCCATCTCAGTGGGAATGGACTAGCCTTTTTCATCTCCCTGTGCTGATGGTCTTGGACTTTGTACTGTGTCTTTTTCCCAGACCTTTGACAAAAACTCTCTCTCTCTGCTTTCAGCACTTTGGGCCTTACTGGTAATGGACTAATGATTAACTCTTGGAGCAATGCGGAGCCAATGTTTGCAGTTATCCCAATATAGTGAATTCTGCCAGCTCTTAAAAGAAAGAAACTTGTGGAAGTTTGTAGATTTGACACATTTTGTAACTGGATAATGAATTACTTTTCATGTTTCAGTCAGTATTAAAGGTTACAGGCTCTTTGTCACAGTTCACAAGCCCCTTGGCAATGAGGATATTTTAAAATCCTCAGTGGATGGAGGTCAAGTATGCAAGTCTGCAAGACTGAACAAGTTATAGATACTATTTTAAAGAGACCTAGAAAACCATTTTTTTCACCTTCAAAATAAGCAATGATATAAAAGAATAAAACCATCTGCCCTGAGTGGTCTCCAAATGGTGAGATTAGGCTTAAACTTGAACATCACTATGCTGAGGAATTGCACCGTTTGCGAAGCCCCGTCTACACAAGAAATACAAGTTGAGCTTTGGGTTTGTTTCTTTTTCTGGCTGCGATGGGATCATCGGATGCAGTTCCTACTCTCACTCCCACAGAGGAATGGTGTTGCAGTGCTCTGTCTCTCACTACATCAGCTCTTTGAGCTGAGTCGGTGTGCCTGCAAATGTGGCTCACACCTGCCGAGCAGCTGAACCCTCCTGGATGTGCTGGGAGTTTTGAGCCTCTAAAGTTTTCTTTCACTCTTCCTCTTCCTCAGATAAGCCCTCATTAACTGTGTTTATATGGTATCTGCTGGGCAGTTTTCCTGTTCTGCTTCATCTGCTTCCCTCATCACAGCCTATTATGTATGGGTAGGTGTCAGAACTTTTCCTTTTGCTCTCAGATCCAGATCTCTACAGAACTGTTGAAGTACTGCTGAAACTTTGGGATTCAGGAGATCTGAGTGTTTTGGGTTTTTTAGGCTTATTTTTGAGATGGTCTTTCTTCCTCTCTGAATAAAGAGGAGTGATAAAATTTGCCTTCCTCACTGGTTCATGCAATGATGTCTGTAAGAGTTTTTGAGATGCTTGCAGGACAAACTAAAGTGCTAGTGGTGGTAGTAGTGTCATACTATTATCTTGTCTGAATCGTCCACAATTTAAACACAAGACTTTAGGTTTTCTGTACCTCAGCCTGCAATCTGAAGCTGAGGTACAGAAATCATCAGTGGAATCCAGGGAACTCTGTACACCAATAATGTGCTAGGCTGAGGGACAGGGAAGGAAAAGCAATGGATAAAGGCTTCTGTCATGGATTGGAGCTGATATTGACCAGGCATTGCTCTCCTCCCTTCAGCTCGATAAGCTTTTTCAGTTTCTTCAGCCTGGTTGCTTTTACGCTGCCATATTTATTGTTATATGGTTGTTGCCTTTTTTATTGCAGATAATAGCTAATTGAGACTTGAGGAACTTTATTTGTTTAACCCTGGATCTCTGGAATAGAGATTACTTTGAACCTTTCAGCCTTTTGCTTTTAAATGCATTGAGAGAACCAACTCAAATTTAGTGCTTTTATTGCAATTTGAAAGACACAAATAGATGCCTCCATTCTTACAAGCAACATCAAAAGGCTAGAGAGTCTGGAGTGTATCAATCATACATTGGTCATTCACCATTAATCAAGCTACACATGCCTGTATCTCTATCAGGCTCTTTTCTCCTTCCAACGAGTTCGCTCTGCCCCACTGCTGGCGAAAAACAGTCAGGAGGAAACCCAATAGGGCCCAGTTGTCATGTGCTGTAAGTAAGGACAACTTGACTTCCTGACATACTTTGGTATGGGTGTAGTGTTTGTCACATGAATGAGTCTATGCTTATTTATATGCAGTGCCATTACATTTCAGCCGTGGAGTTTGGATTTTCTGTTTGCAGTTCTCATGAAGATCGCTTAAAATAACAGCTCCTAACTGTTGCAGACTGATTAGTTCATTTTATAACTGATAAAAACAATAATGTAATAAACATCAAAGTGCTTGGGTGCAAAGTCCAATAAATGTAAAGTAAGAACGAACACGGACATGTTTGATAGTTATTCCCAGTCCCCACGTACATGTGTATTTCTGTGTTATGACCCACCCCTTTTTTGTGTTGTGCAGTCTGTGCGTCATCATTGCTTAACTCCGCTCTCCGCGTTGTGCAATTTGTTTGGGCTTGCATCTCACCAGTCAATATATTGGTTTTCGTTAGTGCTCTGGTTTCATAAACTGAATTATCTCTTTGGATGGGAAATACAGTAAAAGAAGAGATGTGCTGCTTTAGAAGGACAGTGTTCTTGTTTGTGTGCATAGGCGTTACTTAACAGAGGTTGCGTATACTAGACTGCATGCCTTTTTGGGGTTAGCTAAAAAAAAAACTGGATTGCATGTTTCTACCTAAAGCAATGGAGTTAAAACATACTTCCTTATTCTTTCCCTTCTGATGTTTCCTCTTAACCCTGGTATTATTACTTTTATGCACCAAAGATAAGCTTACTTGCCCTATAAATCTAGTGACAGGAAAACTCTGCCCTGGAAAGTTTATATTAACACACAAGAGCTCATATTGCTGCTAGACAAGAAAATTATGCAGAAAAATGAAAACTTATTAGACCACATGTAATCTACAGTCATGTAGGAAGTATGTAAGAAATACAGAAATTAGCCCAAATGTCCCAAATTCTGGTCAGTACGTCAATGAAAGAGCTCCTGTCTGCTGTTGATTCCTTCTCTCTTGGTCATCCACATCTCAGGTACATGCTTTGTGGTGATAGTCCCAATAAGCACAACATGAAGACAATAGATGCACTGTCTGGTAGGGAAATATAAACCCCTTGGGTTTGTTATTTATTGTTGTTGGTGGTGGGTTTTGTTTTTGTTGTTGGGTGGTTTTTTTTGTTTTGGTTTTTTTTTGTTGTTGTTGTTTTTTTGTGGTGGTGGTGGTTTTTTTTTATTTATTTTTATTTTTATTTTTTTCTTCAGCCAGCAGCCTGTGTTGTGGCAGAGAGGGCAGGAGGTTCTGGGTGCCATGGCTCAGGATTATAGCTGAGCAGGTCTACTGGCTTACCTTTGAGAAAAGGGGCCCATCCCTCCCTTTCCCTGCTGCTCTGGTGGATGTAGGAGAGCATGCTACACTCATTCTGTTCCCTGATATGGCATAAGATGGATCCTGGGTAGTTTTGGTGGATGCTGAACCAGTGTTAAGTAAGGGGTCTACAAATGCCAAGAAATACCTACAGAATTTCCCTTCTGTTAACCTCTCCAGTTTTCTGACACTCTACCTGAATTTCTGGCAGCAAACAACAAAGAACTCCTTGGGAGTAATTATTCCATGGTGATGAATGTGGCACAACTGTTCTGTAATTTTGCTTTTATTCACTAGATACAGATCAATGTTTTTCTTTTCTCCTCAAGTCTCCTTTAAGTTATGGGATTGTCTAATGACAGGCTCTTCAAAGGAGAGAAACAATATTCTTACGCACATGGAAGCCATCATTGTTTCCCCTGCTGCTCCTTTGGCTTGATGCTGTATTCAAGGAGTAATTGTGGGAAGTCAGTGCTCCTCTTCCTAAACATAAACTAGGCTGAACTGCACTCTTCCTGTCTGCTATTGTTAGCAAGAGCATTAGAAAATTGCTGTGTACCAAGTCAGTCATGGAGAAGAAAAAGCAGGACAATTAGCATTTTTTTCCATAGCTTAATGCAATGCCCACCTTTTCACCTGCCCTACATAGGATTGTTTGCACTGGGAACTATGTCAAATAGTCTTGATGAGAGGGATGATTTCACTCCCTTTAATGAAATTATAAGGGGAAATAAAGCAAACAGATTCCCATTTTTTTCTCAGCAATGCCATACTCTTTCAGACAAGTGTTAGCCCGTGAAAGGAGCAGTTGTATGTTTGTTCAGCAAGCATGGTAAGAGCTTTTTCAAACTTACATAGTCTCTTTAGCTAAGATCATTATTAAATAATTTGTCCTTAACTTTCTCTGTGTTGCCACAAGAGAAATTAGTGAAATTCTGTCAAACATAGAACCAGATAAGCAAATAGTTTCTATATGCCTTAGCACCTTCTTACTTCAGATTGAGATTGTTAGGTTAAAAAAAAAAAAAAGAAAAAAAAAAGGCACCCAAGTCAAAGTTTGTATTTCTGGATTTATTTATTTGCAGCAAAAAAAAAAAAAGTATAAAATAAGTGTCAGAGAAATGCATGACACAGTTGCATGCTGTTAAAGAGGATCTTACTAGAAATTTGTGCTTTTAAAGCCTAGAGAGTTGGAATTAAACTCTTTCTGCTGCTAAAATGTTCTCTTATCTATATGTCCTGGAGATTTTATTATTCACAGTCTTCTTTCAAGGAATTTTCACTGAGGTGAGAAAAAAAAATTGTTTTACAGCAAGTGTGAAATATCATATGGGAATTTCTAGTATGGAGGAACAAATTTAGTTCTGAGTTTGGCATTAGGTTAAAGCTTTTGTTTCTGTTGTTTGAAAGATACTACAATTTTCTAAGCAACACATCAAGATGCCAGCTGTTTTGAAGACTATGATTTTCAAAACATTTATCTTGTGACAGAATAGTATATTTTCAAGTCTTGAATAAGGCTTATTTGGGCTCTGGGAATTAGTCAGCTTAATCTAATTTAACATTTTTATTGCTTTTGTTCCTGGTTTTTATAAGTAAGTAGATTTATAAGGCATCCCTATAAGGTAGAGGCATATACCATTTAATAAAGTGATTCAGAAAAGCATTTCATCCCTTTGGTTAGGGTAAGAAAATTTTCTTTTTTTAAATCACAAACACAGTGAATGATGATAAGCTTGCTCAAAGGATTTTTAGGTCAAAAAGGCATGAATAAATGTTGTCTTTCCACGAAGAGATGAATAAAGTGATTGTACTTACTGTGGCTGAGCAATGTATTTAAGAATATCTAGTACTGCTATTCAAAAATGTTCTTTTAATAACCTTTTTGTGCAGATGACTGTAGGCCCATGTGAATGTCCCAGTCAAAAGTGAGGAGTCTTTTTCTGCCTTGATTCGCCCAGTTTTAGAGCTGAGTTTGAAACTGCAAGTCTTCTCCAAGAGAAATGGAAAGACAAGGATTCTTTTGCCAGAAAGAGTGAAAATTTTAGGCCTTGAAATGTGAAATGAGACCTAACAGCTTGTGCTACAACAAATTTTACTGACCTACATGATAAGTTGAAAAGACTGGCTGGATTTTGGGCTAGCCGGCCATCTTAAAAATATAGGTTTTCATATTTTGTGTTCCACTAAAGTCATTATTCTGGGCTGAATGTGGCTTAAAAAGCTGAAACCTGTTACAATTTTCTGTCAAAACTACATCTTGGCAGGATTCAGTCTAGGGAAATCAAGGCCTTGTTCAAACTGAAACATTTAAATTTAGTAAAAGTTGTTGAAGCAGGGTCTATCTAAAGCCTCATACATGGCCTTATACACGACAGCCAGAAACGTGGTATAACTGACTATAACTGTGCTTGGGAGTCTGCTTTTCAAGGAAGTATTTGAAGTAGCCTCATAGCAAAACAATGCTATCTTCCTTATCGCTTGTGTTCTGGGGCATCGTTTGGTCTTTGTATCTTGGGGACTAAAATGAATATTCAGCAGTTCTCTAGGGGTGAGGAGTAAAACCCTGACCCAGCAGAAGTCAGCGGTTTCATGTTGAGGTCACATATTGGGTCATATATATTGGTTTGTGTCATAAAGTGTTACATTCCTTCCCAGGTGGTTAAGTTGTCCTGAGCTGGAAAAGCATTTCTTGGCATAGGATGAATGATTTTGAAGATGTTTGTCTCATCTAGACTTCCTGGCCAAACTGTAAGAACCTTACAGGGCAGAGAGAGAGTTGAGAAATGCCACCAGCCGCCGTGAGCTGTTGTAGACAAACCCTGTGCTTCCTGTGCTCAAGTACTACCACTTTTACGACTATGGGACACCATGGGATGACTAGTGAAATCTTTCTGACACTGGAAGAGAAGAGTTCACCATCCTGTGCATGAGAGATTTGCATGAGAGCATGGTTTATGCATAGGGCCTGTTGTTTTAAAGAGGGGTGTAATGACTTACCCATTGCCTGCCTGAGTACTCCTTTTTAATGTTAAACATCCATGGAACTGGAGTGGAAGCAGCCTCAGTTGGCCACATTTCTGAGAAAAGTGCATCACAATAGCACATTAGTCATCCTCACTTGATAAAAACAAGAAGGATGAATGAAAAGCTGTAGCACAATGTAGAGCTCTCAAGAGCAGCTTATATTGAAAGAGCTAGGGTTTTTCCTTGTTTTTAAAATGTGTGTGAAGACACCACTGCTTCCTGAAAGCCTCTCGGTTTTAGGTTTGAAAATCTACAGACTCCTTAGGATTTCAGGACCTGTACCAGTGGTTGATTCAGGCCTTTTACCCTCTGGAAGAAGAGAAACAAAATTCTGGCTTCTGCCGTGGCATGAGGCCATCTGACGTGTCCTTGGAAACAACCAAGTAGAAAAGGTTTGCCTGCTCTGTGTAAACATTCAAGAGCACACAGCATTTTCTGGGAGAGCTGGGCTTTTGTCCTGAGTCACTGCATTCTTTCTCCACAACTGTGCAGTTAGCTGCTGCCTTCCAGCATGTTGCAGAGTGCAGTTGGATTGCACGTGAACAGTGCTTGGGGCACATGAATAGTCTTTAAGTAAGTTATAGTGACCAGTTGCACTATACTGAATAAACGCTATTATTCTTCCTCTGTTTCAGTGTGCAGAGAAGGGCAGTTTTTTCCCAGGATTGAATAAATGGTGCCGTGCCAGATGTGAGGATCTGTTGAGCTGTATGTAGATCTCAGAGAAAAAAAAAAAAAAAGCAGATTTGATGACTTATGGAAAGACTTCTGCTTGTAAAAGAGAAACATAGAAATGGTCTCAGTTGCTGGCAGAAAATAATAGATGGAACTCAAATGCAAAAACATGATTTGAGCAGTGGGTATGTTAGCTGGGCAATCAGGACGAGAATGATTTCTGTTTCTCGTTGTAAAATAATATATCAGTCAGATGTTAGTCATCATTGCAGGAAAGTGGCAAAAACAGAGCAGTAAAGAGACCCCAATATACCTACCAGATGATGCTCAGACTGCTGATGGCACCAAGCTCACATCTGTAAGTTCAAAGACTTAACACTTGGTCCTTCATTCCCACATTTGTTCATCCAGCTGCTTTGGTTCTGTGGGCAAAATTTCATCGTGGGAGTCACTGAAAACTGGCTCATGAGTTCACTGGCATATGAGGGGTACTTTAAAAATATGAAGCATTTTTACATGCAATGTGATTTATAAGTTTGCTTTTTTTCTGTATGACTGACTGATTTCATTGTAATTTCAAGCTGTGATGTTACACAACAGAGAGAATCACCCTCTGCTGTTATAGTCCCTTTTATTCTTTGCCTCTTATTTGGTTTGCCGTTGAAATATTGGGACAAATGCCTCAAGAAATGGTGCAACAGTCTCTCTAAGGCTTTGGAGGCCTGGACAAAGCAATGGAAGGAACATGCAATGTGCAAGTTACGCACTAGGGAATCATGAAGACATTCAGTTATTGTTTTTTTGTGTTCTGAGTAAAATGACTTTTGTAATTTAATTAAAATGCAGAACCCAGGCTTGCAAGGTGTTCAGCACGCTCTGCTCCTTGTGAAGACAGTCTGTCTGAAGTGTGACAGATCTTTTTTCACTCCCCTCCTATGCCTCTGTGCCACAGTGACGTTTTCCAATCCTGAGACAGCATTTAGATTAAACATTTGGAATTGAAGGCCCTAACTTTGCTTAAAAAACTAACTCCAAGGCAGATAATAAGACTATGAGGATAAGCTACTACTTCAAATGAGTGGAAATATTGTTTTAAATATGTTTAAATGTGTTTGTGTCATAGGAATTCAGGACTAGATTTGGGGCTTTTAAAAACTTTCTTTTATTAATGTCGGGCTATTACTGGACATAGTATGTATTTGTGTTGAACTAAAATATAATTGACTATAAAACAGTCTTGACATGTCATGATTTTTAGGAGGTCACTCCCCCTATTTTCTTTAAAAAGTTACAAGTGATGTGTCCTAAAATATAAATTTCCAAATATGGATTAGATCTTACAATATAAAATAATGTTGCTTATGCCCAAGCAAATAATAAGGTCACTTGTCTGGTATTAGGTCTTAAAGTATGACTAACTAAAGATTTCTTAAAAAATAAAAAGAGGGAAAGGAAGAGTCCTTGAATACAACTTCAGAAGGGCAAAGCTTTCTGCTTTGTGTACGCTTCTCTATTCATGTGACTTTGGACAGAATAACAGTGCCAGAGCGGATTTTGAGAATATCAAGGGGAAAATACAAAAATTCGATTCACTAAAGTCTGAGAAGATGTGAATCTTAGCTGCATGTCTTCCTTCAGTATGTCAGAGTTAAATGCAGTTGCCTCTGGAATGAAGTTGACAACAAAGAGTGATTAGGCAGTGTCAGTGACCGATTATTTATGCATCTCACCTTAAAAAGATCTACAACGACCAAGACTGGCCTCACCAGGAGTCTGGGCTAAAGCACCCACTTACGAGAAATGCCATCAATGCAATTTCTGTTTCAGAGGAGTGGAAGGTGATATTAAGAGTACTGTGGTAACTGAAGAGGTTCCACAGATGTGTATATCCTGCATTGTTCCCAGTGTCACTGGTCAAATCTTGTTGCTGCTTTTTATGTCTCTATATCACTGAAAGTGAAAAAGGAGAAAGTGCAGCAGGAAAGAAAAAATAGTTTTGTCTTCACTGTTCTCACTGTTCTTTGTGTGGTCTTACCTTTCAGTCCTGATGCCCAAGGAGTTGCAGAATGACAATATTTCTCAAAACTGACTTGGTTTTGGAGAAAACAGCTACAACAGCAATTTCTTCTCCTAAAAAGTAGTAAACTGCAGTTACTTGAGGGTGCAGGCAAAACTACAGAAATACTTAATGGAATGCATCTGAGTTTCCATGTCCTGTGCTGAAATGAGAAAGCAAGGAAAAAAAAAAATCAAGCTATAGTCATTTGAATGTTTGAAATTAATTTCAGAGAATGACTGGTATTTTTTGGGAGGAAATACTTTCTTTGGGTTTTTTTGTTAATCTGAGTCAAAATAGGAGCACGCTCACAAAGTAAGCTTAAATATAATGAAACGTGGGACCAAGATATTGTAGTTAGCAATGAAAATGAAAATAACATTCAAAGGATTTCAATTAAAAAAAAAAACCCCTCAGGATAGTAAAGGGATCTTCTCCTGTTTGAAAATATAAGGTCTTATATGTCTCTGCAAAATGCATAGAATTTGGCTTCTAGAATTTCAATACTTTGACAAAGCCCCAAAAAGAGCTGAAAATGAGGGAGTCCTTGCTCTAAACGTCAGCGACTTGGCAAGGCTTTGGGCAGTTGGCATTAACATCAATGCTAGTATTCAGCTGACATCCTTGTTCAATGTATCTTTCTTACTGCAACTGGCAGGGGACAAGAGCTATTGTGACTGCAACTTTGAAAGCAATATTTAATTAAGTAAATTGATGTGTTCATCGGGAAACAGCAAATCATTTTTATGTGGCCTTTTTTTTCCCTTTATTAAAGGCTCTTGAAGGGGTGCTCTTTGCATTCAATAAAGTTTTATCTTTACAGTAAGTACTTAGTGGTTTGCATGCTTCAGCTTGCTGCTCAGTGGGTATCAGGGGCAGAGTTTTTTTCTTTAAATATCTTCATTCTCTACCTATACTTCCAGGAAGAAATAAATTTGATGGTGTTTGACTTGTGCTAATCATGAAAATCGTCCTTTTTATTAAAGGATATTGTTCAGTTCTGCTAAAGGAGTGAATAAGGAGAAAAAAACCACATATCAGTGACTTGCTCCCTCCTGCTTCCAAAAATAATTGTACATACACTGTGCTTGTGGAAGAAAAAAGGAGACATTTGCTAACATTTTGGAGGGGAAAGCAGCTTGTGCAGGGAGATGTAATCGTTATCCTCTGCTTGGGCCTCCCAGAGAAGAGGGAGAAACCAAGATGTGAACACTAAAGGGTTAAGCACAACACTGAGAGAAATTTGTCTATTGTTTCTTTATTAATATCTTTCACCAACTTACCACTCATCACCTTTTCCAAGTAGTCTCTATATAGCAACAAATGGCGCCACAGAGAAACCAGATGCAATCTCATGTTTTCTTTTCATAAATTTGCAAATTTGTTAAAAGGAAAAGTAAGGGAAATGGGAGAAAAATGTTTATTTTGTAGAAGCTGTACCAAGGAGCATTGAGAACAGGAGACTCTTTTTGCTGTAACCCCCTGTGCTACCTGATGGGCCTGCACAGTTCTGAGTGTGATTTGGTTTCCCTAAAGGAATTGTTCTGTGTCATTGAAATGAACCTAAGTTCTCTTCACAGCACTCTAGACCATCCTGAGCTTGTATTCTGAATATTTAGAGCGTGTTGTCAGACCCCTAGGTCCAAAACTGGATTCTGTTATGCTCCACCTTTAGTTTGCTGCTAACTTTCATCTCTCTGGTTAATTCCATAACACAGTTTTCCTCAATTACTTATCTGCATATAATTGCTACATCGATGTTTTTCTATCGGCAGCACAATGCTATGAATGCACAGACTGGTTTTTTCCCAGCAATGTTGCTCAAAGTCCTTAAATTTAAATCTTTCCTTTACTAAGTAAGTTTATTACTTTTGCTNTTAAGTATTTTTTTTTTTTTTTTTTTTCTTCTTTTTTTTTTTTTTTTTTTTTTTTTTTTTTTTTTTTTTGTCTCTAAGCTTCTTTCAGTTGCAGCTGACTTTAAAAGGTGGAAAGCATTTATCTTTACATGGAAAACAACCATATGCTTTGTTTGAATATAGGTTATTTCGGTTAAAAAAAAAAAAACAATAAAACAACTAAATACCAAGTAAAAAAACCCATTCCAACCCCCAAACGTATGAAAACAAAAAGTCTCTGCAAGACTAGATAGTTTGTATCTCTTTTCTTGCAGTCGGGTGTCCGATAAACATTAAATGCCAACTGTCCTTATTATAATAGAAGATTTCTAGGTTTTTACAAGCGTGAAGCATTGTTGTAAGAGTTACTTATTTTCCCTTGATGAGTTTTGTAACTTAAGAAATTTTCACTGAGATGCACAGAGTAGGCTCTCCTATTATGGCTGAGTGCTTGTCAGCAGTCCAGGCAGAACTTCTGGAGACTGGTCACAGGAAAAGATCATCCTCCACCTTTCAGCCTTCTGAACTGTAGCAAAGGCTAGCCAAGATGCATTTAAAACAGCTGTTCTTTTGTAGCAGCAATTACTGTAGTTGTTACAAGGTAGTTAGATGATCACAAATGGGAGGAAGATCGGTTTAACAATTGTAAATCCTTGCTGCCACTCATTTCTGAGTATGGAGCCTTGAATGAATGGAATTAACTTCTGTTTCTTTAGAAAATACAATTGATGGGATGTTTTACCATCAAGATGAAGAAGATCATGTTAGTAAAAAAAAACCAACATTAATTCCTTCCTGTCGATTGCACAACAATTATATTCCAAGTTTTTCCCATCCCAATTGATGATTTGCATATATGTATGTGCATAAAGGCTGGTTAGCCTATTTAAATGGTAATGGAAAGACCTGGAAAGTATTGCCTTATATGTAAGATTTTTTGAGAACTTCTGTCACCTCTTTGGCCAGTCGTGAGCTTTGCCATATGATGTTAGTGGACCAAGACTTTGCTAGCCAGTCTTGCTAGCCACTGGAAATTTGTCAAAAAGCCAGCATGACTTTCTGGCTGGAGTTGGTTTGAGGTGTCTGTGGCTCTTGGTTGAACAGGAGAAAAAAAAGCTTACACTCAGATTCCCCTGACTTTTGAAGAGCATCTTGTCTCCTTATCTTTTGCAAACCGTGCTGTAAACACTTCTTTAACTACTTCCAGAGCTCATTTCCACCAGCACAACATTTGGCTAGGCGCTTCGATTGCCCCCAGAACAGAGGGGAGCAGCGCTGCTCGGTCGCTTTGTTGCCCGTGTTAGGCTCTATCACCGCCCAGGCGGTGTTTACAGAATGCCACAGTTAACGCTGCCCAGATGCTCTATCTGTGGGAAGCCCAGGGAGCAGGCACGGAGCGCCGCTGTTTTCCAAACCCTTATCCGAGGCCTTGCCTGTTTGTGCGAGCGGGGTCACCCCGCGGCCCGGGAGCGCTCTCAGCCCTGACAGGAGATAGCGCTGCCCAAGATGTTGAAGTTTGTGTTGTTTAGGCCACTTACGGCTTTTCAGCAAACGTTTTAGAACAAAGTGATGGGGTTTCTCTGGCAGCTTGTGGACCTAAGAGCGTTTTTTACCTTGAGGCTTTGGTAGGAATGCTGCCTCTAGCTACCCGATCATTTTATGTAGTTGCTAACAAGGCATATGGACTTTGCAGGAGATGCGTGGTTTCCAGGCTGTGTTTTGCTCTGGTCATTACCTTTTGTGCTTAGGTGTACATTTTTTCCAATGATTCAATTTCTCACATATGTTGATGATTACTAAAGTCAGTCATATCGTCTTTTGGACAATCAGCTTGCTCTTCATGGAACACACAAAATAAGACCTTTTTGTTAGTTTGTTTTTGTGGCAGATTTTAGACTGTGCATATCTCATGCATATGTCAACTACTCCTAGGAACTGAAGAAGTAAAACTATTTTCATCATCCTGAGGGGATATTTGAAATAAAATATACAGTCTAACTACATAGTGTCATAATAGAATAACGCAATAATATATTACTGAAAAGAGTCAATATTTTTCACAAAATAAACACTTCAGAAACAGTCACGTTCCTCCATGTGCATATCTGGGATGTAAGAAAATACAAATAATTTCTAGCAACTTTATTTGTTTTCCACTAACTGTACAAGGCACAGAAGTATCTGGCCTATACAGCCTTTGAAAATTATGTACCTGTTTTTATGGGTTTTAAAAAGTATTTAAATTTCATAATGTGTTTTTTAAAACTTTTTTAAAAACGGTTTAGTTGGTGTTGTGTATTTCTCTTTAAAAATTTTTTGTTTGTTTGTTTCCTGAGGAACTTAATTTTTTTTTTCTGTATATTTTACCTTATACAAGAAACTTTTGTGTACAGCACACAAATGACCGTGTTACCTGAGGTTCTACTATGATTTTTAAGTGTGTGAATAAGGGTTTTTTCCTTTAAGGGCTGAATGTAGGGTTCTTTTAACTGCTTCATATCCACATTCCAAAACCTATTTAAAAACCTGAGTCTAAAGTCCAGCTGACAATGAACTCTATTTTCAGCTAAAACTCCCTCCTCCCCCACTTCGCCACACACTGTTTCTGCTGCAGGTCCACTTGTGATAAAGACCAAAACTGTTGTTTGGCTGACATGCAGAAGGAGTTGTTTATCAAAAGGAGGCTATTCTAGGAGGATATGCTCTTTAAACAGAACAATGGGGATTTTGAAGATAACCAAATCAGTACTACTTAGGTGTTAGATCTGTTTTAAATTGTTTCTGTGTTGGAAAGTAGGAGGGGGCCCTGGTATTTGGCTTTGAATCCCTGGCTTGCAAGTGTGAAATGGCTAAATCCAAATTAGCTGCCAACTGTGCTTTGTACTGCAGTTCATGCTTGTCTGTAGGGCCTGAGCACAGCACCTGAGGAGCACAGGCTGGGGGTCCAGGGAAACGGGCCCCAGAAAATCCAATTTAATTTTGTGATCCAGATGTACCTTGCACTTCACCGAGGTTGTTTTGTTTTGTTTTGTTTTGTTTTTAATCCACCCTTAGTGCTGCCTAGTTGAAGCAGAGGTGCCTAAAAGCAAACCTACTCATCTTTGATGAGTTAGGTCAGGTTATAGACACATCCCCATCCTGCTGATATAAATTAATTAGTTTCTGGACATGACAGAAGTATCAATAGCTGATAAGTGGGAGGAGAAACCAGGGAACCTCATGGGAAACTTAGTTCTGTGCAAAAGCTCAACAGACACATGTGAAGCATTTTTGTTTGGTCACGCCTTCTGCAGAGAGAGAATCTCACCAAGAATAAAGGTGACCTTCAAAGGCAAGGGAGAGGAACATTACATGTTCTGTCAAGCTCTTGGATGACTGCTTCTATTCTTTCTGAGCTATGACAGTCCCTCATTTTCTCTAATGAAGGCTTTTCTTCAAATATTTTCTCATATATTTTTGTTATTTTGGAATGTCACCAGGTACAACTGAAAATTCCCCTTTTTCCCTTACTTGTAGTAGCTTTTTGTGGTACATTTAAAAATATCTTCCCAAAATTAAGAAAGTGAAGATTCCCTATAAATAAAGCAGTATTAATTCTGTTCCCTGCCCCCCTGCAATGCCTCTACATGAAAAGAAAAGGAGCAAAAAACTTTCTTCTTCTCTAATGCTGACCATATGCAAGTGATTTATTTAAGGCCACACAGTGAATTGTTTGCAAGAGAGGGATGATTGTCTCTGCTGGCCATCTGATTACAGCTCAGCCTAAATATGTTCGGAAATTTGCAGGTGGTTCAGAACATCTGGGAGTGCCCACTTTCCTGAAATACCTATTTTGATTGATTACAGAAGGGGAGAGGTCTTTTTTACTCACCTGGTAGACATCTCCTGGCCCCAAAATTCAGAATTAAACTTTTTTCAGATGTAACTTTCCTACCTTCTCCCTCCCTTCAATACAAATGCAAGCATAAATTCTTTTAAGTGTGAAAAGGGCACTTCAGTGACCCCTGCCTAACATCACTGACACTGTTTGGCATCCTCACCTGAAGCCTGGATTTATTTTCCTAAAGATCCCCACTAGGTAAACCCCATGGAAAAACTAACCCTTGACAGCTCTTGCTGTTTTAACTGTCACCTTTCAGAGGCAACTGCGATGATGGGGAGATGAGGAGGGGCAGTTTGTTTATGCTACAGCCAGCCTTGCTGTTTGTTTTACATTCTGAAATGATGCATTTTCAGAAGCTCTATCACACATCCAGGAAGAGAAAGTGACTCTGTGGTTATTCAGACAGACGTAGGGATGTGCTTTGTGCAGCAAGGTAAGGGGTGTAGCCTGATTATTGCAGTAAGTTTTGACAGAGACAGTGCTGTCAAGAGTAGCAAATAATGAACCCTTTCCAGTGCTTGCCCAGAGTAATTGCATTGCAAGGGGCACAAGGATATCTCAGCCAACAGTGACAACCCCCTAGTATCCTGTGTTGTTCAGTCCTCTTGGAACCATGTGCTGTGCTCTGCTGTAAAGTTTGCACACTGCTTCATAGGTATTTTGCCTGAGATTTAAACTTATTAAACTAAAATGATCCTCTTTTAACTGAAATGGATTCCTAAAGAGGGTTGGGGTTTGAATTAGAGTGTCCCAGTACAGACTTGGAGGCCTATTGTTTACCTTTATGTTGGAAAATGCTGCCCTTGACTTTTAAAATTTTTTAATCTTATCTAAGTCAAGAAACCACACTTCCATTTGGCTCGGTGTTTTTTTGGCTTTGTTCTAATAACTGTTGACCTACCCACGTAGATTTAACTGACTGGGAATAAGGGCTGTTCCTGGCTGTCACAGTACCTCGTATACATTGACAGAGGTGTTGGAAACCAGGTTTTATGACAGCATAAAGCGTAGAAATCCAAGTTAAGAGGAAATACATTCCCATACTTGAAATACCAAAAAATTTAGTGCAGGAAACGATTATAACTTGCAGTGCTGCTGGAGTCCAGTGAATAATTCTCTGTTTTGTGCATACTCACATCAGAAATTTTCTCAGTGTTGAGCTCCAAGCATCAATTGCTGCTGCTTGAACTCTGGTCTTGCTTTAATGGTTGATTCTTTGCTCTCAGCGCTGTGCTGGATGGAGCCTTTGGAGACTATCACAATGTAAATAAATACAATCTGTTTGTTTCTAGCCTGTTAAAAAAACCCCCTAAGTTGTATGTGTCAAAGAAGGGGAAAAACTGTTAAGGATTCATTTGCATGCCCTTGAGATGCAGAAGGTACAGGAAGCAATGGGTTTAGGGGAGGGCTAGCGAAGTCATTCCATAGGGGTATAACAATAGGGAAACGTGTAGAGTGGTTAGATGCTGTTAGATTAGATTAGGGCAGATTTATTTGGCAAGTGGTGTTTATTTTTCTCTTAATCATATAGAGGTACTTAAAGCTTGCAGAAAAAGTCTTACTGAACAAATCATTGTGGAGAAATTGTGAGGAATGGTTAATTGCATAGGTGGGTGGTGGTTTTTTATTTTATTTTTTTAATCCTTCATAGGAAGAAATTCCTATTTTTAATTTTTAAGATTTTTTTAATTAGAAATGCTAGAGTAGAACTAGAAAATGGAAGATGGCAGTAAAGCAGTACAGTAGTTCAGGTATACTGAATGTCTCTGCTGCCGTGGTTGTGCCTAGGTTGGATTTTTGTTCATCTTTTGCGTTAGTGATAACTTTTCCCCACCTTTGCCCGTGTTGTTATAATCTTAAATGTGGTGAAATATGCTGAGTCTTACCAAATTTTATATTTCAGCAAAGGAGAGCAAATAGAACAAATGAATTCACAGTTGGCTAGGAGCTAATTTTTTGTAGTTGTTAGCTTGTATCATGGATTTTTCTGCCAGATAGCTGAAATTAAAATAGGAGGCATAGCATGGCCTGAAACAGAGAGAAAGGTTGGAGTTTCAGAGGGACAGCCTCTTCACACCATTGCCAAATCACCTCTCATTTACTTTGCATTTGTAGTTATAAAATAGGACACAAGTCTGATGGCTGCTGACAGCCCTCCTCAATATTTGTGGTTTCCCTTCAAAGGTTTTATTTGCTGCAAACGTTTTCCTGATGAAATTTGCAGTGAGAGAGAAAGCTGGTGTAAGCCGTGGCAGTGGAGCATCACAGAGTTAGCTGGACCAAGCGGCCTGTGGCGAGGCTCCCCACCTCTGGAGTGCCCCTCCTGCTGCTCACAGGGCTCCCAGGAGAGCCTGGCTCAAAGCAGCCACCCTGACTGTAGGAGGTAGTGCTTGAAACCACTAAGAACCTCTCCCAGAGGCCCTTTCCTGGACTATGCAACCCACCCTGGACCCTCTTCCCATACTTCCTTCTGGTACCACACTCTTACTCCTCTTTTCTCCTGGTTTAGCTGCTTTTTTCCCTCTGAAGACTATGCAGATGCATAATTCCCTGTTGTTTACAATGTCTCTTAATCCTACTGTGAGGGAGAGCTTCTTCCAGTGCTTTTCTCCCTTGTAATGCAACCAGAGCCACCATCAACCTTATCTAAAAACTGATGGTTTGTCACTGCAGCTTCTCCTGACCTCCAGCCCCCTCCTGCCCTTACTCTCTGCCAGGTACCATTCCTTACAATGCTACTCAAAATGGTTAGAAGGGGACTTGTGTGATCTGTGGCAAATACATGTGTTTGCAAATACATGTGTTTGCCACTATATTATTTTATTAGCATAGCCTTTTTCTGAATCCCAAATGCTGGCCTATTTGCCCTTATTGCGTGACTGTTCTACTTTCTCTCTATTAATTTCCAGGGCAAATTTGAGCTATCTACTAAGTGCTAAAATAACTGCGTGTAAACTAGTGATTTCTGTTCTTTCTGACTTTAGTTAAACTGTAGGATGGATTTGTATTTTTCAGCATTTCCTTTGACCCACTTTTCTGAATTAGTTTCCACTTTCCCTGAAAAAGACGGTCCTGCCTCCCTTCTGGTTTTGCTATTTCCTTTTGTTTGCTGAACTATTTAATAAAAAGTTACAGCAAGTAAAAGCTATGGACAAAAATGTAAACGGAGGAAATTTCATTGGCTGGACAATACAGAAGGTCAGATTTGGTGACCTTGATTTTCAGATGTATTTTCCTTAATTCTTAACTGAATGCAATTGTCAAGATTTATTTTTCTTTGCTTGGTTGAGGTATTACTTTAAGCTGGCTGAAGATAAATCATTTTCTTGTTCAGTTTTTACTTTCTTGATGCTTGTGAGGATGTAATTATATTTACCTTTTGGTCATTCGCAGAATGTTCCATAGTAGAAGTGTTGCCTGATAATAAACTAGTGGACTCCCTCTCTCTGAATTGATTTTTTGAGGGCAGAAATGGTACATTCTAAATTATTTTAAAGAAAGAAGAAAGGAAAGTGAGATGAATACTCTCCCTGTCCCTTCATAATCATCTCTTAAACACATGGTACGGTGTTGGAAACAGTGAGTAATCCTCACCTTCACAGCTCTGCCAGCCAGAGTGTTTCATGTGAGAAATGGTGTTTTGCTGATGCAGGGCCCTGCTTACTCCAGTGGGTTTCTCTTTGTGCTTATTGAGATGCCAGAAAATCTACTGCATAGGTCATGCAGAGGGAAATTAATTTGGTGCCATCTCATTTCAGCTCCTGCTTATCCTTATCATGTGCCTGTGCCCTCCTCCAGAGGCTGGCAGGGGCTCTGCAGAGTGGCCTGTGACAGGAATAGCTGGGAGAGTGGCTTCAGGAGTGGCCTGTGACAGGAATAGCTGTGAGAGTGGCTTCGAGCGTGCCTGCTGTGAGCAGGGCTGCCTCCCCTGCCCTGGGGGAGCTGGCTGGCTCCATGCCTGCCCTTGCCACATGTGCCAGCCTTGTCCTACTCCCTCTCCTCTTCTCTCATGCTCTCAGTGTTCCTGGATCATTTAAATAAGATAGTTTGAAAACATAGCATGGAAGTTTTAGAAGATGACTTTAGGCAGGGTTTACGTGATAGACAGCAGATCCTGCTTGTCTCTGTACAGATATACCTGCTCTGAGCTTACCTTAGCTGCAGGGAAGTGCCTAGAATTACAAATGTGACCGAGAGGAACAGGCCTTGCCTGTGGTGTTTGGAAGGGTGGCATGAGGAGGGTGCACAGGATGGTTGTGTCAGGGTTTGATGTCTTGGGGCTACCTGGAGCTGTGTCAGCAAACCGAACGTAGGAGGCTGGGACAAGTGTGGTGAAAGCCACAAGAGAAGATCCTCCCTTCTCAGTGTGATGCACCTATACCAGGACTTTGTGGTATTGCAGCTATGTAAATGTGGTTCAAGTCGTGTAAAACAACCTCCTTCCAGATATCACAAATCATTTTCCTTTTGAAAGTTCTTCATTGTTTCAATCTTCCCACACCTCCCAGCCTCAAATGCCTTACCTAACGCTCTAGACAAAGCATAATAAATCTTGCCCTCATTTGTTTAATCTTCTGTTGCATGCATTCCCTGCACTATGGAGACCATAGCATTCCTTTTGTATTATTTTCCTGCTTTCAAGGTATATCTCCTGTTTAGCACTCTCCTCATTCACACCATTACTCAAAACTGACATCTTTCTCTGTTCTGCGTGAATCTGACAGTGTGAAATCTGTGTGCCAGAAACGTAAGTGTAACCACCTGCTGTTTTCTCTATAATTACCAGTAAGCAAGTCCACTGTAAGTATGTGTGTCTCCACTTTGGATGCCAAAAAGACATTGATAGCTTCTGAGTCAATCATCTGTTGGTCTGACGTTAAAAAAAATACCTCTCACTTGAGTCAGAACCTTGTCCTTCTCTTGTCTCTTTACTGTTTGAGATTTCATGTGGTAGCTATGATAGCTTGGATATTGCAACACTGTTGGGGGCCATATGGAGATATTCAAACTTGTCCTAGTCCTAGGTTTGAAAATAGCTTAATTTCATAGAGCTAGCTGGTTTTGAAAATGTTCAAAGTCTACACATGCCTGGATGAACTTTAGAGGACCGCCCGTAGCTCTTGTTTTAGCGGTGTATTTCAATGGTTATGCTAGTGACTTTTTTCAGTACAAGAATTCATGTTAATTCATGGCAATCTAGAGCATTATTATAAACCTCTCGACTGTTCCGTTTTTTGGGGCTTTGAAATGTAATCAAAGGTGGATTTGTCTGATACTAAGAGATGAAACAGTTACCAGACTTAGGTTTCCTCCCTTATTTTTGTAGGAGGTTGCTGCCAGAGTAAACTGAAATTGGAGGTGGTTTATGATCATGCTGCAGCCTGTACACTACACTTGCTCAGGAGTTTATCCAGGAGGATCAGCTGATCCTGCTGCAGGATGGTGACCTCTGGCAGAGACGCAGGACAGAGACAGCTGCTTCTGCTCTCCCAGCTAAACCTGCTTAAGGCGGTGGGTGGGAGTTGTTAATACCATTATTTGTTTAATTGTAGGGCTATTAGGTTTGTGTGTATGTGCACTTTATTACAATAGAATACAATAAATAGAAGCAGAGGAAAAATTGAGTGTGCTACTTTGGGAGCTGGTTTCCAATTCTTATTCCTTTTTATTAATGAGACACTAAAATGAAAAGTAACCAGAAGCATACTCTGTTTAAACTCCCCAGTAGAAAGACTGCTCACCTTGAAATGTCTGGTGCCAAGGGGGTGTACAGCGCTTTTAGGAATACAGGGCAAGGGTGAATTTTTAATTAGCCTGCTCTTCTTATTTTCCTCCAAGTATAGCTTTCTCAACCTTAGTACTTGAGAACAGGCAGCCAAGGGTGCTTTGGGAGTTATTTGCTCAGGAAGTCTGTTGGAAAAATGGGAATCCAGAAGTTATTTCTATTTTCATAAAGAGAGGATGAAGTTTTTAATGATGATAGCCTTACGGAAGAGCAACTTTTTCCCTTTCCCACCCCTCTCCATAATACCCTTAGTAAACAAAACAGAGACAAACCAAATACCGCACAAGCTACCACAGGGATCACAGTGATATTTTGTGAGGTGCTGTGGGAGCTATCTCCTATGCTCAGGCCCACTGCGAATCTGCAAGTGATGGTCCTCTCAGGAAAGAAGCTGAGGGCAGTTGGCAGTGGAAAGGATCTTGCCCGTAGTGGAGATGGTGAGAGAATTGGCAAGGAGGAGATGACTAGTCATTGTGCAAGGCCTGGTCTGGGGCCAGTTTTCATTTTCATCTTGTTCTCTTTCTGTTTTTCTTTCTCTCTTGCTTTTGTTATTTATACCAATGAGCAAATGTTGCTTATTTTTAGCAGCCTTTCCATTTTGCTCAGGCACTGATCCTAAGTAATGGAATGCCTGTGGCCCTCCCTCAGGCACCATTCCATCTCTAATAAGAGCAAACAAATGCAAGCTTTGGTGTAGGGAGTTATTGATTTGCTTCCAGGCAAGTAGGTGTGGGTGATACATATAAAAGGTGCCCATGCATACCATGTATCAGCACTCCAACATCTTATGGAATGGCTGGCATAATCTGCCTTGGGCTCTTGCTGAGAAATTGTGTTGTGCATCTCCATAGCGCAGCCTTGCAACTTGCTTATTTTAGAGGATATAAACCCACTCCTAAGAGCGCAAACACCCCCAAATGCACACACCCATTTCCACTAACAGAGCAAAAGCAAGGTCCTCCCTCGAGTGCAGACAGTTCCATTTCTGGGAGGCAGATGGATCAATTAATAGAAGCAGAGGAAAGAGTTCCATAGATAGAGGTAGCTGCTGTAAGCCCTGTTTTTTTCCTTTTCTACTTTAGATCTTATATCAGATCTAAATCTTATTGCAGAGATGCTAACACTAGGGATAATGGAGTCCTGAGAGAAAGAGTTTTAGGAGGGCTTCCACTGAGGTGTGGACGTCCAGGGAGTCCCTGCCACACAGATTAGCAGCTGGCAAGCCACATCTTCCATTGAGCATCCTACCAGCTTTATGTCTTCTTTCCAATGACCTTAGACACTACCCCTTCTCTAAACCCCTTTAGGCTGGAAAAAAAAATATAAGGAAGGGTGTATCCAATCTGAGACAATAAAGCTTATCCTTTCCTAGTCTTACTCAAAGCACATCCAAAAGAACTTCAGAACCAAGAAGGAATATCTCCATATTTAAACTGCAAGGAAGGAGATGCAGACTTTTAGGCCTTGCCCATCTCTGCTGCTCCTGCATCCCTCTCAGGTACAAGGGATTTGCTGGGAGAACAAGTGCCCTTGGTCACTGTTGCCTATGTTGCATCAACAGTGCTTGTCTCTCGTTTGTATTGCTGTTGGTGAGGTGATTTCTAGCTTGTACTTATTTCAGTTCCAGGTGGAAAGAAACCAGGTGAGGAGGTTGTCCCACACGACAGTGTTCCTGAGATCCCACCCAGCCTATAGGTATAGCTGCATAATGCTTGGTTCTCTCAGTAGGGTCTGGCTTAGTTTAAACACTTCCTGTAGGTTTTTGTCTTCCCTATTTTCAGGCCTGACTCATTTTGATAGGGTTAGGACCCTACTTATGTGCATGTTTATGCTGGCAGAGGAAACTAATTTTCTGCTGATGGAAGGAGAAGAGAGGCTGGGGAAACATTACTAGGACACAGCCAGAGTAACCAGTAGTCCTGTGCTTAATTTACTAATGCTGTGTCTATGCAAGTATTGTCACTTTTGCCACCGCTTGGGTGTTACCAGTGACTGCAATTGAAATATATTGGAGACGGGGAGGAGGATAAACCTTATTTAGGTAACAAAGTGATGCTGCCTTTGAGAGGGACCTAAATACTTTTTCTACCATAGATCTTTGTAGTCTTTCCACCTTTTCCCCTGTTGCAGTTGCTGATGGTTTTATCTGTACTCTAGCATATCTCTCCCCTGAAGCAAGATCTCTCTGTGCCAAGTCCCTGTTTTGGTACTGTCATTCAAGATCCAGCTCTTATTAACTATCCTGAACCCGGTGGAAGGGGGGAAGGTGTCTATTCTGAAGCTACTCTTTTAAATTTAGCTGTATTTGTGTGCTATGATATGCACGCCTCTGCCCCCAAATTACTAAAATTGCAGCACAGTTGTCCAGGGCTTATTTTTCATTAAATGACTCTTATAACTGGTATTCCCATTAATGACTATCTTAGTTTGAAATGCAGCAAGACATTTAACATGAGTGGGATATGATACCCACCTCAAATATATACAGTGCTGCATCAGTAGATGTTTTCATATTTTCAGGTAAGCAGGCTGGTGTTGGGGAAAAAGGTTAGTCTATTAACACCTCTGCTCAAAGCAAGCCGACTTCCTTTCTACATGGAATAATTATTTTTTCATATAAGCCCTTAGTGCCTCTGCTATGTTTGCACTTGTAAGTCTCAAACATTGCAATACAGATAGCCCTTTATGAGTGGAATCTGAGGTCATGTGTCTGCATTTCAAACTTAAAATCACTGTGCATGGGCTACCATGCACTGGCTTGTGAATGCTGTAGGTGTAGGGGCTACGGACCCATATTTCAGGTGTGAAGAAAGTAGGGCCTTTTTTAGCACTTAAAGCACCCGTGTGTGCAACTCACGGTTATGAGTGCCTTTGGCAAAACTTTATAAATTCTGTTGATTCATAGCTGGCATCTCACCATCTGTATGGTCAGGACTACATATAAATATATATCTGTCCTATACATAACAGAACCATTTAGAGCATCCCCACAGCATAAAGGTGAAGTGAACTTGGGCACAAAATTCATTCTACCTTTGTGGAAGACTTGCTGGGGAGAATACTGAAAGGCCTTTTGTCTGCCACAGTCCAGGGCTCACCAGTGATTTTAGGTGGCTGGCAATCCATGCGTCTGTTTATGCAATTCCATCAAGGATTAAGGGTCTTTAACCAATCACAGGTCAGACATAGGTGGTGGTGGGAGCAGTGATTGTAACCAGCATGCCAAGGAAGTACAGAGATAGGAAGGCTTCTATCCTGGATCTTGGATCCTGGGGCTTTCATGGATAAAAAGTTGCAGCTGGAGTTGGAGAGGGTGTAATGACACACAAATCTTTGGTTTAATCATCTTCTAAAGTCATGCCCAGGGCTGGCTTACAGAAGATGAAAAAAACTAATGAACCCTGAGGAGGACTGATCTGCAGCTGTCTTCAATAGCTTCCTTCAAGGAGGTCTTTTTTCATTGCATATATAACCACTGCACGTTGCTGTTTCGAGCAGCTGTGTCTTGGCTGCGCCGATATGCTGATTGCTGGAACTATCTCTTAAAACTCTGGCCAGCACCTGAAAAAATATTATTATTTAAGGTGACATTAACATCCAGGTTCCAGCCACAATTTTGAGCTGGGCACACCACAGCTGAAATAGGAGAGGCTGTCTGTGCCCTAGAAAGCTTATTTTTCTATCTGCAGACAGTTAACTTTGAAAAAGGAAATGAGTGAAGGCAAGCTAGCTTTTTTCATCCAATGTGATCTGGCTAGACGAGTCAGGGAGATTCTTAACAGGTGTGAGATTACAGTAAGATTGGAACAATCTGTCAGAACCGCAAAAAAATCTGATTTAAAATTCCCAAACTTTTGTCATTCCATACTCAGTAGCAGGGCTAGGAGAAGGAGCTCGGGAATGGAGCATAAGACTGAATTTCAGCTTCTCTTGGTGCTGTTGCTGCAAACTCTTGAGTACTTACATATACTATATACCTATATTTCACTGCTGTGCTAGACCCAGCATTTTTACATTGTGCTGCTGTATTCCAGAAACTCTTGCACCAACAGCACAATTTACAAGGGACATGCCCAAGTGATCTACTGTAACTATGCTGGTGCAAGAATTTGAATTCAGAAATTGAAAGCACACATTCACAAAGAAAAAAGTTGCATTACCAACATTTGTTAACCAAAATATAATAACTAGCTTGGGGCAAGAGCTTAAGGCTGTCTTCTGTGCTAACAGGCCCATGTAGAGAATCTGGGTGAGCCCTGGGGTGAAATCTGCAAGCTGCTGAATGCAGTGTTCAACACTATGGCTATGTTTTTAATTTACTTCAAGTAAGGAGTCTTTTTGTCCTACCAAGTATGAGGTATTGAGATGTTTTGCAAATATTACATATTTGTTTCTGTTAATATGTTATTGGGTAGTTGGTATTTTGACTAAAAGTAATTATTGTGAGAAGCTTTGAAAATGAACTCTTTACAACTGATCATTTAATAATAATTAAAGGCAGTGAAAGAAACATTCAGTAGTTTCAGCAGTAAAACTGAGGAGGGTATCTTCTGAAATTCTCTAATTTTTCTGTTGCAAGCACTGAGGCAGGGAATTTAGCTTAAGCAATTGCTTTCGGAAAAGCGTCCTTGCTAGTAATTTCTTTTTTATTCACAGAATATCCAAAGGAAGGGAAAAGTCTGTGAAGAAAAAAAAAATTGCGACTCACTGCTAAAGGCGTTAATACGACACTAACGAACCATAGCCTTTCCAAAGCATAGCTGGCAACGTTTCCACCCATCTGTGCCGAGTGGGATGTGCAAGCAGAAGTCAGGGCTGAAAACCCTCCACCTGTTTTCAGAAAGTAAGTGAGCACACACTGAAGTTACTCAGCGTATTCTCTCTGTCTTCGGCTGTCTGGGTGATGTTGTTACTACTACTTTTCTGCTGTCTCATATCTCCCACCGCCATGTGCCAGCTGATAGGGGAACTGTGACATACCACACCCCCGCGGCCAGGAAGGGGGTCACATGGACTGGTCTCATCCAGAGCACTTTAAAGAAACTGATAAGCTCTATCTCATTTAACTTGGCCTTTGGAAGACGCTTGTGGAAATTTCTGCAAAGGAGGTGACATCAGTTGTTGTCACAGCTGCTGTGTAAGTCTGCAAGGCTGAGTCTGTTCAGTATCTGCCTGGGGTGTGTATGCGTGTGCAAGTAGATATTGTTCATAGATTGCATTTAAATCAAAACCAGTCCATATGAAGCTGGCAAGGAGGTTCAATTTTTCAGAATAGGTGCATTATCATTGAGACTTGAGGCAAGGATGGAGTACGTAAACTTAATAAAGCGCAAAGATGACCAGCTTTGGAGGGCTGGCATGGACATTTGAAACAAACCTTCTCCCTGGGGAATTCCAAGTGTTAGCATGTGGGACATACTCCAGCTGCTAGCTGCTCAGACTTAAAATAAACCAGGCAAAATCCCATATTCAGGCTCTACCAACTGAGGCAAGCTGCTATTGCAAATGTTTCGTCTCCCTTTTTCTTCCACTTGGGTCAGAATGACAATAAATATTTTTGAAAGGGCATTTAAACCCTTAGTATTTCACACAGCTTTCCTTGTGCTTCTCTGTAGTGACGTGTTTCTCAACATAGTTGTAAATTTAGCAAAGAATCTGGTTTGTACAGGTTGAAACACTGTCCCAGGAAGGTTGGAATTAAAAAACAGGGTGAGAAGGAGTATTTCTAGCTTGTGTGACAATGACATTGCTACCAATACTGCTTTCCTAATCCTAGGTGCTTTAAAAATCTTAGCATGACTTCATTTACAGAGAACTATTCTCCTTGTTGAACTGTGGAGACCCTTTTTCTTAAAGAGAAACACATGTGAGTTAAGGGTGGTTGCTTCTTTCTTCTTTCTTAACATATTGAAGAGGAAATAATTTAACGTGTCTGTGGAACACTCCGTAGCAGGATTTCAGGTTAAAAAAAAGATGTCTGGGAGTTGTATGATTGTTTGACGACTAGAATATTAATAACTTTGAGGAGGTCTGAAAATAGACTACAGTACTGTTTGCTTTGTCTTGTGGTTTGAAATTTACTTCAAGACGTTTTAAAAATTTTATTTTCACAACCCTCTGACTATAATTTATTTCTAAGGTACTGAGATACTTGGGAGGGGTGGGAAACAATCAACTTAATGCAATCTATGCAAATAACGTCTAATTTTTGTTTTCAACAGTAACCTATGTGAAACTTCATTCATCAAGGCTCAGTTTTTCTGTGATAAAACCTGTTGTGCAATGTAATACACAACATTTAGGAATTCAATGCTCTTATTACTGTCAAAGCATAGATATTAAACTCTACCAGTCAGCTTGAAAAATGTACAAGTGACTGACATGACCAACCTTTCTGTTTCTTCTCTTCTTCCTTTAGACACAGACACACAAATTCTTGTTCAAACCAACAGGCTTATCCAGGATATATTTATAAGGGTGAACTCTGCCAGGCTTTGGTTAATCATATACAGTGCTGGGAATATCTTTTGAAGGTATCCCGAACACTGTGACAGAAGTATTTGTCACTCAAACTATTTATAATTCTTGGAGTTTGGAGAGCAGATAGATGTTTATGCTTTTTCATATGAAATGGCAGCTCTTCCTTTACACAAAAGGAATTGGCCATGCCAGTACAGACATGTCAGGCAGATCTGGACCGTGCTGTTTTTGCAAAATGCCATGTTTACGCCCTGGACACACTTCTGGCCACTTGATTGACCTTTCTGTCTCACAGATGACTTTGTAGCTCTGTGAATGTCAGCTTGTTGTCTGCTGGACCTCTAGTTTCTGTGCATGATTGGAAGAGGTGAGTGCAGGGTACCTCAAGAAACATGAAACTGTTGTCCATGTAGCACATCCATTACAAAATCTTTAAGAGCTCTCAAGCTGAATAAAATTACGAGCTCTTGTATTAACCCAAATTTCTTTCTTTTTTTTTTTTTTTTTGACAACATGCAAAATTATACTAAGGCCCATCAGCCTTTGAGAAATAAGACTGACAAGCATCACAGGCTTTTTTCTTTATTTTCATAACCACCTCAAGCAATTAGTTTTGAGGACTTCTTGGCAAAGCTTAGGTGCAGGTTATCCTTCCTTCCTAGTCCTTCTTATGTCTCTTGAATTATTCTTAACTCTGTGTTTCTGGGAATCGGGGGCAATGTATAGACACAACGCCTTCAGCAGGCACGCAAGGAATGTTATGAGGGTAGCAGGCTTCCCATTTCCCTGGTCACTCAGAAGATTTATGTGCCAGTATAATGAGAATGAATGATTAGCTGTTGTTCATTGACAGAGACCTTGTGGGTCTGTCTATGCACACGAGGTTTTGGGAGCTGATAACCTTTGTGCTTCAGGTTTTGTTTTGAATAGATAGAAGTGGAGAAAATAGTTATTGGTAGATGTAAAACTGTACAAACAAACTGAAGAGTATTAGCCAAGTTCTTGGCAGTAGAGCTGAAAATCTAAGCTATTTATACAGCTGGAAACAGAGTTGGGGTATTTTCATTATTTTGGGACACAGCATAGACTTTTATAGAATTATGGGATGCTCCTGCCTAGGATTTCAGTCTCTTCTATTTTTTAGGTCTCTGTGAGACTATGTGATGTATTGCAGCTTTGGTCTGAGCACCAGCCAAGTCTAAATGGAGGGGCCGGTTTTGAACTCTGAAACGGAGAAGTTTCTAGGTCACTCTAAAGCTGCCCAGAGACAAGGCATGTTAAAGTATCTTTTTTGCCATTCAAAAGCAAGATAAAATGTCCATAGACAGAACCACTATTACTACTATATAAGTTATTCACTTCAACACCTTTCTCATATCATATCAAGTTAATGGCTATTTTGTGTGTCTGGTATACATCCAGAACCCCTGTTGTAAAGTCAGGGTTGTGTGAGATATCCCAGTTTGCATTAGTAAATGCTATAAGACACTATATTATTTTGACAATTATCATAAAGCTACATAAACCATACTTTTTAAGATTTTTTTCTAAAGGATAAGAAGTAAAGATTAAATACTGAACTTTGATTTTCAGATGTATTACACGCACCTCTCCCACCTTCATATCAAAATAGTAAATTCTTGTGAACCTGCAGGATAAGAACCAGATTTTTTTTGCTTTTATATGCCAAAAATATAGCAATCTTTAGAAGAAACCTTAGTATTATCTCTATTGCAACCACATTAATTCCAGAAGAAAACTCTGCCTTCTCTAGTATTTATGATTTCCTAATATCCACTTCTTAAAAGTTTTGGCTTTCTCGAATGTTCCAGCAGATTCACGTTATAAGCTTTTGAGGCCTATTTAAAATTTCACCATGCATTTTTGCATTTTGATCAAGAATTCAAACCAGAACTTAAGGGCTTATGTCCTATTCAGAAATTACCCATGTGCAAAAACATTTTTCTGAAACATATGGGAAAGAAATGGGTGTCTTTGCACACATGCCTGGAAGGTAATTGGAAATCACTGTGCTCCATTTTTCAAAAATAAGAACCATAAAACCCCGTCCTGGAATGGCACAAAGCACGCACATTTTCTCTCTGAAAGGCATAAACTCAGCGTTTTTATGTGTCCCTACGATATGGTGGTTGGAAAGGCATTTGGAAGCGTTCCCTTAACAACAGTCACATCACCATCCTCCTATCTGTGCTGGCTGTAGTGGAGGCAGAGTGTTGTTTACCCCTGTGCTGTTGTACAGCAACCTTGGGAGTCTGAGGCATAGCTGTGAGCAGTGCTTGGCGCGGGCAAGAGCCTCGTGTGTGCCGTGCACAGTATGGACAGAGATCCTTGGAGAGCCGGGTCTGGGGCAGACAGGAGGCAGGAGAACCAGCCAGAACAGCACTGTCCCAATGCCTGGGGCAACCAGGGGAGAAGGAAGGGGGCAAAACTGCTGCCCGTCTTTGCTAGGTGTGTACCTGTGCCTAAATGATTTCATCCAGCCCTGAACTTGTAATGGAAAATCTTGCATGGCTACGACTTAATACATCATAGTCTGTGTTTGTGACTGAGTTGGCTTGAGTTAACAGTACCTTTAGAGATACACTGCTTGCAAAACATGCACCACTAGCCAAAGTATGCCTTTTATCAAGATGGGTTAGGAATATCCAGTGCTTCCCTACAGGCATGTCACTACCTGTAGGTGAATTTAATAACACTAGATTATTGTAGTGTGGTTTTTACTGGCTTTTTTCCTTCATTCTTTTGAATCTATTTACTTAATTTTCCTACCATCAAGAGAAAAACACCACTGTGAATACTTGCAAAAGCAGGGTCAGATGGTGAGGCTGGATTGAAAGAAGATATTTACATTCTTCGGATGGTGCTCAAGAGAGCTGTGGGCTCAGCTATGCCACGCAGCCAAGTGCACTATAGAGATCCCTGAGCTAACACCATGATCGGAAGCTCTGTTAGTGTTGTTCTGTTCTCCCTGGGCTAATTAACAGAGGTGCCTCTCAGCATACCTAATTAGCTCTGTTCCTGCAGCATCCTCAGGGGCAGGGCTAATTAGCATGGGTGCTTTGCTCTACAGACACAGCTATATTGCCTCTGGGATCTGAGCTAGCATCCGTGCGTGGCATTGCAATGTACCATGTAGACAAGCCAGTTTCCTCAAAGCTACCTCAGGATCTCTAACAGCCCTTTGCTGTGTAGACTTGCCTGGTGCATTAATGAGACCCCAAAAGCTTATGCAGGGAGAAGGATAGCAGCTTGGGATGTGGGCTAGAGGATAACATTTTGGGACACAGATGTTTCAGAATGAGTCCCAGATTCATTTGCTTTTACTTTACCTCTACGTCTACTTCTTACCTTCACCTCTACCTCTGCTTCTTACCTTTGGATTAAAAACAGTGTTAAAAGTAATTACCAGCTGTGGTAGAGGCAAACAAATAAGCCTATATTGAGGCAAATGAAGTCTGAACCTGCTACCTTGCAGCTTGCTGGTTTTTGCTTTTAGGCTCTCAGCTAAACTTATAGCTACTAAAAGATAGTTATGAACTAATGAACTGGAGCATTTTTAAAGCATATTTCCCTATTGCTCTGGTCAAATAATGATAACAAAGTATTCTTTATGGTTTTACAGGCCCTGCTCTCTTTAATCTTTAAATGCTTTGCAAGCATGAGTAAGCACAGCTTCATATGAGCCCGTGATAAGGCAATACAGTGAGTCCCATAGTATGAGCTGTAAATCTGAGACGTGAAGACCAGCCAAAAGTAGCTTGCATTTATTAGAAAGAGCATGTCCTCCTCGGTTTAACTTATTCTTGCACCGTGCTCCTCAGAATTTCCTTGTACAGATATTTTTCTTATCAGCATTATTTTAACTCACTGATATCAATTGATTGCAGGTTCAGTTTAGCTGAGCTGACTTGAAAATGTTGCATTGCACTGTATAAGAGTTGCAAAGAGGTGACTTATTATTCATGAAGGGGCTGTACACTGTAGAGGGCTGATAAACAAAAGATTCACTGTTCCTGTCTTCTGCTTACAGTATCAGTAGCAACAGGCTGCACTGATACCTTCCTTGATACCTCAGCCTTGCTCAGAAAAACAATGCCATTTGTGGCTGCAAATTTTAGCCTCTTCATGGAGTCCTCAGGGGCTCAGAACCTCCCAGGAACTCAGTGGGAGACTCTTCCCAACAAGTGGAAAAGATCGGCCTAATATGCCTCTTATCTTGTTTCACTTTATTCTCGTAATTCTAAAAGCCTCAGAGATACATAACATACAGCTACCCAATTTTCTCTCCTTCCCACAAGGAAAGCCTGTGGCTACACCTACGTCATATCTGAGCTTATCTTGGGACTGGTCTGTAGTGCTCACTGTGTCTCTGCTGTGCAGTGTTCCTGTTGCCTATTAGGTCAACCTCCTCTGGCAAATGCTGGTGATGCCCATTTGGAAAAGACTCACTCTTTACTAGGAGAACAGAGCGGGATACGTGGAAGCGACCTGGCCAGGCAAACGGAAGTGGCTGCAGGAGTTCCTTTGCAGCCATGTATGCTTGAAATGCACAGATCAGCCAAGAATGCACACTAGCAGGCAAAAAATATCTAGATGATCCCTAGCCATGTCTTTAAATTCAGCCTCAAGGATGGCCTCTGCTTCTCTCCATTCCAATAGGGAGAAGTCCTGTGAGAGGCACTGAGCCTTTGCAGCATTTCTCTAGAAATGCAGGAAGGAGAGGGGCCTCTTGCAGCTAAATCACCCTGTGGCTGGTTCCACACCCACCTGCCAAACCCTGCTGCCGTGCAAAAGGGGCCCATCCTCCTGACCTTCCTGCTTGGATCAGCTGTAGTTAGGTACAACATCTGACTTTTCAAACAAGAGGTGAGCAAGACCTTAGAGCTCTGTACAACACCCTCTTCACAGAAATGGCTTCTGGCTTTAATGGATGGTTGGATGCCATTAGTGAACTGCATTATTTAAATATATGGTTCCTCCTTCACGGAAATCCCAGAAACATGCCTGCTCGAGCTATGTGCAAAAGAAATCCGGGATTAAAAAAATAGGCCTCCTGAGCAGAGAGGGACAAGAGACAAAGAGATGTGTGTCTCAGCAAGACTTCCACGGAGAAGCCTCAACATGTGTGCAAGGTGAAAAAGAATAACAGGGTGACGTCAGCGCTGGCTGGCGATGGGCAAGGGAGGGCCCTTTTCATCACAGCCTGGCAGGGAAACACACGGCTTCGGCAGAGGGAGGAAGTACAGATCCTTTCTTCAGAAATATAAATCCTCTTTTAATAAGTGACTGAAACTGTAGGAGTTCCTAAAGAAAGACAGCTTTCCTGCTCCTTGTGTCTTTAACTCTTTCCCTGCCTGATGGAATGTTGCTATTGCTTTTGCTTTCCTGCTTTGCTTTCCTGTGTATTTTGGGGAAAGAGTGAGTGAGCCGTGTTACCTAACACAAAGAGGGCTCCAAAAGGTCAAAAATCAATGCCAAGACCTGCACCAGAAGAA
This sequence comes from Pachycephala philippinensis, assembly GCA_013397055.1. Lineage (NCBI taxonomy): Eukaryota > Metazoa > Chordata > Aves > Passeriformes > Pachycephala > Pachycephala philippinensis. The sequence goes on along the minus strand of VWZT01012863.1, from coordinate 368,221 downwards.
CTGGAAGCCAGGGCAGTTGCAGGATGCCCAGAGGGCACATGATCCCATAGGATCCACAGAGTAGGGCTTTTAAAGGAAAAGGCACCCATGTTCTTATTGAAAGTAATTTTTTCTTTCTTTTTTTTTTTCTTGAGGCTTAGGTTCCAGTAACAGATTCATCTTGCCTATTTTGAGAAATGCATTTAGTCACCTAAGCCCTGTCTATAGTCAATGAGGCTAAATAGGCATGTCTAGAGGACAATTCATCCCATGTGTGTTACATTGGAGAGGTGGGGGTGGTGATGGTGAAAATAAGTGCCCCTGGGAAGGGTCTGCCTGCTCCAGCTGACCACACAAGGAGGCCAGGGACCTTTCTGGGGCTGTTTTTTGTCTGGCAAAAATTTGAGTATTGCAGTGCTGCCTATGGTTTTGATTTGGCTGAGGCAAGGAAGTGCTGGAAAACACAAGAAAGAGGTTGAAGCCCTGAACATTAACCAGGCATCACAAAGGTGTAGGTAAGGGTCCACATCTCTGAAGAAAGGATGCAGATAAAGTAAACACTCATAAATCTAATGTGTTTGTACTTGAACAATTGCTAGCAGGACCTGAATATAAGATAGGAAATCACTATTTGCATACTGGTTTTGGTCTGTTACTGTTGAAATTGTGATCAGGTTTAGAAGCGATAACAATTTGCACAGAATGTGAAAATTATTTTGTAGCACAGATAAAACATAATGAATCACCTAGTGCAATAATGCAAAATTTTCCACTCCCCTCCTTATGTTTTATTGCTATATCTGCAATTCACCACTTTGAACAAAAAAAAAAAGTTTTTTATTTACTTTGTGCAACAAAAGTCAAGACCAGTTTTCATAGGATTATTTAATTTTAATATTGAGATAAGAGTGACCAACCCAGATTCTGACAGACAATTTTATCAGTGCAGTCTAACGTATAAATCTTGTTTCAATGACACTTGCCCTGAATAAAAAGCAGGTATATTAGCACAGACGAGAGATTTCCCAGTCTAATGCATCCCAGATGATTCCAGTCTGGGCATATCTGTGCAATCTGAGACTGGCAACTGTGCCTTGCTCTCTGCTGCTTTTGTTGGAGCCAGTGGCCAGATGAGGTGCTCAGCACCTGGCAAGGCTGAGTCTGCTGGGCTCTGGGATGGTGCAGAATTCTGCTGAAAAGACAAAGACTCATAAGAACAACTTGATTCTGTGCTTTTTCCACCAGTGGCTAATTTTAGCAAAACTGTCCTTAGCACGTGTGTGTGGGAGGGCAGACATTTCCTTCTTTATGTGACCTTTGTATAGAACCAAATCCAGAGCAGTGATTTTTCTCTCCCTCCCCTCTTTTCCAATTTCTGGAGACTCACTTATGGGGAAAAAAAAAGAAAAAAACCAACTTACAGAAATCTGTGGTTTGTGTGAAGGAGCAAATTTAAATAGGAAGCAAGTTAGCAGAAAGTTTCTTGCTGCAACTTGAAACTATCCCAAAACATTTGGTTTAATGTCCCAGAGCTGTTTTCCTGCTGTTCTGTTCATAACTTGATTTATGAGTTTATGTGTGCCTAACAGGTAGAACTCTGGGCTGGGACATATATTTTTGTTCAGGCTACAAATCCTTCCTATGCCCTCTCTGCTTCTCTTGCTCCCCATGGCAGCAGAAAAATTAGGGCATGTGTTGTAAAGGTGCTGTTTTCTTCCTCGGCCCATTGTGCTGGCTGAATGACTCATAAACCAAACATTGATAATATCAGCTGACAGTTATTTAAACCTGAGGTTTCAGGTTAAGGAGTAACAATGAATGCAAATATAGCTGGTGAGAGGCTGTTTGCAGTGCACGTGCTTGTGTGTTAGGTCTTGAGAATTTTTAAGGGTTGTTACACAAAGTTCCACAAAGCAAAATTAGAAGATGATACAGGGAGTCCATGTTAAGGTGTCTGTCTTTGTGATGCTATTGAGGTGTACCTGCTTCTCAAGTATCCCCCAAAAACCTGCAGCTCATCTCAGGCCAACAGAGTGAACACTTCCGGATTTCCTTGCAAGCACCTCTTGTTTGTAGCCGGATTGCTGGTCACTTGTGACAGCCTCCTGAAAAAGGAAGGTACAGCACGCTAGTTTAAAAAGACATCAGTGTTGTGTAAGTACCAGTAATAAGTTAAGCTGTGCCTGGGAATGTCCCCATTTGGGCCGTGGTCTTCTTTGCCCCAGCCCTTTAGAGCATTCCATGGAGCTTGGTCACTGCAGAGGCCACTCTGACAGGCAGGCTGCACACAGCCACCCACTTCCACCAGCTGAAGGAGGCAGCTAACACAGGCATGGGCCATTTGCAGGAGAGTTCTCAGATACGGCCACAGGCAGATTTCATAGTCTCATTGTTTGAACGGCTATATGAACTATGATGCTGTCAGAAGTGTTTAAATTTAGAAAGTCTGCTTATTCTGTTAGGCAGAAAAGTATCCGCTTGCCCCTTGCATAGTTTTTTCTCAGTGTGGATGGACAGGTGGCTTGAGGGGTTTTTTTTGGGGGTTTTTTTTGGCATCTAATTCTATTCCACATCATCTTTCCTGTAGAGAGAAGAGTGTTGCCTTGCTGCTGCTGACTTACCTCTTTCTGGTCTTACTGCTAATAACTGATACAGATGCCTGGGTGAGAAAACTCTTGCTGAGCCCAAGACTGAAGCAGTGAAACACCAGGGAATACACAAAGCCAGCCAGCAGCAGACAGGAACTGTCTCAGTTCTTGTCCTTTCCTATAGTGGCAACAGGAAATGGAAGAGCCTCTGGGGTACATTCTCACTTTTCCTCTTCTTACCTTTAGGTCAGTGCATCTTTTTCCAGCAGTTGTTCACCCCTAAGCCCTTCCTTGCCCCTAGAAATTTAAATATGCATATTTTTTCTAGGGAAACCTGAGAGATTATAATTTATATTTTATTGTATTATATTTTATTAATATAGGCAACAAGACTGCTTAATTTAAATGTTGAAATATTTTTTTTTTACATTTACTTTCTGGTTCGTGGAGGTTTTTTCCCCTAGAATATCAATCAAAAAATTCACATTAAAAATGCCACTCTGGACAAGAGAAAAAAAAGTGAGATTCTGCTTAGACAGTCTGTAGGTGTTTTAATGATAGATGGATTACTGCATTCACATCATCCTCCTGTAGTGATTTTTGACTGATTTTTCTTAATTTGGGTGAAAGGTGGATTGGAGTTTCGTTTCTGGGGTGGGGGGGCAATTCTAGACAGAAATGTGGGATGACATTGAGAGGAATGGTTGGGTCTTCTGCCTATAGACTTTCTCCCAGGCTGTGATTTGTTTGCCTATATCACTTGACAGCACTGATTTCATTGTGTCAGCTACATTTCACTGAATTGTGTATTCTTTTAGGAACAGAGAGACTGATCACTCTGATATGTATGACCTTTAGACTTAGTCTTTACTGGGGTTATTAAATTAAACTGCTTAAAATCCTGGAAACATTTGTAAACAAGGCATATAAACACATTGAAATGTCCTAGAACAATTTAGAAATAGTGTAATTAGTGTTTGGAGTAGCATACTCTCAGTAAATTTACAATTCAGTGTTTGAAACCAAGCTAATTAAGTTCCAAACTGGACACAAGAATTAATTTCAATCACCTAATCTCCCATTATGTGTTCACAGTTCATCAGAGGACTCATGAAAAATTCATAATTTCCAGGAATAGGAAATTCTCAGAAAAATCTGCAGTTGAACATTGGAAACTCTCAGACAAAACTTAAGCTTTATCAGGTCTTGTTTATACAAGTCCGGTTCAGCTGATTCATTTCTGTTGTGTGAGCATGACCCAATTGAGATATGAAACTGGAGTTATTTTCTGAAATCCCATCCCAGTGTATTTCACAGCTGTGTCTTTTTATCTTCTAGTGTTATTTTGGACAACAATATAATAGAAACCATACAGACCTCCATCTCTGGTTGCTAGCTGTAACACAGCAATGTCTGTGAAGTGATGCAGAATCCTGAGTGCAGCTCAATCTCCTGACTTCCTCCAAGTTACCCCCCTTATGTAATGTACTGAACATGGGTCAGCAGTGCCCTGGCAGCCAGGAGGGCCAACCCTGCCCTGGGGGGAATCAGGCACAGCATCGCCAGCCGGGCAAGGGAGGGGATTGTCCCCCTCTGCTCTGGGCTGGGGCGGCCTCACCTCGAGTGATGGGGGCAGGTCTGGGTGCCACAGTATAAGAAAGATACGAAACTATCAGGGAGTGTCCAAAGGAGGTCCATGAGGATGGAGAAGGGCCTGGAGGGGAAGCTGTATGACGAGTGGCTGAGGTCACTTGGTCAATTCAGCGTGGAGAAGAGGAGACTGAGGAGAGACCTCATTGCAGTTACAGCTTCCTCGTGAGGGGAAGAGGAGGGGCAGGCACTGATCTCTTCCCTCTGATGACCAGTGACAGGACTCAAGGAAACGGCACCAAGTTGTGTCAGGGGAGGTTTAGGTTGGGTATCAGGAAAATTTTCACCCAGAGGGTGGCTGGGCACTGGCACAGGCTCCCCAGGGCAGTGGTGTCAGGCACCAAGCCTGACAGAGTTCAAGGAGTGTTTGGACAATGCTCTCAGACACATGATGTGATTCTGGGGTGTCGTGTGCAGGGCCAGGAATTGGATTCGATGATCTGGATAGGCTCCTTTGAACTCGACTTGTTCTATTATTCTGTGATTCTGTTAACAGTATTTCCAGGTGTTTTTCCAGAAACTGATCTTGCTTGTGTTACCTTGCAGAAAATAAAAAGCCACAACACTGGAAAGTAGAAAAAATCTTCATGAAAGTTCATTGCACCTTCTTTGAATGATGAAATACTTTGGTTTTTTAAAAGCTTGCAAGGAAAACCCCTTCCCAAGGACTTCATAAAACTTTGTAATCCTCGGTCTGTATAATGACAGATAGAGGCGAAAAACACTTTAATGACCCAGAGGTCATCAAAGTTACTTTTCCAAATAAAGATCAATTGGATGAGGTCTGTTACACGGGATAAGTGATAAGAACAAGGTGCTCAGTCCAAGTGCTTTGAACAAGTTAAGTTATGCCTTCTTCCCCCTGCAGCATCAAATAGTTATGGTGTAACTGTGGCTTCCTCCTCCAAAGTATTTTGTTCTGGTTTTGTGCAGTTTGAATTTTGCAGGCAATTCTCTTTCAGTGGTGAGAAGGGAACTTTTTTGTGAAACTTGTGTTTACTTCATAGGAGTCAAAGTTGTGTACAAAATTTCAGTCTGCTTTGTGAGGCAGTGGCAGCAGCTGAAAGTGTAAGTGGTATGTTTATATCAGATTGTAATGATGCTGTGTAAGTGTGTCCAGATAAAAGCATTTCCCCAAACTTGGACATATTTACTCCCAAGAATTGTAAAAATATAATAATAATTTTCTATTCTTGTACAACCTAGCATTGAAATACAGGAAAAGAGCAGAAGGAGTCAAGATGGAGTGAGAGAGCTCGGTGGTTATGTCTGGTTTGACAGATGCTACATGTTCTTGTAAGCCTAGTTTCTAAACCAAAGGAAACTCTGGATAAACAACTGATGGTATCTAAATTTTCATTAATCTTGCTCATTAATCTCTATGTCTGTGCCTCTGTTGCAACTACCTTTGCATGCTCCTCTAAAATATGTCTATTGTCTCCTTTTCAAGGGCTCTTTCCAACAGAAATGCCCTGAAGAAGTAAAATATTTACCAAAACTTCCCTGAATACCAACCATCTCATGGTAGGTAAACACTGATGTAAATCAGTGAGACTGATGATAACTTGCTTTATTTCATTATTTCAAACTTTTTCTTTACATTTTATTACAGCTCATTTGGAATCAGATTACAAAACCTTTATAGCAAGCTCATCATGTGAATTTCCTGTGCAATCAGTAATTAATGATGGTGATATCTGAAGCAAAGCTTTCAAATTCTTTAGTATTTTCTAATGATATTTAGTACTAAATTTTTTCGTTGGTGTTTCCTGGAAGTAAGATGCTGCCATTTATTGCATTTACTACTACATGTTGCAAGTCACACAGAGCTTGGATCTGTCCACTAGCAAATAATGTTGTCACCAGGATTGCTCTTTTTCATTTTTCCAGTTTTTGGAAAGGATGGGTCTTCCTGTGTGGCTTTGAACCTCTTAAGTCAGTTTTGTTATTTTTGTTGAAGGCCACTCCTGGAAAGCTTTCTGTTTGTTCTCCTGCCTTGGCTAGCGGGGAGGTTAAAATGGGGGTGCAGCTGTTCATATGCATAAATGGGAAAAAATATTTCATTTTGAACAGAGCTAAATCCCTTCAAAGACTGCTACTTCTCTGCTGAGCCAACATATTACGTGAGCAGTAGGCTTTCCCCAGAAATGGGTAGGACTTCCAAGTTAGTGTTAGGGATTGATATTGTGGTAGTGTGGGACCAGACTTGGAGCATACTCGGGATAGGCTCTGGCCATGTCCACTGGGAGCAGCTCCTTTTGCTGCTCTGGAAGGTGGGGCAGTTGAGGAGAAGAAGGAAAGAGCACACGATCAAGAAGAAAGCAGGAGGAGTTGAGTAGCATGTGACAGAACTGAACTTGGCACAGTAACAGAAATGTGAACCAGAAGAATCTCCTAAATGCTCTGCCAGTGTTGGTTATGTGGGTGGGAGCTCAGGTGCAGGTGCAGTGTCTATTCTCTATGAGGGACGGACATACAATAGCCCATTGTAGTTAAAACAGAAAGGCATGTGTAACTTGCCCAAATAAGGGCTAAAAGGACTCTGCAAGAGAGGAGTCAGGTGGGCAAAGATGACCAGGATGAAAAATTGGGATACTAGTAAAGCAGAGTGTTACATAGAAAATGAATGCCATGAAAAATGCTAGAAAGGTTGTAGTTTTAATAACAGAATACAACTGCATTACGTTTTTAGCAGATGACTGCTGGAGTATTTGCTCTTCTACCTGCAAGGTTTGCCACCAACATAAAATCTGAGAAGATATGAAAAGATGCTGCCAGTAAATGTTCTTTTTAGTGAAATAAGACTAATACTGATTTATTTATCTCTCATGTAGTGTCCAAAATGTATTTGGTGTGTGAAAGATCTGAGACATCCTCAGTGTGCATTTTACAACATTGAGCACCAGGCTTTGGCCAAATCCTATTCATGTTGGTGGGGTGATTTCTGTTGCCTTCAGTCAGATATCTCTAGGAATGCACCTCATCATATTCTCTCATAACATTTAATGTTAGCTTTTAAGGTCAGCTCCAGTAGCATGGCCTGACAAATGACAGGAATCAAGTCCTTATCCACCAATTTTTAAATATTCAGATATCAATACTGAATTTTGACCATTGTTTCTATCCTCTCACAGGAGGGTTTCTGTCCTCATACAGGAATGCCAAGTAACTTTATACTACGACTGCAAATGCTGTAGTTTGTTTCTAATGGTTCTTCAAGACCGTGAAATGATTTATCAAGACAGGATCTGTATCAGAGAGATTACAGATCAGAAGTACTCTGATTAAAATATTTGGCAGTCCATGTTTGCTTTAAGATATGCTAAGAGACTAAAAGAATGATCTAGAAAAAAAGAAGTTACTGTAATGGGTAAAATATTTTTCTTCTTAAGTGTCTCTAAGAGCTTTTTCTAAATTATACATTTCACCTCTTCAAAGAATTAAGGAATTTCATAAACACCTGCGTATTTTCCCTTGCAGAAAATCCTACAGTAGCGCCAAATGAATTCCAAATAAATCCTTCCTGTTTTTCTGTCTCATTGCATATCAAGGTGATAGCTAGCATGCTATCCAGATCATTGCTTCAACCAGATACTTTATTTTCTGGGTAGATAATATCTAAGAGACATGTCATGAAATTGAAACTGTAGCAAAAACTTATAACCTAGATGTAAATTACTGGTCTTTGAAAAATTATTACAGTTGGCCCTAAACTAGTATGTATCATTTTTTCAGGTCTCACAAACCCACCTACATCTAGGTGTCATGAAGGCCACCTAAATTTAGAAAGGGCTCTGAGTTATCTCAAGGTATTTACAGAAGTGTACCTAACCTTGTGTTGCCTAGATTCAATGCAACAAACTTTGGAGCATGTGGTCACACTTTAAAAGACTTCTGCAGTTCATCAAGAAGCCAAGGCTTTGACCATGTGTGCTCAGGTGACTGGTTAGGTAATATTTGTACACCTCTACAGAAAAATAATAGGTTTGTATGGAGAAGTGTGTAAATATGAGGTATTATGGTTATTATTTATCTTTTTGCAACTGACACAATCTGTTTAATTGTTGAATGTATTTATTGGTCACTAAATCGGCGATCCCCTCTTCCACAGTGTCTGAGGACCTTACATTTCCTGAGAGGGAGGAGCTCTGTACTGTCCCCATTTAACAGGAAGGACTTGGATGCTGCACTGAGACTCATCCCTTCACCTCTCATGAGCAGGTGTGCTGACCTTTGCTATCCAGGGCTGTGCTGTTGCCTGCAGGAAGGGTTCCTGCAGCCATCCCAGGGCCCCCATACCGTGCCCTTATGTAGCATGGCTGTGTGGTACACAAATTGCACATGGGTGCGTGGGGGGCACTGGGTTTTCTAAGGGGAAGCTTCTGTGGGGAAGCTTTGGTCCATCCATCTTCTCTCCTAAGGTGCTCAGTACAGAAAACCCAGAACTAATCTGGGCATCCACCATGCCTGGGGAAGAGTCTGCCATGTCATGCAAGACACAAAACTGGGTTTTGTTCAGGCTTGCAGCAAGGCTGGGACAGTGCAGGGCTTTGCGGGCTGTCTGTCCCTATTTGCTGGCCAGCATTCCTCCTCCCCAGCTGCTGGTGGCTCCAGGGAGGGACACTCCTGCCAGTGCCCCCCACACCCTCACGTTATGCCCTGGGCTGGCTTCCTCTGGAAGGCAGCACTGGGCAGTCTGCAGCCATTGGGCCTGCCTTCTGAAATGAAGGAGCATTTCTCCTCCATCTCAACAGACCTTGGTTTAATTTGGGTGGCAAGTGTTTACAGATTATACCCTCTACTTAATAATGCTTCTGTGACAGCTGTTTTGTCCAGCTATCATCGTGATATAAATGTTTTTAACCAAAAAGCCTTGGATACCTACTAACATGATACACTTTCTCATGTTTTTGCCAATTTGCTCTTTATTTGTCTTGGAAACTAGCTGAATTCATAATGTATAGTTTTTGCCCAAGAAACTAGCTGAATTCATAATGTATATTTTTTTCTCTCTAGTTCTGTTTCAGGGTAATGTTTAATCCACTACTTGAAGCAGCTTTTTCGTTCTCTTCTCTGTAATAAATTACTAAACTGAAAGAAATGGAACTAAGATCCTGTAGCTTAAATTCGCTGAGCTTTTGTTTTAAGGTTGAACAGTGAATCTTAGAAAGCTTGTTTTTCATTTGTCCTGAAACCTTGCCCCTCCTGCCTCCTTCTTTTCATGCCAATAAAAGGTAACCAGAGACAGCTGGGGGATCTCTTTCTGCCTCCCTGGAATGGGAGTGTCTTCTGAATGCCTCTTTCATGTACCTGCACAAACCGTGCTCTGCTAAACCGCTACGGCCGAGGTTCTCAAAGGTTGAATAGGTTTTCATTGCCTGCATTTCTGGTCTGAAGCAGACTGAGAGAAATGAGTGTTAAGTAAACACAGTGGCAGCCCTGCCAGCGTCAGCATTCCAGCCTGCAGTGTTGCTCCGGACCGGGACACTGCCAGCACAGACTTCTGCACATCCAGCTGTCAGGGGCTTGTTTTACTTGCTAGCAGTTGAAAAGAAGAGGGATGCAAGGCAGAGCAAAGAGTGGCGAGTCTAGTTTTTATGAGGCTGTTTATTTTTTCTCTAAGAGTGTGGTGCCTTATGGATGTTGAATGGGAATTTAATACAGTGATAAAGTAAAATAGTAAACTTACCAAGTCTTTTTTCAGCTGCCTTTGTTCTGCACCTCTAAGCATCTGCAGAAAACATGTTCAACAGCACTCAGACACTTCTGTGAATTTATATATGATCTTATTCAGCACCTTCTGCAGAGAACCGATCACCTAGCTGCAGCTGATTGAAGTTAATAGGAAATGAAGATGTCTGTCTATCTGTCCATAGCAGGCCTTTTGTGTGTGAAGTCAGTGCTCACAGGCTTTCAAATGAAAGCAGAGGTTTATTTTCAGTTTTATGTCATGAGCATTTTACAAATTCTATGTTGCAGTTTAAAGCTCAAGATTTGGGAAACACTGATATTTGACAACAGAGGGGTGTGTATCTGGTGATTTTAGTAGTCAGGGCAAATTTCAAACACCCTAATGTCCAGCTGACAGTGGAACTTACACACGGAAGGATTGTGCATTCATAACTTACTAATAACAATGTCAGGGTATTGTCTGTTGTAGCAGGCAAAAGAACCTGCACTGCATGAATTAGGCCTTTGTTTGCACAAACACCTAGGCATTGTGTAGGCAGGAAAATTTTCCGCCTTCTACCAAAATAACCTTATTCCTTTACCACACATAGGCACTCATCAATTCACGACCTTCCCAGGTAAAGACAGTTTTATTCAGGAGTGAGAATGTGTGCTCAAGTAGTTATATTGCAGTAAATATAGTACAGCTTATGCAGATCCTTCCACCTTACTTTCTTCCAGTTGCTGCTCCATGACCTAGAGAGGTTACTCCTGCCTCAGCTGCTTGTTCAAGGTCTTTTCCTGGGTGATGCTATTCCCATAGCTCTGTCATGTAGCTGAGGTACTGCTCTTCCTGTTTCACTTCCCTGAGCTGGTGGCTGTAGCTGCAATGAGGGCATCTTGAGACATGTCAGGATTATCTAGTGAGGGTGCCTAACATGGATGTACTAATGATGGCCAGAGTAGTGCAGTGGTGATGTTACCGTTGACTTCTCAGCCTAATATGTGTCATATTAGGAAGAAAAGGACAGGTTAAAAGGCTTGTCAGTGTAGATGTAACTGTAGAAGTATTAATGCAGTGCATATATTGCTCTGCAGCAGTCCTGTGTCACCCGTGAGCTGTGGCAGACGCAATGGGCAGGCACACAGAGATGTCCTGTGGTGGAGGGGGCAGGAGGGCTGGTTAAGCAGAGAGACAGCAGATGTGTGGCAAACAACCCCACCAAACCCGGCCAGGCATCTCCATCATGCCCTGCAGCACCATGATTTCTGGGACTCAGAGTTCAGCCGCACGTCAGAGCGATTCTGGATGCTCAGAAACACAAGCCAGAGTAGAGTAGCTTGCCCTAATAATGTTCAGTATGGCTTCTCAGAGTATCTGAAGTAATGTTTACAAAAATTGTGTGTAGAGCCGCTAGTCTTCAGCTACTGGTCTCAGAGGAAAATTCACATGCAGACTTCAGAGTGACCACTGGTGAAGAATGCAACAGCTTCTTGGAAATGGGATGTAAAATACCTTTAGAAGGGCAGCTTCTCTGTATACTCAGAACCAGGCCTAATACACCTTGGATTTAAGGTAATGGCAACTATAACTTCCTGAAAATGAAGACCGTTTTCCTCTTTCCCCTATTTTATTCTTGCAAGTATATGCTACCACATCATTAGGATGTCTTTTTTTTTTTTTTTTACTCCTGATCGATGGTGCAGTGTTATTTGATTAGTCATTATTTTTAGTTTTGTATGCAGCTGTTTGTCAGTTTATTGAAATGAACTGCCATCCGGGCACCCTGATCAAAGCGAAAGGCATGAAATCCCACGTGTTGCACTTTTGAGAGCAACAACAATGAAGCTAACCTTTCACCCTTGACTTTCTTTTAACCCTAATTTTGAAAGACAGTAGCAAGCAATTCAGCTAACTTCTTAAGTAAAAGAATATTCAAACTAGCTCGATTGTAATGCAGTGTTCTTTTCAAGTGAATGAAAAGTCTCGGAGTAATGCATACAAATACAGAGGCTGGGTAAGTTCATTACTTTGGAGTTTCTGGTGTAGTAATAGCAGTGAAATGGTTAAAAGGCTGACTTTAAAGTGGTCACAATTAGGCTTCAAAGTTAACACCCCACCCCACTGAGATGAATGGGAGCAGTTGACATTTCTTAGTGCTATTGTTTCAGTCTGGCTTGCTATAGCTTCTAAAATAAGACAACAGTACATCTGTTTACATTCTGCTTCCGCAAACCCAGATGGGCTAGAAACTTCATTGTTTTTTAAGTGGAAGCTTGGATTCTGGAGAATACAGCAATATCCACAGGGTATCTGTAGGAAGAAGAGCTGAAAGCTGCCTTAATCACAGACATCTCCCCCTCCTCTGTAAAATTCTATTGTCCCAGGACAAATCTGTAAACCGCAGGGGGAAAAACAAAGTAATATATATTTGAAGTACTTTTTACTTACAACATGACATGCACACAATAACTTCTCATCAATTCTCTAGCGTGGAGATTTTCGTAAATGATGTCTGTGTTTTGGACTTTTTTCTCTTTTAGTAGTTTGTAGAAGATAAAGATCCTGCTTTTACTGAATGAGGTAGCTTCTCTTAAGCCTCTCCTAACAGAGAATCCTTGTCTCTAGAGAAGTCGGAGCTACACCCAGGAGAGTTTGAGACCAGGTGTTACTTTGTGTTCACATGGGTGGAATCCTTTAATTTACTTCTGAGAGCGATACAAGAGGAAGTAAGATTTTTGAGAGGAATATCTTGCATTTTTCTGATACTATCATAGGGCAGCTACATGAGCTGGAGTAAGATCTTAGGAGCTGGAATGGATTAATAAAGGTGCAAGTGGGGCCAGAATTTGGAGCAGATGGTCTCTATTACCCCATGCCTCGGTTCGTGTGGGGAGTACACAGTGTCCTCTCAGACTTTTGTTGAGGGGTCTGCACAGTGGCAAACTGCCCTCAGTAGCAGCCAGAACCCTATGAGAGCTTCTCTGATAAAAGCTACCCATTAGATATGCTTAGGCTGTAGATTGAAGCCAGCTGTGAATCTGTCGGAAAGATTTTCCTCATTGTGCTTTCATCAGGGCGGAAAGTTTGTGGCTTGTTTTGCATATATATGTATTTTGGGCTTCATTGCTCTGACTTTGCAAGTCCTAGAGCCTGCCAGTGATAAGAGCTCTCATGCATACAGGCTCCTTTTGTATGCTGGCACTCAGAGACCCTGCCTGCCTTTTGCCCATGGACAACACAGCTTGTGCATTGGGAGTGCCATTGTGGGCTCTCCCAAATGGTGTCTCCCAGATTTCAACCCTGGCTGAATCCGATGGTGAAGGCAGGTGTGCAATCTGTGGTTTGGGCTCATGAAACTTGTTTCCTGCCCAACTTCAAGCTGCATTTTCATCTGAGTGTAAAATACAGTGGCCCTGAGCCTCGACAGGCCTCCAGGTTGTCTGAGACAGCTGTGGGCATTTCAAGAGTGTAAACTGTTTCCTCTCTCATTCTTCTCCTCGGTTCGTGTGTTATGTGGTAGCGTGCAGCAATCTGGTCTGGATGAAGAAAATACCTGAGAAAACCCAAGAGGAATATTTGCTTTGAAAATTTCTCTCATGAGATTGTTTTAACTTTCTATTAAAAAAAATGCTTTAAAAATAAGATAATGTTAAATCATGCTGGGAAAACCAATTCCAATGTGATAAAACTCCTACAGTGTGAAGCAAGAACCACTCAATTCAACTGCAAGGGGAAAGGCATGTTATTTAATCGAGCAGAGGGTTAGAGAACAGTATCAAATATGCATTTGTTATATTTGTTTTCATTTTTTCTAGTCCATTTCTGACTGTGGATTTCCTCAGTATTACACAGGCTTGAGTTACACCTTGTACATCTTGTGCAAGAAAATAGGTATCCTAATAGACCTTTCGAATATAGTTAAAATGACTTCAGCAAGGCTAAAGTAGGTTAGTGGCAGAGCTTGGAAAAGAAGTTAGGGGATGTTTTGCCCAGTTCTGTATATTTAAATTAGCAAACTGGCCTGCCTCCCTGTATTACAACAGCATTGTGATGCCTAAATATTCAGAAGCCTAAGCTTTGTATGCTAACCCTAACACAGAGCATTTCTTGAACAGACCTTAAGAAAATATTGCTATAGCTTCTCTACCAGTTGTGCCCTAACCTGCTTTTTGCCTCGTATTCAAGGGTGCTTTTGACAACAGAACTATCTTTTAGGGAATATAAAATACCAGGGATTGAAAGGGACAGATCTGGACAGGGCAGGAATTTGCCAGCAGGATGATGTTCTAAAGCAACTTCTGAAAAATCAACATGTTATGAAAAGAAATTAATTTTTTTAACATGGTGCTCTTTTATTTTTCTTTTAGAAAAGCAAGTGAAGCCTTCCATTATAAGACTATTTAATTTTGAATAAATTTCCTTTTTGTGGTGTATTTCTTCAGTCAATTTATATTTTGTATGCCTATTGCTCCCGGTCTCTTTACTGGTCTGAGCTTGCTTGCCAACTGGTGTTGGCCACTAAACATCAGAATCATAGTTTTCTTTGAGCAGCTTGGTACACTATGGCAGTCATTGTGCCATAAAAGAGGATGAAGGATGCAGACGGTCACTCCTGTGGGTCTCATGAAAAATGCAATAGGAAAAGAGCCCAGCAAATTGAAACAATGTTTTTCTATTCATGAATACTAAAAATTGGAATGTCTTCCAAAAATAACCCTGAAGTTTTATTCCTTATTGGAAATTCTTTGAAAAAGCCCCAGCAAAACAAAACAGTTTATATTTACTTAATCATCCCAAGTTAGGAAAAAAATGTTCAATAAAAATGTATTTTATAGGATTAAACTTCCATATTTTTTTCAGCTTTAATTATGATAAGGTTGTACAAGGATTAATTTTATTCTTTCTTTGTCTCATCCTTTTTCCATCCTAGACAATGAAAACAGTTTAATCTAACAGTTTTTACATTGTGGTCTGTGCACCAGAGCTGGCTTGTAAAACTTTTTCTTTCAGTGGTTTTATTGTTCAAGAACTGAGGCTTCCTGTTACTTGTGGCCATGCATTTTGATTTTGTGAATGAGTACACTTAGACAAAAGAATAATACTAATCAAGTATATACCTTTTGTACAGCTTTATGTTCTCATTAAATAAAAAATGATACCAGAACTGCAGAAGTAACAACTCCTCTGAAGGGCCGAACAAACAGGAAAGAAAAAAGTCAGCAGTGAATAAGAAAAATCTGAGATTCCTTCACTTCAGGTATCCAGTAAGGAAGAAGAAACAGCACAGGTAAAACATAACATGGATTATTGCTCTTACTGCACATATTTTAAACTTGATGGTGTAAGAACTGTGTTTTGGGTTGTTTTGAAGGAAGAGAAAACGAATGGGGTTTTGCTTCATGGCAGGGACTAACAAACCAAGTCGGATCAATTACAATTTAAATCGCTAAGTGAGAGCTACATGATCTCAGTTGCTGCAGCATACTGTTTTTGTTTCCATATTGCCTTTTGCAGTTTTGTTGTTCTAATGCTTCATATTTGTGTAGTTTGAAGGTTGTTGTGTATGTGACTGGATTCACTCCCTGCTGGGATATAGGCCAAGATATTCAAAATGATTGTTTATTTTGAGCACCTCCAGTTTTTAAGGGTTCAAACCAGAGAAATTTTGGAGTAGAGTGCCTTGAAAGGGAAACTCAGTCGTTTGTGTGGTTTGTCAACATGACATGGAAAGACAAAAGAAGAAAAAAATGGGTGCAGTCAAAATCCTTGTTCACTTTTCATTGTCTCAGTGTCTGATCTCTGGTTTTCTGAATCGAGGTGACAAGATTTGGTTACTGCTGTGCTGGAAACCAGAATGTGTACCTGGCCATGGTCCAGGCTGAAGGAAGTAAAGCTGAGCAATGATATCACCTTGTCTCTCCATTTCTCTTCCCTAACCTCTTAATTGCCCTAGAGCTTTACCTAAGATTTAGATGTGGTCTTCTGGTAAGACGGTGGTGAGATCAGTGTTGACTGTACCATATGTGGAATAGGTGTAACAGCTACAGTATATATATTATAAAGCATAAATAACCTATGTATTCCATTTCTCTGGCCATTGTGTGGGTCAATCTACCCAATGCAGGGGGAGCGAGAGGACATGCCTTCTAAAAGGACGGCATGAGCATGGGTGCTGTCAGGGTACTTGGCCTAGAATTAACTTTCACCTCAAATTCTTACCTGCTAATACAGAGAAGTACAGTTTGTGTTGCTGAAGAAACTGCATTTGTGAGAAATTCTTGAGTTGAATTAAAAAAAAAAAAAGAGTCCTGGAAGCATTTCATTATATTCTAGCTTTTTGATTGCCTATTTTTAGGACAAGATGTCAGCTGATATAGCTCTTTTAAAAATGCACTTTGGATTTAGGGACAAAAAACCCGCCGCATAAGCTGTGAAGTCTTAATTGTTAGAAATGCAACAATAGCTTAAAAACGGACTGTAAAGCCTGGTCTGACAGCTGGAGGAAGGGATACTTTATTAATAGTTGTAAGGAATGGGTGGATAGAGCCTGAAAAAGGCAGCAGGGGATATAAAAAGAAACCTTGTAACATGAAACCATTGCCAAAACCCCTTACTGAACAATTTATGAAAGAGCCTGTGTCGCATAAGCATCAAGTTAATACACGGTGAACAGGATAAACAGCTTCTGACTGATTTGCCTCTCTGAAAGTGAAGGTGCACCAGTGCTGCAGCGCAGCTCTGCTGTGGCAGATCGTTTTATGGGCTGGAGATGGGCACACGTGGCTCACTGGCCAACAGCCTCTGCTTGCATGATGCAAAATTTCTGTCTTCAAGCCACAGGTGACTGGAGAGGGCACTTGCTGTATGGTCATCACACCTTCAGTATTTTACCGTCTGATAAGTCCCCTAAATATCCTTGCAGCTGATAGCCAAATTGCTCTGCTAATATGACCTGAGACATATAACTCCAAACACTCATTTCCTGCTGGAGGTGGCAGGGAAGATCTCTCTCTACAGAGATTTCATGTAGCTACAATCTCTCCAAATTAAATCCCCAATTAAAGCACAACTGCATGTTTTCTGTGGCCAGGAGCTGACTGCATAGAAGATAACGGGAGTGCAAAATCCCTCTTGTTGCTTCAGCCTCAGCTGCAGGGCTTTTCTGCTTCCAGACTGCCTGGGTTTCCAACAGAGCAGCATCCCATATTAGACTATGACTGTCTGTTTATGACAGATCCAGATCACTGCAATTTTCTAGTTGTTTAAAAGAAGAAGTCCTTAGGTAAATGTCAATAACCCCCCAAAGTTGGGAAAGCCTTGAAAGCAGAAGGGCTGCAGTTGTAGGGAAGTTTTGATCTCATTTGAAATGATATATCCATAAAATCGCTTTAGCGCAGACTCCCTGTCTCATGCCGTGCTGACTCTGTGTGAGATCTGACATTGTTCTTCACTCTTTAATAATGAGAGCTCAGGAGAGCAGGGAGAGCGGAAATACAAACAAAAATCTCAGCCTGATTTTTAGCATCGTACAAATTTAACCCGAGTTGCCTGTGCCAATCCTAATCCCTCCTTTCAGGTTTGTCCTTTCCCTGTGGGTCAATGGCAACTCAGTTCCTGATACATCAAATCCAGAAACTTGCTGAGACCATCAGTATCTCTGGCAGCATCACATGGTGCAGATGACACTTATTATGTCTGTGGTATATGGCAAATGTGTTCTGAGGATCAGAATTTTCTGTGGGCATGGTATCAGCGTGGCTTCCCTTCTCTGCTGCTCCACTCAGTTGCAAGTGTGTTGCAACACAACAAACCCTATTTCTCTTCACTTTAGTTTTAACCATGTTGTTAGGTTTGTTTGCTGTTTTGCTTTCCCTAGAAGATTGTTTTCCTTTTTCACCAGGGATCTTAGCCAGCTTCACACTCTTGATGGGAATTTCTGCTTCTGCTCCTCTGCAGCAGATGTCCTTCTAAAGTGTTTTTTTTCCTTCTGTATATTGTACAAAGTTGGTTTCACCTTTACTAGCTATCGTTTGTTTGCAAGGGGAATTGGCAAGGTAGGTATTTTTCTGCAGCTTTTCCTGCACAACCCTTTTTCTTCACCTCCTTGCCTTCTCTAGATGGCACCAGTACTGGGAACAGCAGAGCTGGCAGATGAGCTGTCATGTTGTGGTTCAGCTTTACTTTGGGTGGTATAAGCAATTAGCTCGTTAGAAGATCAGCCCTGCATTCATGAGATATTTCTGTGCTTATAGACGAAGTAAAAATGCAAAGGTAGATGTTGCTTGTGGCACTGGTGAGGAGAATTGGTGTTGCTAAGATGGGAGAGGAATTGCATTTCCATGAGATGTTTGGGATTTTTTCTGCTGGATTCTTTCCTTTTCCTTACAAGAGAAGAATTTAAGGGCCTACCCGTTCAAATGCTGCGTAGGAACTTGTCCAGCCTAACTGCAAAAAGAGGATGGTTGCATCTGCGCACATTGATAACCTCCAGGGTGAGAATCCATTACGGTAGACTTTGCCTTTGTAGAATGTAGGAGGAAGAGACAAATTCTCTTTGGTGTAACCATGGGTAAGATATATGCCCACAGTTCTCTTACCAAAGCCATGCTAGTATGTGACAGAAGGAGGGAGAATGCCCCTCCTCATCCTGTGTCAAGGGGCACATAATTATTATTTCTGTCGGCACAGTCTGTAGTCTGGTTGGATTGGCTCCCTCTTTTTGCTCAGGTATTCTTTTGGTGATCATACATCCTACCCATGAATGCTAAATCATGGTTTGATTTCACGTGTCAGCTGCTCCGTACCGAAATATGTCATCAGAATTTCCAGTTTGGTCCCAGAGAGGCCTTCCTTACGGTTTTCTAAATGATGAAAAGTTGATGCTAGAAATGTTGCTAACCATGCCTCTGATCCACAGAAAATATCAGTTACATTAAAGGAAATAATTCAACCTTCTTAGTTGTTTTTGTTCAGTTTAGGTTTCAAGCGTGTTAAGCGTCCTAGCTATAAGAGAGTATGTTATTGCTTTTGTACATTATTGCTGTTATAATCCGGGAGAAACACATCCTTTCAGGACCCACTCCTTATTTAGCAGACTAGAAAAATTTAAAATATAAGACGTCACATGAGGCTAAGACTGCAGTCCATCTGTGGGGAGACTTCTTGCTGCTGTAGGAGAGCCGTGGTGCTTTGGGAAACAGCAGGACCATTACTTCCAGTGACTGAGGCACATTCCCAGTGTGCAGGGGCCCACACCCTGATTTTTTTGAGGTAGGCAACTCTTAAAATAAAGTTATCTCCCTGTCTTTGCTTTGTAGGCCTTTTTACTACTTTTAGACAGCAGTTGCCTCTGTGAGTCTCCTTTATGGTTATATTTGCTAAAAAATGCAACTGGTTTGGATTCCCCACCTAAATAACTTGACTGAGAACGTACAATACTTGCTGTTCTCCCTCTTCTTCAAAGCTAGACTAAAATCAAGGAAAACTTGCAGTAGTTTTTTTAGTATGCTATTTTTTTTTGAGATTCTTTTTCTCTTCTCTCTCTCATCATTGTAACCTGTGCAGCTTCCTTGTCTTTCTTTAAACATTATGCAGAACAAAGTAAAATTTTGCTCTTTACTTAGACTTTGAACCCTTTGAAATGAAATCAAGTGAATTTGCCTGTACTTAGGTGGTTAGAGTCTTAAGAGCTTCTACTGTTTTGCTGTGTAGGGAGTGCCCTAGCTGATTAAAACAGATTTGATCTTTTGTCTAATCCTCTAGATCAGCAGGTTAATTTGTGATTTTTAATCTACAGCAGTATCACAAAGTTGTAAGGTATCACTGCACACTTCCACAGGAAAAAAATGTAATCACACCTGAATTAGCCAAGGTTTGTAAATCCTAGTGATTAATGCAGAACATATCTGAAGTGAGTCTATGAGTGCAGCTAGGCTATTGACTTTCCTCAATTCTACATAAGCGGAGAAGATAGAAAAATACAAAGTACAGACAATTTCATCCCTGCCTCTAAACCCAAGACTAAATATCATGACATAAGTGCATATATAATTATATATGTATAAATGCAATTCTGTACATGCTCTCCATTAGTTCTTACCTCATAAATTACTAATATGAATGCCCTATACTACATATATATGCATGTGATAAACATATGATAAACGTTAGACACAGACAAAAATGCCTTGCAGAATTTGTGGTCTGAATGACAAGATTTACCCCATATGAATGCCTACAGTGTGGTAACTTCAGTTCATTCCTCATCAGATAGATTAAGTTCATTCATGTCCTAATAAGTGGTAGCAGCTCTAGGAAGCCCTCTAAGCTTTCTATAACCAGACGTGCCACTAGTAATCTTTCCAAAATGTGATGTCAATGGAGCTGCAGCTGGTTAAAGGGCTATGCAGGGCAAAAAGTGGTATTAGTGGCTAATAAAAGCTAATTCTTTTGCAAGCAAAATTAGCTCGCTTCACTAGCTTGTTATGGCTTGAAGTGTCTGGCCGTTGAACTATGCATCTGGCTCATTTGTTGCTCTCAAAGAGATCCCACCCTGACTGACAGCTGTACTGGACTGGAAGAAAGCAGCCCAAATGAGTGAGAACAGGAGGACTTCAGTTTGTGTGACTTTAGGACAGTAGCAATCCATGCAAACAACCTTCATAAGAAAAAGAGATGAACCCAACAAGGAATGTGAGTGATATAGGTCCTGGCTCTGGGTACTAATTTTCCATAACTAACTGGCTACTACTGCAGAACTTTGCTGCTCACAGATGCTGTAATTGATTCATGTTCTATGCAACTACTTAAAAGACACAAATGTCCAGTAACTGTTTTCAGCAACCCTAAATAATCACTAGAAACTTAACTTCCAGTATATCCCAGATGCTGTGATGCTCTAAAGTGATTTAAACAGCACCAGAATAGTCCAAGCTCTGTGGATGTGTATTTATTTTTACTCACTGGTGTTCTGGGGTAAATGCCACATCAGAGTGTTTTTATTACAAAGTTCCTGTTCCTGCTCAGTGCAGCTGTACCTATTCTAAACTCCTTCATCAAAGGCAACCATTTCCTTTTTTTCTTAATCTCAGATCAGTTTACTGAGAGCAGTTGTCCCTGACTTCCTTAACTTACCCTGCAGAAAAGCTTTCTTAAAATTTTCCTTACAGTCATTCTTTCCTTCGCACATGCTTAGAAATGTGTGTGCATGTGTATAATCATGGACATATGCATGTACTCATGCATATTTTAATCAGTTTCTGCTTCAGTCCTACAGCCTTGTGCATGGTCAGACTGGGAAAGGACTCATAGAAAAGAGTCCTTTGCTGCCAAAGAGCAGTGAAACACTTGCTTCCTCCTGTACTTCCAAATGATTTTAACACCTTCTTTATTTATGAGATGTTTCAAATTTCTGAACTTTCTGATAACATTACGTAGACAAATGTGCACAGAGGTCAAGACTGATTATTTTTTCACTGTGGTATTGTTTTTGCAGGTGATTTGACACTCAGTGTTAATACAGGTCATCCAGAGTGACAGGTTGGTGGTGTTGCCTTTTGTGCAATTAAACCCTTGAATGTTGTTCCTGGATTGAGAGTTTACAGAAACCACAAGGAAATATTAGTTTATGCTGTTAAGTAAATTTTGGGTCCCAAACTTTTATTCACTATGAAACAGTATTTGAGTTAAAAGGAGACCTTGGACTAATGAATGAGTTTGGCTTAGTAGCACACCTGTGACACGGCTTTCTTTGCACCAGAGACCCCTGTGAAGTGCTGGCTCCAGTGTTTTGGTGACACTAGAAAGGGAAATCTCTCAAGAGAAGACCCATAGGTCCGACTCATCATGGCCAAAATGACAAAGCAGACCTTATATAGAAATTGAGGCTTCAAATTGGACTTTTCCATCTGTATTATTTTGTATCTTGTGAAATTTTTGTTTGATTAGCCATGGTTGGGTACAGCTTGGATGCCTAGCTTTGTGAGAGGCTGAGAGATGGTAAGAGACAGTAATATAAATGCTCTTTGGTTACCAAGGATCTCAGGGAATCATGCAAGAGGAAAGTCCCAGTATTTTCTTTTCACACCAAAAGGGTGTCTTGGTTTAAAAGACAGGTATCTATCAAAGGGAGGCAGAAGCCCCCTCTGGAATGGGTAATCTAACCCCCGTCCCCCCAAAGAATTATTATAAATTTGAAATTGAGTGGCTTTCAGGCACAGACATATAAAAGATAAGAATAACAGTTCTTTTACTTATATATATATATATATATATATATATATAGCAATAATACAGAAAACACTGGTTTAACCTAACAGAGTCGGGGTACGACCTGGCACCCTGCCAGGCAGGGTGGTGGTAGCAGTCTGATTCAATGGTGGTTGCAGTCTTTCTGGAGTGGCAGTTGTGGCTCTGTCGAAGCAGTGATCCTGTAGAAGGGTGTAGTTATCTTCTGGGAATCCGGTAGAGAAGGAAGCTGCTCCGCTGGGACCTCAGTGGAAAAGAGAGCTGCTCCGCTGGGAAGAACCAGTGGAAGTGGCCCAGTCTGTTCCAAAACTCCAGACTTCTGTCTAGGTGCGCTACATGGGCCCCTTCCCCCCTGGGTGGAGCATCTCACAATGGGATGGTGAGTTCCTGAGGCGAGGCACTGATGGGCCTATTAACAGGAGATAATTTGTCCGGGTGCGCTGCATGCGCCCCTCCCCCCTGGGTGGAGCATCTCACAATGGAATGGTGAGTTCCGGAGACGAGGCACTGATGGGCCTATTAACAGGAGATAATCCGGAGGGAGGAGGCAGGGGAACACCACCACACCCGGTCTCAGCAGCTCATGAAGATGGGAATAGAATATACTGCAACCCAGGAAAAAGGGATTTTTCTCACACACTTAAAAAAAAAATAAATAAAAAAATAAAGGCTCTTTGATCCAATCGTAAAGATATACTAAAGAATTTTGTAGGGCATAGCCTAACTTATGTTCTTTAATGACGACTTTTCATGTTGAAAATACAATGAGAAATCATAGAAAAGAAATCTTATAGCAACCAGGATGGTAGAGAGGAGAACTGGAGCTAACACTGGGCACAGAACAAAACTACCCAGTCAGGGATGCATCTGAGGAGGTAAGTTGCTTGCCATGGTACATGAGAGATTGGTGCTGAAGTGTCCCCCTCTGCTGAGATGCCACCACAGTTAGAATATGGCAGGAATGTGTCAATGCTGCAGACCATGCTCAGGCTGCAGGAGACAGTCACTCCTCTGAATCTTAAGTATGGAAGTATTAGTACCCTGTATTACCAGCAAAGACCTGTAGAAAATTTCTAAAGATATCTCGACTGAAAAGTCAAAATAGTCTGGTTCTTGCTGAATCAGACAGTTTCTCTGTAAGGAAGCAATGAAGTACTGAAATAATGTAGGATGTGACATCTTCCTGCCATTAGCAGTGTCCTTTCTGTCAGTTTGGGTCCTCAAGTAGAATAAATCTCGAGTCCAGCACTCGGAGTGGTAGGTTGAGTTTTCACCCTTTACGCGTTATGGTCACTGTGGCCAAGGTTGTTACCTGTCCTTCTCCTTTGCCTGCTGAACAACTTCAGCTCTATATGAAAATTCTTGATTGTGTTCTGCTGTTATCACTCTACCCCCATGGTTTTAGTTCTTCTTGGTACCCCTTTTATCAAAAGTAAAAATGCTGCTCAAACTTCATTTTTGCATCTTCAATCTCCCTCATTTCTTCTGCTGTAACTCCACATCTGTATTTTTTGTTTGCGCTTTTCTGTCTTTAAGTGTGTGAAGCTGGTTTTGTGCTAAAGCATCATGCCAGAGCAACAGCCACCAGAGGTGCAGCTGCCCCAGTGTTAAGCTGATAACACAGAGAGAGCTGAAGCATTTCTACTTTTGTGCTTTGAACTCCTTCTTGGAGCTGGTTTCCTGATTTGTCTCATTAGCACTGATTTGCTTTGTACTCTGAGTACAATTGCTCAGTTGGTAAGAGTTAGAGCAACTACATCTCCATTTTTCTCCAGCTTAAGCAAAGCGGCAGTAATGGCCACCTCTCCCTGTTTTTTCCTTGGCAAACTTCCCAGAAAGATGTGTACTTAATTGTAATTTGCTCTCTGTGGTCAGCAGCAATATCTCATCTTTTAGTATCTCAACAGCACCACTATATTTAACTCTGTGTGTGTCTAAGGCCTCACCTGATCTCATAGAGAGTAACCCTGTATTTCAATTAGGTTGAGTATATACAGCAGAGATGATTACATTTACTGTATACACAATTAATTCCTCTTTCATTTGCTACTTTGTCTGCTTCTTTGTGACTTAAAAACAAGCAAACAAGAAATAACCCACCACTTCCTTTTGGAAAAATAATATAATTTTTTGGAGAAGGCTTCCTCTGTGCCTCTAGTGTGTCTTACTAAGGCTGGTTTTGAATTTTAGGCAGAGAAGCAATTGTCTGTCAAAACTCTCCAAAAGAAACCATGAAATGACCAGGCCATAAATCCAGGAGTGGCACAAGAGTGGGAATATGAGACCTGCAATATGTAATATGAGTCTTTTTGTCCTACCTCCCCTATTTCCACCCTGGTGCTAAATATACTGCTGATGTCCTTGCAAGAGAAGGAACACACTGGGCTTGGACATCGGTGTTTTTGCCTGAGCAACGGGCACCCTTAGGTTAGGCTTAGTTTCATTTCTGTAAACTTCCATGATAATACACAAAAAAGAAATGTCAAATTATTGTAATTGCATTTGTGATTTGGTGGTGAAGTTCGGCAAATATCAGATCATCCTAATGAAATGCTGAATTTTAACTTTAACACTAAATCTAATCTTAAAAAAAAAAAATTATTATAAATAAAACAGACAACTTTCATTCCAGGTACATATCATGCCCTTCAGGAACTCCTGTCCTGGCTTAAGAAAAGTAAAGCTTTCATCTGGAGTGCATTAGTAACTGTTGTAAAGTAAAAAGGTTTTTCCAAAATGTCTAACTTGCCTGCAATGTTAGCATCAGCTAAGTCAGCAATACTTTGCTAGTCACTGTTGTATTGTATTTTATGCAGGAGACACATAACCAGCCCTGTGTGTCCTGGAGTGAGCCTTTCCCTGCTGTTGGTCATGTGTAGTTTGTTTTTTCATATCTCTAACCTCATGGAATGTAAGGAAAAGTGATACTCTTGAAAAAAGCCAAGGAAACAAATTCAGGTTGAAATTCAATTAGAAACTCGAGTTTTTTCTGTGTGGGTAAAAATGGATGTTGATATTGAAATATTATTATCCAGCTTTTCCAGATTTCATGTCTTTCACCTATCCCCATCTTTCCCATCCAGTTTTATAATCATGCTTGGTCATCCCCAAACTGAATTTTTGGGGAAGTGTGTGATTTGCCACTTAGAACAGAAAACCCATCCAGTTTTATAAATAGCACCTCATAGGGAGTTTGCAGCAGCTTCTGAAACATTCTGTGTTAATGATGGGACTTTTGTTTTTGAACTTTTATATGTAACTCTGCTTTATTTGGAATACCTAAATAGGGAAGATCCCTGATAAAAACATTGATTTAGCTTTACAGCAAGCTTTTCACTATCTCTTTCAGAATCTCTTTCTGTTGCCATTCAATGAATAGTTCAAATCTCTTTTTAAGACTTTTATCTCAATGCTCTAGTTAATTAATTGTCAAATGAAGTGTTTAATGAGTTTTAAATTAAATATTGGATGTAAATTGCTCATGAAATCAAGTAGGTTTTGTTAATGTGATTTATTTCACTGTGTTTTGTATAAACAGTAACTTTCTTTAAATAATTATGAATGTATCACAGAGGAGTAATCCATTTTATATATATTTTTTATAAGACTTAAATGCTGCCCCAGTGCATGTGGATTCTTAACATCTGAATGTGATGCAATCCCAGGGATGAGGCCTGGCATGTGCCACATGTGAGGCATGGTGGGTCATGGCTCTGGTGTGGGCATGCCCACATCAGACTGAGCCTTGCTGTGCCCCTTCCTCTCTAAGGGCACAGCCTCCAGTGGGAGGACCACAGCATCCTTTCTGGGGAGCATCCTTCTCCCTGGCTTCTGTGGGGGACACTTGCCCCTGTTCGGGATGCCCCATGAGGCTGTCACCTCCGAGGGGATTGCACAGCTGTGTACTCGCTGTGTCTGTCCAGCTGAGATCCCAGCTTCAGGGTGAGGGGGTAATGCTGCCCTGGAACAGCATCACTGTGGAGCTAGTCATGGCAAGGTGATTAGAATTATAAGTCTTCTGTGTGTGAGACCAGATAGGCTTTACAAATTTTTTGAAGTTCTAATTTTTGATGGTGTTTTTTCCATTCTAGGCCCTACAGTGATCTTACTGCTGGCTGATTCCACATAGCCACCTTGTTATTCTGAGTTGCAGTTTCTCCATCTCGAAAATCAGAGGTAAGGATCAAAGTATCTTGAGACAGTGGGATGAAAAGTACTGTGTTTATTATGATTATACTGCTTGTTGTTAATATCAGAAATGGAGATACTCTGTTCTTACATTCAGAAAGAATTAAATGCCATGAAACTAGTGGAATTGTAACAATAGCATGAGGAATGCTGGTAAAATACCAGCACGACATGGCTTGAGTTAGAAGTATTATAGTTTTTGCCACATGTTAGGAACCACTAACTCTGATGGCTACTGTAACTTATTAAGAATTGTATGGGAATCTGTTTTCAATATCTGTGGTTTAAAAATATCTTGGAATGTAACACTGGAAAAGAAAAAGAAAATATATTTCCTGAAATCTGCCTCAATGCCATTTTGTCACTGTTTCATTTCTGCTGTTCTGGGTTTTTTTCTTTTTTTTTCTTTGTTGTTTTTTTCTTTTGTTTTTCTTTATTATGATTTTATACACAATTTCATAATTTTCCTAAAGAACCGACATTTATCAGAAGTCACATGCTGAAAATCACCTGTGTAGTCATACATGCTTTGCTTTATTTTCAAAGAGACTATTAAGCATTTCAAGGAGAAGTATTTGTCTTTCTGATTTCTGTAGAACAAAACAGTAAGGAAACTTGAAGAGTTTTCTGTGCACTTCTGCCATGTCTATAGATTTTTTTTCCTTTAAAAGGAAAAGGATCTGATTAAACACACTAGGCTTTTTACAGTTCCTATGGCCTCTGCTTAAGCTGCACTAAACACTTAAAACTCAGCCTAACTAAACTGGAATGGATGCTTTAAAATAAGAATTATCTTCCATTTTACAATAAGGGAAACTGTAGAGCTACAAGTATCATCATGGCCACTTTTCTTCATAAACAAGTCAAACAGCTTTAATTCATGGACAGCATCATTTCTGCCCTGTGGTCTTGAATGCTCAGTGGAAAGAAGAGGATATCACTACTGAGTCCAATTTTTAGCTTGGACACAGATTTCTTCTGTGGCTTAAGAACAAGTTATTTCTTCCTCATATGTTTTAGCTTACCAGCTATATAAAACATTTGAGTGCATGTTCTTGCAAAATGCTTTAAAGCAGTGAGGTGAAAGTTTAGAAGTTCTTTAAAAGAAGTTTCTGTGAGGTCTCAGCCTGCTTCCATATTTGTCAGTGAAAGTTTTACCATAGACTTAAATGGCCAGACTTAGGGTTAGAATAAATTTCATTTAAATTAGTGACTTTATGTAGGTATTTGTATTAACAAGGCTTCTAGTCTCCCTGACACCTCATTCAAATTAGAACTTGATTCTCCTGGGCTGTGCTAAGAAGCATTCAGGAAATTAATTAATTGACCTGATTCTTCTCCTTTCACCCACCTAAGAACATATGTTCTGTCGTCTTCAAATCATATAAAAAAAAGTGCTCATGCCTGAAATGTCACCATATTTAACTGGTTTGGTCTAAAGGTGGCAAGATCCAGAGTTTCTGAACCTCAAAAGGCACTGACAGTATTCCCTTTGTTTAATAAGGGTTTCTGGCCTCAAAACGTCACTGCCCTTAGATGTGATATGGAAGTAGGAGCCCATCTGTTTATAGGCTGTACACAACTCAGTAGGACTTGAAGGTTAGTTATCCCACCCTGAGAGCACTTTAAGCCTTCCAGCAAGGTGTTCTGGTGAGGAAGTGAGGAACAGCAGGGTGTACTAGCATCCAGGTCTGCTGCTGAAATTGATACTGCCAGATTGTTCCAGGGCCTGACAGGTTCAGCATCTACGTGTCTATGTACTGGTGGTGAGCTGATTATCTTCTCCTGCTGATTGATCCTGGGTGTCCAATACATCTGCTGGCTTTCTACGGTGTGTAGGGGGATACCTTGTTGCTTTGCAAGGCTCAGGTGGATAGCTTGTATGGCCAGAGGTTTGGCCCCAGCTATGCAGATTGTCCTTAGTTTCTTTCTCAAGGTCACTGTGCTCAACTTTTCTTTTTGTTGAGCTTACAGTGGTCTGTGCTTCAATCTTCTGGAGCTGAGATGATATCTCTTCAGGAGACAGGACCTGAATGATAAGTGGCAGCAGCCCAGGAGCACGAGGTTTCCTGCTGTCCTAATGGCCATGCAAGTATTTCATGCAGGAGTGACTTCAAAGTGGCTTTTCTCCAGACTGCACATCAGTGCAGCTGTACCTGGGAGGACAGTTCCATTAGAGAGCAGGCTTGTCTGCTGGCTTCTATCAAAGTCTGCAGTTACATGTTCCAGGCATCCTACGGCACCCTACAGTTATGATCCAGTGGGAGAGGCAAATCTAAATGCAAATATAGGTATCCCAGCAAGTCCAAACTTCTCTCAGTGTCAGGTGGTATCTAGTGGCTCTTCAACACGGGAGCAATGTTGCCAGGTGGTTTGTATATGGTAGTAATGCTTAGCAGCAAATTGTCAAATAGACAGATGGAGGCACAACAAGAAAACTTTCATGTACAGTATTCTGATTCAGGAAATTTTATCCTCATTGTCAGGAAAATAATTCTCCTAGATGGACTTGATAGCATAAAAGCACTGTAATTTTAGTAATGTTATTTTGGACATCAGAACTTCAAAACCTAAAATGAGGTAAGGTGTTGGAACAAATGTGTATGCAGAGTTTGGTCTTCGTGGCTTCACAGAATTACTCACACTTCCTTTATTTAAAAAAACAACCACATTTCTCACATCCTAAAAGTGACAGTCCTACAGTGAAAAGAAGAACTAAGTGTTCCTTGAACACACTGCACCCGATGCACATGCAGGGATTAAAGGGTTCACAGCTCAGAGGAAATGGCATAGTGGCTAAAAGGTACCTGGGAAAGGTCAGCTCTGAGGTAATTGAGAGTTTTCTGTTCAGTGGCCATAACACTCCTCTAAAGCAACCTATTTAATTGTCTCTACAAGGGATGAATGGCCAGATGAAGCAGTTCTTTTACAATTGGAATTGGCTGAGCTACTGTTCGTAGTTGGAACTGAACTAGAGAAATGGTCAAAAACATTTGAATGGTCTTGGCACGTTTGGTGCTATGTAACTACTGACAAAATGTAAACAATCACATGGTAACTAGAAAGATGCATGCCAGGCTAGTAGTGTGGGAATGCCTTGGCAAATTAGACTAACAACTGCAAGGGACACATTCTGCTACAGCTCCCACCAGTCATATGAGCATGTTTGGTGGGAATGTGATGTGTCCAGAAGCCTGAGCAAACATAGTCTGAACCAAGTGCTCATCCCATTAATAGAAAAGACTCCCAGAGTCATACTGTCCTGATCCATCTTTCTGTGTGTCCATGCATCCTTCATGTCTGAGCCATGAAGCTGCAATGACCAGTCCCTTGCAGTCAGTTGTTCAAAGACAGGATAAACACATGTTTAGAGGAATTGCCAGAAGCTATCAGGCGCTCAATACTTTTGATTTAACGATTATTTTATGAAAATCCAACCCAGGCTAAGTCTACCAAAGAACTTCTGTGTTCTAATGCATCCAGTGGAATTTATCCAGAAAAGATGTTCTATCTTTTCTGTGTCAAGGGCTATGACTGGGTACCTTGGGAGGGAATACCAAGGAAGAAACTGTTAGTGGGTAGGAATTGTTTGGAAGAAAGATAGGACTTAGCTCACTTTACCATTTTCTGTATTCAGGTTGCAGTTCAGCCTCCTTTATGCTGGGGTCCTCAGCCATGAACTGTTAGAGTGATGCAGCTTGGTGCTGGATGGCTAACAGTCTGCTGTGGTTTTCCAATGTGGAAACAGCTTCCCAAAGCATTTTAGCCAGTTTTAGACCCCCCATCAGCTCCTAAAATTATCTCATTTTCAAAAGTGGTAATTCACAGCCTGCTGTCCTGTTCTCCAAGTTGTCTTTATTCCCTCTGAAATAGATCTCTCCTTCCTTGTCTTTACTTAACTGTCTTGTAGTGGTTACAAAGACACCAGCCTCCCAATTCAGTGATATTATTACTGATACTGATCTACTGTGTAATTTCTTTGCTCTATAGAGTCAGTCTCTCCAACTGTTGTCTCAACAATCAGTGTCATTCTTTTTTGCAGCACTGATATTTTTCAGCTCTGCAAACTCTTAGGTTTTCTAGCATGAGGAAAGGTCCACATAATCAGCTACTATAACAATTTATACAACATAATCCATGGAAATATACATAATGAGAAGGGAAAAATTTAGTCTTGTTTATGGTCTTTTATTGTTATGTGCTGAAGTAACTGTAACTGGTTTTAGATACTTGTTTTAAAAAGTTGTCTAAATCTTGAGCTATGTAAGAAAATTGGTGGTAGGCTTGCAAAATAAGGCCCACGGTATGATGTTGAGATTAATTCAATCATGTTAATTCCAGGAAGTTTAAAGTGACCTCTTATTGCCTGCAATAGAAAGTAAATGAAAAAGAGATGATATTTGATTATTCTCGTTAGTTGAGAAAGTGAGCAAGCAAGAAGTGGTTCTGAGCATTGTGAGGAAAAATTTAGAATTATATATCAGGGAAAAGTTTATAAACATAAGAACTCATAGCCAAAGAAACCAGCTGCCAAATGAAGCTTTGGAATCAGCACTGCTGAAGATATTCAAGGCTCAGCTAGACATCCATCTATCAAAAAAGGATAAAAAAATCAGTCCAGCCACAATGTAGGGATAATACAACAGAATTTCCTGCCAAATTTCTACCCCAAATAGTGTATGATTTAGTTGTAATGGAAAAGGAAAGCACTTTGGCTTGCTAGATCTTTCACTGATATAATTTTAAAAGCACAAATTCTTCTGCCTTTTGAAAAATATTGCTAGCAACTTTTAAAAAATTTTCTTTATTGTAACTGGAGTGTGTAGGTTTTGCTCTAGTTTCAGACACAGTGACTCTAGCTTAGAATGTTATTTTTTTTAATTAAAAAAATTGATATACTTAGAATTAAAAAAAAAATCTCTTAGAATGAAAATTGTTTCACAAAATCTTTTTTCATAGCAATTTTCCAGATGTAGTCAGATTACTCATACCAAGCCTGAGGAAAAACTGTCAGTAAGGTATTTATTTTTTGCATGCTTAATTAGAGGTACGAAGGCTGGTAAGACCGGAGGGTTAGGATAATAAGGTTATAAAGGCATGGTTAGCTTTTTACCTCTATATCACAACTTCAAATACAGGCAGAGAGGGATATTTCCCATTCATTACTTCTGAGTTACTGTTCAGATGGATGGTAATGACCTACTTCTAGTGGGTAGGCAGGCAACACTCATACAGTGAAGAGTTCAAGACTGTATTGAGCTGGCAGACTGAGACTACTGCTCATCAAAAGCTGGGGTTCAGATTTTTAAGGATCTCTTAACATTCAAGCAGTTGCCTCTTGGGGTTTTGAGGAATTTGAAAGCAGTCACCTTGAGCTGAAGTAAGCAGAGTTAAGGTACCTAAGCTCTCTACAGAAAGCTAAGTATACATTTATCTGGAACACTGAACATCTTCAAAATTGTAACCTAGCACCCCCATCAAGTTTTCAGTGAAACTCTGATTCACCACTTTTCCATGCAGCCTCAGTAAGTGTCTGATTTCCCCATTGTTTATCGCAGCACATGCTGTAAAGGAGAAGATGGATGGCGGCTTGCTGGCTTTCAAGTGCTCTGCTGCAAGCGCAGTCTCCTTTCAGGGCAATGTCTCCCAAAGCATCAGTCATATCAGAGAGACCAGCCTGGCACAGAGATGAAGCAGATACAGTTTTAAAGAGGCTGTTTCAGAAATAGAATTAGACTTAAATAACAAATGAATCTTCAGGCAGAGTACTGAGTTTGTACAGCAGTGTAACACAGAGTTCAATATTTTCAAACCATAAATACCTTTCATTCCCTAATTTATATTGTAAAAATTAGTGCTAATTTCTAAGATATGCTGTAGAGTAGATCAATGCTAATTCTTCTCAAAAGTAGATCTGCTATATTATCACTTTGCATTATGAAAATGTGTCACATGATATAGGGAGGGGAAGTATGAATATCTGCTATCTGATGCATACAATTGAAAAGGGAGATCACAGAGTGAAATCATCAAGCCACATTAGCCAAAGAGAGAAGATAAGTAAGGGTATAACACTGGAACTGTAAACACTCAAGCAGAGATTCACCCCTGTGGAATTTAGCATGCTTTTTAGAAATGAACTAAAAGTAGAAAAAGTAGAAAATTAAAAAAATCCAGCACTGCTTATCACAGAAAATTTTCAAAATGTTGTATGGATAGGACAATAGTCATTAATGTGTACTAAAAGAAGGCTATTTTTGGGTGTCATTTGAAACTTCTCTACAAATGACACAACTTAGAAGCAAGGAAATGAACTGCCCCTGGGCTCTGATTGGGCTCAGGTACATGTGTGCATTTTGTGCCCTTCCACCCAGCTTCTTGCCACAGCTGCGATGGCGTTCCCAGCTGTGTGCCACAGCTCTCACTGCTGCTCTACCAGCCTGGCCTGGCGCCCAGCACACCCTTCTCAACCAGCACAGGAAGCAGGTTGTGCATGTGCTGATCATCTCCTCTCTCTTCCCTTTTGAATGTTCCTGTGAAACCGCATGTGCTCGAGTTTGTAAATATGGACATCAGATAAAATTCTATTTCACCATCAGAAAACTTGCCTTTAAATGTGTCAGAGTCTCTGTTTTCCTTGTTCCTTCCCCCTCCACCATCGAGAAACCACGATGACAGGAAGAGTGCACCATTTCCTTCTAAGAGACTCTTTGCTGTTCTTAGTATCTTACATTAACCCAGAATCTGCTCTTTCAGTGTGCATGCACTTTCAGCTGCACAAAATGTCATAATGACCTGTACATTTTAAGTCACTGAAATAGGACATTTTGGTAGAGGAAATAGTCAAATCAGGATATCACAAAACAAGAGCTTTTATAGTTGACTGTTCAGGCAGTGCTGCTGACTGCTGAGCTAGCTCTTACTAAGAATGTGCAACTTGTGCTATTTTTACTTGCTACTTGTCTAGTACTGGGCTTGTTTGGAATAATTTATTCTTGCATATAGAGGTGTATATCTAGCAACAAGAATTTAGAGGAATTTTCTGTTACTAAAAGAATTGTTGAAAGAATTCATTGAGGAGGAAGAGAGAAAACCTTGCCGAAGGAAGCTTTGAATGGATTTTAGAAAAAAGGCCCAAATACATCTGACATTCCCCTCAAAATACTCACTTTTTTGTCTGTGAAAAGCACACTTCATTACCCTTGTCATGCCACTTCATAACTTCTTGTTAACTTGTTGTACTTTACCCACTCATCTGGTTCAGTGGTTTTTATTCCCTGGTTTTCAGCCATCATCCTTTCCCCATTTTCAATCTTTGCAGTTTGCACACAGACACCATCTGGCTTCACCCCCGGGGTTTCCTAGACAAGGGCAATCTAGTTAGCCTTGTGAAATCTAAACCCCAGGCAAAACAAAAATTGTAGAAAACTTCCACAAGACAGGCTTTGTCACTACTCTGTGAGGGGCAACTCCATTACCCAGAGAAGCTGTTAGAACAGAAATCACATCTTAAGCACTAAGTTGTCTTCTCAACCAACCTACTCTTTCCCCCAGACTTTTACTTTCAATTTACTGGAATTACTGCCAGTCTTTTCTGGTCAAGAGAAAGTTTGACCACTGTGTGTGTAATTACAGAACCTCAGAGTAGAACACCATGTAAGAAACTGTCTATAAAATGCTTGGAATAAAGTAGATTAAGAACAGATTTGCTAAAGAAATTAGGAAGTCATTCCAGTGCTCTTTTCTGTTCTAAATAACATAGTGAAAATAAATCTCTGAGGCAAGATTCTGGACAAAGACATTCCTTTGAAAAGAGATCACAAGATTCCTGGTCTTCTTAATGGAGAAAACAGAAAGAATTGGTCTTGGTTTGGGACTCTCAAAATGCTGATCCTTTTGAACAATGTGGACAAGTACAGAATGTTGTCCAACGTATTCATCCTTGAACAGAAATAAACCAAATTTCTGTGTGCTCTGACGGTCTCATAGGAGCAGAAAAAGAAAAGAACCCCTCCCTTTCTTTTTTATGTTTGCTATGTTCCAAAGTTTCTAAAGGAATTTATTTGGGCAAGGCATTTTGATGCGTACATCTGTTTTTCCTGAGAATTTATGATCCAGTTGCACAGTTCAGTGGTTTTGAGCCAGATATTCTTTTATTTCAGGCTTTGGGAATCTAAAGTTGGTAGGCAAATGCATATCTATATAGGTGCATTTCACTAGTGATGGCCACAGGGGAGGATTGAGGTGAGTTCTCCACAATAACACAGCCATCCCAACTTCTAACCTATAAAGACTTGCTTTCTGTTTTTCGTTGTTGTATTCTGTTGTCTCCTGACTTAATAGTTACTCCTGTGTGTCTTCACAGGAAGAAAGCACATCACAGTCCTGCTCTGACAACACAGGCCCAGGGAAATGAAGAAGAGCAATTTTTCTATTATTGTAAATGCAAAAAGGTAAAAATATAATCGCCCCCTGTCTCTGCTTGGTAGTCAGAGGATTGAAGGGGTGAGTGCATGAAACGATAGCTGGGTACCAGTAATAGAGATGTTAACTTCCATTCTTGTTAAATGTCCTGTGAAAAGCAGCATATATTGCTGTCTGCCCTCAATTTGAGAGTGCGTGATATTTAGATGATAAAAAACTCTCATGTAAGAAGTAGGTAGCATATTAAATGTGCTATTTTTGCTTTACAATGTTCCCCAATGAAAACCACAATTTCACTTTGGTTTGATGAGCATGCCGTGGTGGCATTGGAAGGTTTACCTTTTGAAATGATTGAAGACTAGAAGTAGACTGGGTACTGTTAGCAGGGAGCAATGTCTGATATCAATTATTTCAAATTTTGCAGTCTAGAACTGGGTTTTTGTTGCATTTTGAGGTTTCTCCTAAAATGGTGGCCTTTTCAGTCAACAGAGCAAAGTCTTGCCAGTGTTCTTGTGTCAGTTAACAAACTCTGTTATTTATAAACAATCTTAGAAAGGTGACTTTTAAAGGATGTGAGATGTAAATCAACAATCTCTGTTTTTAATCACAGTGGATGCACGGGTTCCTTTTGAGTTGTAATGAAGAAGTTTGGGGCTGGAGCCTACAAATGTTTGAAATAATTTTGATGTTAAATTTTCACATTTCCAAGGTATCTAAGATGTGGCTAATAATAATAGAAGGCGTTGTCTGTTTCTCCCAGCATGAGGCAGGAAAGTAGTGTGGTCACAGAGCTGTGCGTTATTTACATGGTGTCAACATGTTAGCAAGTGGTATGGCAGAGAGCCAGATTAAATCACTTCTGATTTTAAATACAGAACACTGAATAATAATGCTGTGTCACACTTGAGGACACTGGAATCTGACAAATCAGCAGTGGCTCAACGTGTCAAGCTCATTTTGATGGCTTCTTCCCTTCCTGAATGATCACAGAATCAAAATCAAGGTCCAAGGAAACCGTATAAAGTTGGCATTTTTTTATGTCCCCCCAAAGCAGAAGATTGTACCCAAGAAACAGACACTTTTTGATTGCTTTCTATAAAGATGTGTCATGAGGTCGGTGCCCTCATGCAGGAATGTTTTTCTCCTGAGAATGGGCAAGGCTCCATGGTGCATGTTTGCCATTAATCTTTGTTGTCTCTGTAACTGGCAAACCTGGTACGATTACTTTCATTCATTAGTTTTTTGCGGAATCTACTGCAACAGGTCCACCATCTCCAAGAGGAAGTGTATTTTTAAGAGGCAATCACATTATTTAGAATAGGTGCTTTAAGGGTTTGAGGTCTCCCAAGAAAATCTTGAGTGCTGTTCTCAACCATTGCTTGTGCACCAGCTCTAATTTTTGTATAACCCCCTGGTTCACCTTGCCAGCTGGTAGGAAACAAATTCAGCAAAATAGAAACATGAATAGCTTTCTGTTGGTTTAGTAATCCAATTACATTCATCGAGGAGCCATGTGAAAATCAGAAGGTGGAAGGGAAGGAATGAGCCTGCATGTCAGGGAAGAAAGCATGCAGGGGAAGTGAAGGGAGCAGAACTGTTAGATGAATTTAACCATATTGTGAAAGCTCACCCTAGAATAGTTAATGGACAGGGAGGGAGCTTTTAGAAGGTTAAAAGAAGCATCCAAAATACTGGGATTCATTTTGTCTTGTCACCATAATACCCTTTTTATGAAGCTAGAACTATGTATGCTCATAAAAACCTTTTGCTTTTTTTATTTTAAAGTATAATGCAACCATTGGAGTCTGTGCACAGTTCTTTCAAGTTAAATGCTTAGTTCAACATTCCACTTCCATTTCCTGGTAGAAAATGTTTTATATGAAAGCAACTTTAACCTTTCAGAAGGGTTCATTTACTGTTACGTTTGGTATCAGCTTTCCAAAAAATGCTGTCTGCATTTGGCGTATTATAGATTCTGGTTTTAATATTGGTTTAGGAAAAAAAAAGTCATATGGCATAATTCAGAAATAAAATATTGCAACAGAATTCTCTCTATATATGAATGCACCCCATGAGCAAGTGGTTTAAAGTCAGTTTGATCACTTAAAGCCAAGACTTGGACTCGAGCTATCCATGAACCAGCTGGTAACAAATAACACATCCAACTCTCAGTCACAGGAAACTGTTAGGTTGCCTTTTTATAGACAACTACAGCTCTAGAGCTCCTGAAGCACAAGGGAATATCATACAGGCTTGGAAAGAATTGAACACCTACCATATGCACATAAAGAAGGGTAATAAAGATGAAAGGCCAGAACTGAGCTTTAATTTCTATTTTTCTGCTTTTGATTTATCATCTGCTTCTGCATTGCTACAGTTTTCTTTGGCCTAAAATTAGGGAGAAGATGCTTGAATTGCTTAGTTTGATCAAATCAATCAAACTTAGGCTTCCCTCTCAGCCAGTGTAACAGATGCTAAACATGAAACTTTAAAGTACATTCTTGCTTTCTTTATGTCTTTATTGTGCATTCATTTCTGAAGTGCTGATTGCTGTAACAATCCCCTGCAGTGGGCAGTTCTTGGCCACTGGTTGCTGTAGTCCTGGTGAGAAGTGCATTGAGCTGGTAGAGCTGAATCAAGGTGACTCTGAACTAGAGCTAGGGCTGACAACTTGGGTGCAGAGCCATATAAACATAGCAGAGTCTCCTCTGGGACCTTATCAGCTTCTCTGCACAGGGCTCCAGGACTATCTCAGCTGTCAGGTTTGCTCAGGAGACACTGCACTGTGGTCCATTGCCATGTACAGATGTATTCTGGGGAGTTATCCTCCACAGGATTTCTGCTGTCAATAACCACTTCTTACAGAAGAAAAGGACCTTCGGACAGGCCTGGCCATGAGAGAGACAAAAAAAGCTAATCCTCTGTGCTGCTGCTCCTCAGCTTCTAATAAAGGACTCAGAACTTGTAAGGGTAGAGCTTCAAAGTAAGTGCAGATTTGCAGAGGGAGGGCAGATAAGGGGGTTGTAGCCCACCCATCAAGACCACCTGGTCTTAATATATGGTAGCAGTCAACCTTTGTGCCACAAACCCTTTCCATATCCTACCCCTCTTCCAGGGAGTGAGATTTCCAAGAATGCTGCTGGCTACATACTTGTCAAAGTCGGGTGCACTACAGAAGCTAAGTCTGTCAGTCATACACAACATTTTTTATCACCCCTGGAACAGCAGCAGCTAAATCTGACAGTGATGATCAAGCTGAACCTTACCAAAATAACGCTTATGATATTTAATATCTGATGGTGAATACACGTCCAATACCTTGAAGATGGAAAGATCAGCAAAAATGCAGACAATTATTTTACCTGGAAATGTGCTCTGCGACATCCCAAAGAGTATTCACATTTCTTATTCCTTTTTTTGTGCATGTGCAGTTCTGATGAACTTTCAGCTATGAATCCGTATGGGAATAATTTCAGTGTGAAAAGGCGGCTTCCATTCTATCCTGAAAAATAGCTGCATGGAAATCACAGAAACTACAGAAGAAAGTACCAGTCATTGTTTGAAAGCATTGTGGCCTATGGAGATGGAAACCAGAACATGGATTTGCCTCCAAATTTTATAAGCTTCTAGAAACATGAATGAATGAGAAACAAATGCAAAAATTTTGCTTAAAAAAAAAAAAAATCTTAAATCCTTGTTGCTTTTACAATGAACAGACCTGGCAAAAAGGATGTTAATTATCTCGAATATCATTGTTTAAACAGGTAGTGCTATTCCCAGTATTTTTTGGTTGCCACCTAGATTAGTGTTACTCCTCAGCTGCTAACAATGAAGTTATCAGCCACTGGAACAAATTATGAAGAGGAACAGTGAGCTTAGCATTTCTGGAAGTCTGCAAACCAAGAGGGGATGGTATGCCTTAGCAAACAATGGATACACAGCTGGGTGAAATTATATTGTTGTACTACAGAGAAGTACATGAAATATCCTGTGTGGTCCTTCTTAGCTTTAAGAGCCATAGTCTATAATTTCACAAATACCTTACAAAGAGCTCCTTAGAAGTAGTGATAACCACAGCACTAATCTGAATCCATCTCCTGATTTGGGGTTGATTATGACGCAGTATTTAAAAAAATTACGGACTGTAACGTTTTTACACGTTTCTGTCACAACAACTCATATTACTAGCATAATTTTACAATATTGGAAATTTGGTTTTGGGGACTAAAGAGAACATTCCCCAAAGAGCAGAATGTGCTTCAGTTCATGAAAGAGTGTATAAACAAGTAAACACACAGGCTGCTGCTTCCCTACCTGATCAATTGCAGTCAATATAATCAATAAGCTAGATTCAGTCAGTGAAATAAAAGACATCCCATGAAGGAGATCTGAGGATATTTCTCATTATTGTAGCTGATTTCTAAGCTAAACTTTCATTTTCCTCTAATTGTAGGATAACCTAGCATACTGTTTAAAAGAAGATTTTTTCCCTATAGCAATCCTCCAGTTGAAAACAGCTTTTTTACCCCCTCCAGATTTCAAGACTTTTGGGGCATCAGACACTGCAGAAACTTAAATGCAGTGGGACAGTTGAAAGTTTGGTGCAGATGTGCCTGACTGAACAGCTGGACATGAGAAGAAATAGTTCTTCAGTGCTGAGTGGGTTTGGCAGCACAGCTCGGACTGCATACTTGGAATGTCTTAGATAATCCTAGAAGATCTGAAAAAACATCATGGTATAGCTTTTCAACTATTTCAGGGAAAGGTGATGATTTCGTGTCCAAAATGGATATGCATAATTCCAGAGGGAGTTTTTTAGGTTTTGGATTGTGGTCAGTGGCTAGTTACCTCTGTGTCTGGGTCTAAACTCCCTTAGTGGCCATCTTGTTCTATGTATGTATGCTGTGCCTAAATAAATATCTCAGCTGTCCCTCAGGTGGAGGGCTGTCGTCAAGGCTTGCTTTAGCCAAACACACTGTGTCAGTCAGATACAGTGATGGGAGCACAATATGAGAGAGCCCAGAGGAAATTTGATAGTTTGTCATATAGAAGCACTCAGTTTGCTTTATTAAGCAGTCTTTTCTGGTCTCAAGTTTCATAAATTTATAGTCTGCACTGATTCAAATGAGTTCAGCTTTCTCTTGTTACTGTGTTTTGTGCTTTTCTGAAAAGATGATTGGAAAAGACGGATGCTGAAAAAGAGGAGGGGCCTCTAATTGATCTTAAGTTTTTCAAATCTATTATCCTTTAAAAAAACCCCACAATCTAGTCTGGCGTAACTGTTCCAGCATCAACAGTTACTAAGCTATTTTCCATGCAATGGCCATAGTAAAATATAGGTGTGTATATTTAATGCTTTTATTTCATTAATCTAAAAGAACAGTTTGGGACTGTTTTGGTTGAAGGAACTCCTCCATTTTAGTCCCCTAAGGACTAGCTGTGTAGCTTTTTTCTAAAATGTGTAATAATATAAATAATATAAAAGAAGTCTCTAAACATTTAAAAGAGAGAACTAGATTATGTTTCAATTCATCAGGGGGGTTCTCAAAAGTAATTTTTGAGCTGCACTGCAAGGAAACTGGGAAGAGCTAGAACTACTAATGTTCCCTTTGCTGTGTGGATATACAGAACACAGTTTTCTTGTCCCACAAGAATTGTGTTGATTTTGAAATTTTAGGCCTGGCATGGGACTCAGTGAATATAGGAGTGACTTAAGAAACAAATGAACGTATTTCATTTTAATGGTGACCCTTTTTTTCTTTTTTTAACCTTTTAATATAAACTAAATTAAGTTTCAACGGGAGAAGATGCTTTTAACCACAAAACCATGCCTTTTTGTTTTAAAGATGTTGAAATGGCATATTTCTAGAATTTCAAAACCTGGGGTTTTTCCTTTTTTTTTGGTTTTTTTTTTTTGAGGACAGGAAGTTCTTCTGGTAATAATTTCAGTTTTGATGAATTGTCAGTTGTGACCGTGTCTCTTCTTATGAAAACCCTGTGTTCACTCCCAACTCTAGACCCAGGTTCCCAATACTTTCCAGAAGTCTAAGGTATGATTGCCTTAGTTACTTTACTGATGCATTAGAACAAGACGTAGATTTTGGGCAACTAGCTTTATTCACTGGTGCAATAAAACAATGAGAGTGGTCTGATGATCTTAATTGTGATTCTTCTTCCTCTACAACTACTTGAGATTGGAATAGTTCTGTGCTTTGTGTTCCTAAGTTCCACGTTTATGGTGTTTCATGCCAATTTTTGGTTCACAATTTGTAAACAAGTAGATACAAGTTACAGGTGTGCTAGAAATTAGTTTCTTCAACAGGCTCCCCAGGGAATGGTCACAGCATCAGGCCTGACAGAATTCAAGAAGCATTTGGACAATACTCTCAGGCACATGCTGAGACTCTTGGGGGTGGTCCCATGCAGGGCTAAGAGTTGGATTTGATGTTCCTTGTGGGTCCCTTCTAAACCAGCTTATTCTGTGACTCTGTGACTCCTCAAGGAAGATGTGCTGTCTTGTGTTCTCAGGGATGAATCACACTTCCAATGAAAGCAAGTATTGGAAAGTACCCATTTAAGTACAAGTTTATTGCTTTTCAGACTTGAAAATAGCTCTACTCTGTTGTTTCAGTCTTAGATGAGAAAGAATGAAGAATTACTAATGAAGATATGAAATTTAGCTAATAAGCTATGTCACAAGTTTCCCATCAAAAATGGTGAAGACATTGTGTAGGAATTCCTGTCTTCTGTGGGTTTCTGGTGCATTACTCAGTCACAGTAAGTTCCAGCACAACCTATTCCGAAGGTCCAGTGGTGTCAAGGTACACTTGTAGATATTATTCGCATTCTCAGGTTTCTTTTTATTTTTTCTTTTCATTTCTTTTCTTTAAAGCAAAATTTTTGAATTAAGACAAGTAGGCTGAAGTCCTTTCGGAGTTGGATCAACATTGTCTCTAGGATCAAGATGTCTTCACTGCTAGACAGCTGAAAGGAAATACATTGTCTCCACTGAAGTGTGTCTGTATATCCTGAGGAGGATATATTTATTATGAGGAGCGCTCTTCTGAGCTGGAGGAATTAACAGTGGTCTCTGCAAACCATCAGCACTTCTCTGTAGTCCCAGAGAGGAATGATGCTTCATGATGCCTCTTTTTCCAATAGTTTTGAAAGATCTATTCCATGATCCTTCCAGCCTTGGAAACCAGAGGTCTTTTCTCTTTTCTGTGCCAGGACCTCCTTCCACCCATATTGCAAACTGGCAATGCACAAAGAGCAGCTAGTGGAATATCCCAGTAGCCTAATATATTACCAAGATTAAATGCTCCTATCCTAGCCTTCATTGTCACAGAGCATTCTGCATTTCATCCCTTGTTGTCTGTGCTAATCAGTAGCACTCTTTTGCTAACCAGTTCATTTTGCATTGTTTCAAATCCCAAATTTGAAGCATAACACCAGTGTTATTTTTGGGCTGACTGAGCACCAGTGCATTGTAGAAGATCAATGGAGAGATTTCGGCAATGAAGTAGGGACCAACAGGGGTGTGTGGTGCTTGCTGCCCTTTGCACTTGGAGTTTTCATGGGAGGCAGAGCTGTGATTCTCTTTCTGTCAGGCATAAGCAGCTTGCATTTGAAGGCACAGGAGATTTTGTTTTCCTGCTCCTTGTGCACCATGAAAGTGACTGACTGCACTTTCATTTTGAAACTGAAAAGGAAGCACAACAGGCTCTGGTTCTGCTGCTAAAATTTGGTTCAATGGCAATTCTTGTTTCTGAATCCTGACGATCATTTGATTTTGCTGATGTGTGATTTTGTATCTGCAGGCTTAGGAAAATTTCAGCAGCTATTATCTGACACCAGCTTTAGTCTCTCTCTTCATGTCTATGGAATAAGTACTTCTCTACAAAAAGAAGAATGCATTTTGTACACAATTGTATGGCAATTTAAAAAAGGCAATTATTTGGAGGCTAATGGTAATGGCATTTAACTGCATTATCTACTTGGCCTGATTACGGCTGAATCCTGGTGTGTCCTGAATCTACAGATACATAAAATAAATTATAGAAGTCATAGAAACCTTGTTGAAAATAATGTTGTCTCTGAACATCAAATAACTTGTCATAAGCCTAGTCTTAGCACCCAACTTTTATTCTGATCATATATAGGTCTCACTGTTCAAAACCTCAAGTGTGAACTCTCACTGTTGGCTCAGAATTAGGTTTGGTTGTTGCAACC
The DNA here is from genome assembly GCA_013397055.1 of Pachycephala philippinensis. NCBI lineage: Eukaryota > Metazoa > Chordata > Aves > Passeriformes > Pachycephala > Pachycephala philippinensis. The sequence continues at coordinate 325,240 of VWZT01012863.1, read as the reverse complement.
TCATCCTGTCATTGCCTTGCTCAAGTAGTATATTAACTATTGTATAAATAACTTATATATCTATATAAACTTATATTATATATATATTAACTATTGTATAAATACTTAACGCATGATTGCTGTCAATAGATAACATACATCCCACAAATTGGAATAGGACCCTATAATCATAGAATGGCTTGGGTTGGAAGGGACCTTAAAGATCATTTAGTTGTATTTTAGAATACAATTAAACGACTTTATAAGTCTAGAAGGCATATAACATTTTGCAATGTTGATTCAAGTACCAGCCAGAAGAAGGGGCAGTGCTGGTAAGTACTAGGAATAGTTAGGCTGAATTCTTTATTAGCAGAAGCATTTGATTCCAAAAACTTTATATTGGCTACATTCACTAAGAAATTATGCTCTTGACTGTTTCAGATATTTGAACAATCTTATATATATATAGTACAAGCTGAATACAAGCCCTTTCTGTTATTAGGAAATCACATACTTGACACTTGACCTAGTCTTTATGCTGGGATAATTTTTCCCTCACCTTTGGCAGCGCACCTTCTAGACTTCCCGACTCAGCTCTGTTGTTATCCAAACAAAGATACCTACTATCATAGACTGGTCCTAGCACGACTTCATCCTACCTCAGATCTTGCCTTCAGTTTAAATTCTTGCAGGGCAGCTTAGGAGTTTGAGTGAAGAAACCTGTTTGTAACGCAGCTGTGAAGGGCAGTGTTTCATACTGACTCACAAGAAGAGAAGATTTATTATGTACTTAGGAGATGTTACTCCTATGCATATTTTGCAAAACTGAAGGGAAATAAGTAGCCTTCTGTCCCCTTCGCCCTGTAGCAAAGAAATTTGACAGCTGTGAATGGAACAGACTGAAGCCATTTTGGAGATGGATGTTTAAATTGTACAGCCTTGATGGGATTGTTTATTAAGTATTCTCTCTTTTTCTTTCATTACATGAGGTTTTGCTTTTCTTGGATCACACAGATTCTTGTAAAAATGTAACAAGCTACTATTCTGAATATGCCAAATAAGAAACAGATGGATGTCTTTAAAGAATAGTCTATCAGTAATATTAATGGGATCTCATGTTGAGGAACCAGGCACCTCCCTTTCCTTACGCCAGCCTTCTTGGCCTGAACAAAGAGGCTCTTCTAACAATGACTTGCACATGGCAAAGGAGAAGAAGGCGGCTTTGGTAGCTACAATATAAAACATGACATTTTTTTCTTCTCAGAATGTATTTTTAATGTGCTATACTCTTGGCTATTATGCACAAGGTTTCCTGTGGTGGACTGATTTGAATACAGGGCTTGACCCTGTTTTCAATGACTCTCTCACACCACAATTCAACTGGTGTAGTGGAGATCCTCTGACATAAATGTCATCCTCCCCACTTAATACCACGTAGGCCTATATTCATGTAACTAAGCAAGAACCTTCCGAATAAAGAAAATTCCAGCTGGTGCAGCAAACAATAGAATGTACATAATACTCCTTAGACATCAACTTATGCATATGAGATTAGAACTCCAGGTTTTGCATTATCTTTTTGCTTTAACAGAAGTGGCCCTGTACTCTTCTGTTCTCTGGCCTTGTGTCACCTTTCTCAAGAAAGAAAGCTTAGTGGTATCAAAGGCTGAGTACCTCTTTGTGAACAACAGCTTCTCATACCACATAACAGGTATATTTCTGTGCTATGAACCTGACTTACCTGCTGTGCTGAAAGCCAGAATAGCAGCTTAAGATATAAATATGCTTATTAGACCCTCATGATACACTTGGTGTGTCAACCCCTGGGTTGTCTGTGAGAGAGCCAAGAGGATAAAGGCAAGTGTAAGACAGATTCAGTGATTCCTGTAGCCACCCCAGCTGTTAAATGGGTGTTATGGACAAAGTATGTGAGTCACACAAAAGATTTACTTCAGAAAAATCAAAAAATAAAGCTAAGGTGTTTCTTTACTGCTGTTATTTTCTTTTTATTTGGGCTATTTCCAAAGTTGGGCGGATGGGCTGTACAGCACTTGTTTGTTGATGGAATGATAACTTAACCTAGATAAAGCACATACATACTGTTATTTTAATAAAAGAAACAAGGCTCACATTTAAAAGGGAAATATAATACAGTAAACATCCTTTTGTACTGGCCTAGTTATTTTTCTAAACTTGTGCCAGGCTGAGGCATTTGCATTCTGAAGTAGAATTTTTGCAAGAATCTGCAAGTCCTGTAATACTTTTTCCAGTAGCTGTTGAGCGAGCCAAAGGTCTGTGGTCAAGTGGGCATCTCGGTTACAACTCTTTATTGAACGTCTAATACATTCGACTTTAAGTCCCACAGACCTTTCTCTTCCTAAGCAAAGCAGTTGAGCATTTAATTTTCTAGTTCATCCTAGTTCCAAGGACAACATCAGAAAATGAATCCAGTCCTCAGCTGGTGATGTCCATGATGTCTTTGGTTTAAACTATTCAAAGTTTAGATTAGAATTTTTTTTATTTGATTTTAAAACCACCTTAAAAAACCATTACAAAATGTTTTCAAAATTTAAACCTATTTTCCTTTGAACACTAATTTTTTCATCAGTTATTGGAGTCTTTTTAGGATGTCTTATTCAGATTTAATCACCTTTGTGTGCATCTCATCTTTAATACATTGTAGAACAATTTTTAAGTAAATCCATCCAGTCTTGTTCTGCAGATGTTATTGCCACTTCTCTCAAACTGTAGAAAGATTATTTATTGTCAACAAGGTAGAGATCTGAATAGAGGTAGATGTGAGTGCTACCACCCACGGTACTGAGAACAGTTATGCCAGGTTTTTGGTCTGGGATGATCTGACTCAGTGATAGCTCCCATCAGTGATTTGGTTTGTAGAATTTCCATCTTAAAATGAAAATGTTCACCTTGCTGCCTTGTGACCTGTCAGAGGGCTCCACATGGAAACACCCATTTTAGAGAGGAGAGATTAGATTAAGGAATGAGACCTGGTGTGAAAATAAATCATATTTTCTTCATGAAGAGGTCTGTGTTCAGAATCAGTCTGATATGAGGCAACAGGAGCCTGATGCCACCATCTCTACTTAGACCTGCTGCAACAACAACCTGCTCCAGGCCTTCTACACTTTTGTCTCCAGCATTCCTGGGATCCTTCCAGGTGTCTTAGCTGGTGTTCATTAGGGACATTAAGATGGGCTCTCTGTAGGACAAATAATGTTTCCTTCCTTTGTGGATGATGGTGGGCTGAAGGAAGCTTTGATGTCAGTATGCTGGAGAGCAGAAGCATTTGTCATATCTTGAAGGGAAGAAAAAGGCACACACGGAATATTGCCTGAGTGTTTTGTATTCTTTTTCCATAACACTAAGTGTCCTGGTAGCACAAGCCAGCTTGCATTTAGAAAACTTCCTAGAAAGGTTCAAAATGGTTTGTCTTTACAGAAGATAAAGATTGCTTAGAAAACTGAGCTCCCGCCTGGTGGGATGTTTGAGGTTTCAGAGTATATGTAGCTTATTTTTGTCTTGAATTAGAACTGAGTCAAAAGTGTTTGCAGAAAAAAAATTTGAAATGTTTCTCTTTGATACTATCAGATCAAATATAAGAAAACAAAAATCCTCTCCTTTCAGAGAAGAAATGCTGAATATTTGATGATGACAATACTAATGACCTTTGAAAATGCGTTATAAATCCAGGGCAATGTCAACATCGGTATTAGTGGTGGATACGTTTGTTTAAATAGCATTTAAGACAGCTTATTCATGAAACACAATCTTTTGGATGTTTAGAAATGTCTTATTATATTATTATGCTTAGAGCTTATAGTTATTATACTTTGGGCTGACCTGTTGCTCATTTAGCTGGAATTGAACAGTTGTTCTGGCAGTCCACTATATTTGCTTTGAAGGAAGAAAGGCTGGCAAGAAGTGGCATTGCAGATATCTTAGTTTCCAGTGAGGAGGTACCAATAATGTTCAGGTAAATATCCAAAGCACGAGGCCTTCTTCCTCAGAATGATATTATGATGACATGTTGCACTGTGAATTGAAGCCAAAAGAATCCTTGTTTAGTGTCTCTGAACAATGCTGGTACATATTTTGCAAAGAACAATGCTGGCCATGCTTGTTCATGGGATAGTCATTAGTAGTTTGATTAGCATTGTTCTGAAATATGATTTCCCAGCCAAAACCTAACATTCTTCCCCTCAATCCCCCTCTGTGAAAACTATTCCAAAACTCTGTAAGGCACAATGAAGTTTTACAACCATTTAGTGAGCACACTTTTGTTCCTGTACAATATGGGGAAATCTACAAAGCGGTGAGCAACCTCATCCCCTGCTAAGTTCAAGAAGAAGGACCAGAGTTTAAATAGTCTTTAATATCTCTAAGAACTTGTAATTCAGAATTACCAATATAACATTAGCAAAATGCTCTCTTTCAGCACAGGAGTGTGTATATTTTAAACCAAAGACACTATGCCATATTGATTTGCAAAAGCCCAGGTGATTCCATGGGTCTAGCTCCCAAGCCGAAGAGGCCTGGTACTGCAGCAAGAGCTTGGTACCAGGACATGTCTGAATCTGTGCTTCAGCAGTGCCTGCTGGAAGAAGTGTTCTTTTGCTTTGTGAGTTGGGGGTTAATTAGTGTGAGTGATTGCCTCTGCAGACCAATTTTTTGTGTCCAAGGTCAGAAAAAAAGGTAAACGATAAAGTGAACAAACTAAAGTCTTCTGCAGATTGTGCAGCACATTAGAATTGAGACTTCCCTGCTTTCAGTCTGTTACAGTGGTCCTAACCATCACCAACAGGAGTAGACATGAGAATTATAGGATACTTCTTACCATTTCTGTAACACTTAAGTGTTTCTCCAGAAAATTAATCTTCCTGCAATGGTGAATAACAACATAGTTATGGGTCTATTATACCCTGAATTTTTAATCATGTCAGGAGAAGAATAGGAAAGCTATAAAGAAAATTTAGCTTTGCTTTTGTGTTCCAAGGCTGGAACAATTACTGAGAATGCTGAAAGATGTAAATGACACATATGTCATGGTGGAGTGTGCATTTTACTGGTAATTGCTACAATTTTTCATCCCCAGGATTTTTGTCATGTGTTGCCACCAACCTGGTATTGGCTGAAGACTGAGAATGGTGGATGTCAAAGATCACCTCTGTGACCTCACTAAGCAGCTTTTTCTGTCTTCTCTGGCACAGCTTTGTGACACTTCCTGCCAGCATCCCTGGCATCGCTTCTTGCCTTTAAACCTGAATTCTGACTAAAGGCTGTGCCACAGTGGATAGCTTATAATGATGTTTCATCATATATGAAGAATACGGTTGTCCTAGCACATCTCAAATTCAAGTCCTGATCCTTTTCTAACATGCAGTTCTCACAAGTATCTTTAAGACTTAGGAAGACCTACAGGTGAGAAAAATACTTTTCTCTTGATTTGGAAAGCTTCAGCATAAGGATCAGGATTTAGACTGTTATCCCAGACGCACAGCAATGCCAGATACTTTAGACTGAGCGTTGCAAGGAGATGCTAGGATTTTGGTGTAGACTGAATAATGGTGTTGGACATGACCTTCTTAGAATCAGTTTCAAAGGTAATCAAAAGGTAGCAGAAAGTGTAGCTATAATTAGCTAAAGTTTTCAGTGACTAGAAGATGGGAAATGAAGAAATGAAAGACAGAGGCAGTGGGCACTTCTATATTTGATTATATCCAGGCAGCACATCTAGAATGCTGTACGTGACCTCTTGTGTAAGACTGAAAAGCTCTCTCTTCTTCATGAAATTAAAGAGGCTTGTTTCTGCTGAAATCCTGCACAGACAGAAAATGATGGCTGTCTTTTCTGTTGCTAAGAAATGCTTGCAAACCCTGATAACGGATCTTGCAGTTTTCACTTCAGTGCCAATGTCTTACTCATGTGTCCTGTGTTGGCAGACACAAGACAATTATTTGAGCTGGAAAGCTAGAGCAGCACGCATGAGGTGTCTGTTTTTCTGGTTAGAACCTGGCTTTGGCTTGCTGCAATGCTAAATTATGAGCATTAGCAATGTTTTAAATCTGCTAAACTGAAAATTTAACCAGATAAGACCCATGAGGGAAAGAACATGCACTGCTGAGGTTTCACTGTGGTGCTGCATGGAGCAGGTGAAACAGGGAGTTTGCAAAGTGTTGTTAGTCTGGTTGCAGGGTGGGGGTGGAAGTTACAACTATTTATGGAACACTCCATAAATGAGTAGCTTCCACGACTAAAAGACAACATTAAATAAGAGTGACATGCAGGGTCACAATCCTGTAAGTTTAAGTATTTCTTGTTTCTGCCTGGACAGATTACTCTGACACATCTAGATTATAATCAGTGCTCGACTGCCTTTGTATTTGAGTTGCACTTGATCTCTCTAGAGATAATAGGTCCTAGATATCCAGACCGGTGGTCCTCCATGCCAGCCTGATTCCTTCAGGTGTCCATAAATTGAGAGATTTATGTGCCCATGTTCCTGGATTACACGTGACCAAGTTCCAAATCCTTGAAGTCATGACATTGTTCTGACTTGCTGTCTTGCACGTAATATTCAGTGCCTGTGGTTTGATCCGATAATGGCTCAGGATCCTGATGGTCCCCATGGCATATACTGTATGTAAATGGTCGCTATAGCCGTTCTTTTCCCTTTCAAATCCTTGATCCAAAGGATAAGGAGGTTCCTCAGGGACCACTCTCACACTGAGACAGATCAGACTTAGTACACTGAAGATGTGACCTTACAGTGGCCACAGAGATGAAGGAATAAATATGGCCATAAATAGGATAAAACTAGAAGAGCACTGTGGAAGTATCTGTCTTGCAGGAGAATTGCACTCTGAAGGTAGGTGAGGGTGGTAGCAGCAGTATCCAGTGAAAAACAGCATTTCTTTCTCCACATGCAGGGGTAGGAAAGGGGTCTTAAGCTTATTTACAAAGAAAGTGGTACATCCAGAAACACAATTTCCGAATCTTTCATGACTGGAAAAAGGGAAGGAAGGCCTCCAGCTCGGTGTAAAGGCAATTCAGAGCATAGTGAAGTTCACAGACGATCACAAGTTTTTCCAGAAGAAATGGGTGTTTTGACTTCATCTGAGATTTAGACTGAGTTAAGTCTCAGATGCCAGAGCCAATCTTTGGTCTGTTATGGATCAGTGACCGCTTTTAGGTCATTTTACTCAGGTTTCTATCACTTTATGAATCAGACAGTATGATGTTATCTCTGTATGAACATTTCCCTCACACAAATCTTTTCAGCAGCCCATAAGCTTGTCAGTCTGGGCAAAGGTAACTGTTGTGATGTCAGAAAGGCACAGCTTTATTAGGCTCTGCTAAAAGTGGAAGGGATTTTTTTTCAGTCAATTAGGACTGAGGGAAAAAAGCAAAACCTGTGTCCTCCTCAAACACAGCACACCATGTACTTCTTATTAAGGACAATGTGTGTGCTGAGTGTCACATTTCAAACGTCAGCTGTTTTTGCTGTTGCCCTATTCAAAACCAAGTATGGTTAGAGCTTCATTACAATGGGAAAAGTGTGTGTGTATATTTGTTTCCCACTGTTCCATAGCACAAAAGCTGTTGGGAATCTGCTCCCATTTGAACAAGATGCACTGGTGTTGTGTTTTGTTTTTACCTTAAAGCGTAGAAAAAATCAGCACCAAAAGTGGATAAATGTGTGAAACCAAGAGGCTAAGGAAGCAGTTATTTTCCAGTTTTAACTGGTGTTGATACTATTACTGTGATAGTTGGCTGAATTCTTCAACTAAGGATCTCAAAGTGTATAAAATTAAAGTTATAATTAACCTGTGTATTTCTGGAAGCTCAACTGAGATCAGACTGTTGTGTGATGTAGTGTGTTACCTCTGTCAGTAGCTTAGTGGCTTCTGTGTTTCACTGCAGGGGTCTCTTTGTGGCTGGATATGAGGCTTTTAGGGCTCTCTTACATTATTCCAACCACATTATGTAGGGTGAAAGGGTTCATGTACATGTCTAATTTGACAAGATAGATGAAGTGAAGGAACCAGTCTTTATTGTTGAGATAGGGAAATGAGGTGAAGGAGACATATGCCAAAGTTCAATCAGATAGATGTGGGCTAAGGACTGAGGCCATGTCTTACAATTCCCTTAATGATAAGAGAAAGTATTCCTGTTTGGTTATGGCAAAGTAACACAGGTAATGTGCCCCACTGAAGTGGTGTCTGTTAAGGTCTTTTGGAATTCCCCTCTCTCTTCCCCTGCTTATTCACAGTAAAATGTATTTTCATTAACAATGATTCTGCAGCTCTTTTGTACTATACGTACAGGAAGCTGAATGAGTGTCTGGGGACCTTTTAACTGGATCTATAAAAAGTCTGTGTCAATAAAATCCTGTCAGATCTATCCTTCAGTACTGTGATTACAGAAGAGGAAAAAGAAAGGTATTGCTCGATGTGACTGCAATATTCCAGCGTGTAATCTTCTCCCATGTGGTCATGTTTCCTCAGATAAGAAAAATTGCTGCTCTGGTGTCAGTGAGGATGGGGTCACTGAATGGGAACAGGAGCGTTTTCATTTTTTTCACAATGGACAGTTGTTTTTTGTGTTTTCCTGACTGGATAAGCTATGTCCATGGTTACTGAACAAAGTTTATTTCTGTAGGAAATAGGTAACCATGTTTGTGCAGTGGGGGTATCAGAACACAGAGGATTTGAAAGAAAGGGTCCACAGGTCATCAGCAGAGGGGATAGGATGAGGAAATGCAGTGAGATATATTGTGTGGATTCTGGCATATACTTCATGGGATGCTTCCTTTCAAGCACTGCTGGGCAAGAGGGGTGAATAGAAGCTCTTTGATAACACAGCAGCAGGGTGAATTCATTTCAGAACCACCTTGTATAAAATAGTGCAACTGATTTATGCCCACAGAGGATTTGGCTTGAAGCTTTAATTGCTTTCTTGGCTAAGTTCTGTTTTCCTTATGAGTGCTCAGACTATCAAAGGAGTGTTAAATGTTGTATTTCACCAAAACCTCTCACTCCTACCACCCTATTTGTTCATTATTGAAGCATTGCTGTGGAGTAACTTTATTTCTTAGATCAAATAAAAAGTGTGTCCAGAACTACAATGGCTTTGTGAATGCTGCCAACAGCATTCCTAAATTGTCCTTCCTTGTTAGGTGACCAGTGGAATGCTGACAGGCTATAAATGCAGAGTTAATCTTACTAGATAATTTATGCCATTGCCCCACTGTTTGTATCCTGTGTTTCCACATGCACCTCCAGGTTTCCACATTGCTTCAGGTGTAAATTGGGCTCTGACCTCATGTAACATTATTGCTTAGAGGACCTATCAGACTGAATGCGGCTCATGGGTGCAGAGCTGGCTGCTGGGGAGAGTGCTCTGAGCTCTGTGGTGCTTGGAGTAGACCTAAACCCCTACCCAAACACCAAGATGGAATCTCAGGCATTTGGCTTCTGCTGAATGCTATGCACTTATCCTGCTCAAGTTTAGGATCTAAGGCCCTTCCAAATTAACATCTGGTTGAACCAGATTTACTCTTCCATACTGTGTAGCTCTTGCAAGGAGAAAGTGATGTATTTTCCCCAAAGGGTTGACAGTATAAAACAACAACAGCAAACAAATAGTGAGCATCAAAAGGGGTATTTTTAAATTTTTTCTTGCAGGTAAGAGAGACTGAATGGTTCATATAGGATCATGGTAAAAAAATTTGAAATGTGTTGTTAAACTGAAATTTCAGACTGGTGTCTTAAAGGTAGGATGTGAACTACTTTTGTTTCAATGTTGCTTTCTGCTTCTCATATGCATAAATGTATCCATGTTTTGGTTACACTTCAATCATAAATATTCATGGTAGAAAAAGTGGCTGTGGCAATATCAGATGTGGCTGTATCCCTGGCTGCTTGTTATCACATTTCTGAGCCAGGTGGTGGAATGGGATGCAAGAAAGTTCCTCATCTGCCTCCATGCAGAAGCCATCTGTGTCTGGTTTAGCAGGGAGATGATTACCTAAGGGTCGCTGGCTGGTCTCATGGTGGAGTAAGCCAAAAATCACACACAGAGACCATTTCCAGTATAATATATACTAGGATATTCTACAATGGGCTAGAAAAAGAACGTACTCATTAGAAAACTCATCATTATATTCTTCATATCCTCCCAAAAATCTTTTGAGTTTTTAGACCTTTGAAGCCTCTCTAGAGGTGGGTAAAAAGGTATGAAATTGCACATCAGACTACACTTACACTCACAGTAAAAGATAATTTTTGCATTGGTAACGTACCCATGTGCCTGATCTGAAGCAGTCTTCGTGTGCTACCTTTTCCCTCATCAGGTGCATTTTCTTGGCATTGGGAAGCTGTAATGCAGTCAACAGTTTGAGTTGTACAATCAACTCACTACTCTTGTAGTCATAATAATGCCTCAGAGTTGCAGCATGTTTTAATACAGCACAAAAAGGTCATTGGTTCTTGTGGCATGCCTGAGGTGCTGCTGGAGGCTGCAACTCTTGGCTATTAAATTAGGAAATGAAAGAAAGTGAAATTGGAGTAAATTTTTGGTTCATGCAGTCCATCTGATGGAAGCAGACAGATTGGAGCTTCCATGTCACTTGTCAGCATTTTCTTTGATTGACGCTCCTAGGGGTGATATCAGCTGAAGTTTGCCCGAGTGCAGGAGGATTTATGATGATTTGTGTTACATATCATGGACTTGCTGCAGATAAATAATGGGTATTCAGCCCGGGCTGGAGGCAGCTTCAAGGGCAGACCAACAGCATCCCCACAGTGCCTGAGAAAGCGCTGCCACTATGGACAGCAGGGCGGGGTGGGAAGGAGGGACCCAACAGGTATTTACTGAAACAAGAGAGAAACCGTGCACAGGAAGGAATCTGTTTTCCATGAGGGCAGTCAGGCAGTGAAGACAGTGCCCAGAGGGGCTGTATGGTCTCTGTCCTTGGAGGTTTTTAAAACCCATTTGGTCCCAGCCTGAGTTTTCTAGTCTGACCACACGGCTGAGCCTGCTGTGAGCAGAAGGTTGATCTAGAGACATCCTGAGCTTGCTTCCAACCTGGAGTATTCTCTGATCCCCTGGCACCTTACACTAGAGAACTGTGTCATGTAATTTCTTGAGGAAGCCAATACATTTTGTTTTAGTAGAATCATACATTTCTTACAGCACTGATTAAATAATTCTATCCTGTTATAGCTATTTTGTCAATTTTGCTTGTGATTTAAAAAACAGATGACAGCTTAGCTCAAAGTTCTCCATTCCAAAACTCATGGTAAAACTAAAAGCCTCCTATCCCTTCTCTGCTTTTTTTCTCTTCCTCCTTTCTCTCCGGAAAACATCCCCAAATAGAATTAAAAAATCCCCTGATTGCTAAGTGAAATATCAGTATAGAGGACAATATTGATGGATCCAATCTTTGGTTCCATTTCAGTATTATTAATTTGTGTCCTTAAATTAAATGTAATGTCTTTTGTTCTTATTCAAAGAAGGTTCTGCTAAGTCATTGGGGCACATCTTCTAGAGTACGCATTAGTTATGGGCCTCATGGGGCACATTATTTTCCAGACATAGATTGGTCTGGCATCTGGAAGTTCCCATTATCTCGTTGTAAGGGTTAATACTAAAAAATGACCAATTTGTTGTATAAGAATTTAAAAAAAATTATTCTTAGGAATGCTGTATTGCAGGAATAAAGTTGCCAAACCTACAAGAAGAGAATAAATAGTACGATATTTTTCCAGGGTATCTGTTACGATTTCTGTGAGATAAATCCATGGTAGAGATTCAAGCGTGCTTTTTGTTTTGATCTTGAAATGATCTAAAGCACATGGCTCAGTTTTTATCCATCATGTACAGGACTGGGTATTTATTCAAGTAATGAGATAAAGGATAAGATTTTGAGATCTTGGGCTTGTTTTTGGCACTTAAGTGGAAGAAGAACATGATAGGAATCACATTCATACGGTTTTTGAAAAAAGAGCAGTGTTATATCATGCTGTCACCTCTGCCAGCTTTATTTACCTAACCCTTTAGCTAATACCAGTGATACTTCAATAGGGCTATTCTTTGGGTAAAGGAGGATTTAGGCAAGTAATGGCAGCAGAAATAACTTAAATTTAACTTGTTCATCCCTACACAATGAAATATATTCCTCTTTAACAAAGACACATCTTCTGCCTCTTTTTCTCATTCTCAATGGTATTTTTCTTCAACTGTAGTAAGGTACTTAGCAGAGAAACAAAAATACCAATAAGGAAGGAATTAATCTCATATATTTTTGCTGCCTAAAAGTTGCACATATCTGAAGAAGTTGCGTTGTCTCCTAAAATTAAAGCAAAGTAATAGGTCTATCAAAGCCATTCACCCCTTCATTGGGGTGACTAGTTCATCTGGTTGACTAAGTTTTTTCATCTTCTATTTAGTTAGGGCTAAATGAGAGGAGCCCCAATCTAAACATGATAGAATTTCATCTTTTTTTTTTTTTTTTTTTTTTTTTTTTGTGTTTTTTTTTTTTTTTTTAAGTGGTCATCTTTTTTATAATTGACCTGGCTAGGTGGATCTGAAGTAAATTAAGATGGTATTGTAGTATTTAAAAATGGCTCTTGAGTCATTACAATGTATTATGTAGTCCAAAAAGCATACATTCTCCCAGCTATTAAAAATAACAAGCTTTTTATTGCCTGAAGTAGCAATCATCTGTTGCAATTTGTGTATTATGTAGCAGGTTCTTTCCTGCTCAGCAGCTTTCTGAGCAGTCATTTATTTTACTGGGCCACAAAGTGGGATGCAAGCCAACAACACGAATAACATAAAATAACGATAGTGCATACAAATCTATCAGTGGCACACCTTCGGCTCAAATATTTACTGCATGTAATGCTTTTGGTCCTGCAGTGCACAAAGAACCTTTTGTCCAGACAGCCAAAAGAAATCATGGAGAATCACTTTATATTTTTTGCAGAAGGCACTGAGATTAGCCAGAGCAGAAAAATACCTAAGTGTCAGTCCTGATTATGCAAACATTATTCAGAAACAAAGTTTTGGCTGTTATAACTGTATTTGTTTTAAACAAATCTTCTCAGAAGTAAGAGAAGATCCCAAAGCCATTTGCAGTTCCAAACACACTTCTACACCAATTGCCCCAATCTCTTGATCATATATTTAAGGTGAACCTGTTAGTAGGGGTTACTGAGCCCAGCAAAGACAAGGTGATGTTAAGGGTGGTAGAAGTATGCAGTCAGAATTGCAGCTGTAGAATTAATACACCTGATGTGTTGTCTGTCTAAGATCTGAAAGGGTTAATTATAAAATGGTTTAGTGGGGAGTTATAAAGTGGGTTAGAAAGGGTTAGTTGTAAAAACTGGCCGTGCTGACTATGATGGATATGCTGCTTCAGCAACACTAGCACCGAGGGAAGAATTTTTTTCACCACTTTTCTGTTTTCAGTGGGAAATATCTGGATCTTGCTCATGGTCAAGTGGCTGAGACACACAAATAACTTGCCCTATATGAAGTAGACTAGTCTTATTAAGTAGCTTTTTTTAACATGTCTCCAGCCAACTTTGGGCTTGGAACAAGACAAGGTCCCCTCTTCTACAGGCTCCCTGTGTCTGACAGATGAGGCAACCCTCAGCACTGCATTACTTGTGTTTGACTTATTTGCAGAACTTTAGTCCCCTGCTTTATGTTGCCAGTAGGTCCAGCTTTCAGCAGACCGTGCTGGCTCTTCAGATGTTTTAAATAGAACAATGCATTATTCATATGCCATAGTATGAATTCATGGTCCTTCTGAAAAGGAAATTACTTCTACCTACTTCTAAGACTTCTTCCATTGAAGAAAATTAAACGAAGCACTCAGAAATGGTTTTAATTGCTTACGACTCAGTTGAGAAACTTCTAAGAATGAGCTTCTTTTTGTAATGTAACTTGAGAGCTCATTCATTGAATGTAATTATGCTGTATGATGGATTGGGAAGTATACATGGAGCTAAATAAGATGGAGATGACAAAATAATGGTAATAAAAAGAATAGTGCTTGGGTTATGTGATACTTCCTCACAGTACATCACCACACTGTCACCGTCTTTTAAAACAGACTAATGTAATCTTGTGTCTTCTTCCTGTAGCATATACTTAGCCATCAGCATGCATTGTCCCTCTCCTGGACTTTGGTGTAGAAGTGGCTTGGCTGCATGCTTGGGAGCTCTCTGGAGCCCTTTGGCACCTCTGTGGAGTGGATGCAGACGTGCATTCTTGGGGTGGACGTGCCACCCCTCTCATCCGTGAGACCGAGTGTAATTTCACAGTTCCGGAGAGGCCATGCCCCTGCTCTCTCCCTGCCTGGGGGCTCAGCTGGAGTTCAAGATGAAGCTTCCAAAGAGCTGTAAAGGCCCCTGGGCGCAGACCCATGTGTGTAACACCACAGTGACCCAGATAAGGTACTGAAGTTGTTTACCACTAATGAAACCTTCATGACTGTTTCAATACAGCGTTAGAAAAGGCTTTTATAGATTCTTTAACACAAAGCAAACACGTTTTATCAGTCACATGAATGAACGTGTTTGCCTGTCTAAATTGCTGTGTGGTACGAGGGCAGTTGCTGTTAATCTGTAACTAGGAGGCTGGCTGGAGAGGAATCACTTTAATACCCCAGTTAAGTGTTCACTGGGGCCTGCAGAGGAGGAGAATAGCCCACATGTTCATAGAAAGTAACCAACAGAGGTGGCTGAGGTGTAGCTTCAAAGAGAGAATGGGAGCAGTTCTGAACAGAGATCTGTGGGGAGGAAGGGCTTGTTGCTGAACATTTTCTTTTCTGAATGCTAACTTTCCCTGCAACTTGAGAAACCAGACAACATGTGCTTTCCAGACTCCCTGGTTTTGTCCAGCGAGAAGAATCCCACTCTTCTGTTTCTCTTTTCCCACCCTATTCCAGATGTGCAGGCCTGCATAAACCAGCAGGATTCCAATTATAATGATACTTTCCCATTCACTATTCATCCAGTTTTTTCTTGATGTGAAAATGAAATGTGACCCAAAATAACCCATCGGGGGGGGGGGGGGGGGGGGATGGGGACATGGTCTCTCATTACGTACATGTGATTTATTTTTCCAGAGAGTTTTTAATTTTTTTTTTTAAGTACTAAAACAAAACAAAACCCCACAAACAGGAAGAACAAAGAATTGGATGTATGCAGGAGTCTCCTAGTCAAACGAATGGCATCTGAGGACAGGAATTATCTCTTAGATGGAACAAATGAGCAAGATTCTGATACATAATCATTACTCATTAATAAAAACAATATCAAGGCCCATAGTGATGAGACTCAGAAAAATGACTTCTGCAAACAATACCAGTGTTCTTGCTAGGAAGATACAGATGAATAACAAGAAATATAAAAACCAAAACCTGTGACACTAAGTCCTGGACCAAAATTTTAGTTTACTTCTATATCAGCTTTTCTAGAATCACAGAAATACGTATAGTGTAGAAGAACTGAAAAGGAAATATTATAGTGTTTACCCCACTTTAATACTGACTAGTAGATTTTAATACTATGCTGCTTTTCCTTTCCAGGTAAGTTGTCAGGCAAAATGATTGCATTGCTTTTTGGTTGTGCAGTTTCTACATCAGAACTGGCATTTGCAGAATTTTACAAGCTTGCCAAACAATAGCCAGAGAAAAGCTAAAGTATAAGTCAGGAGTCTAAGATTATTTCAGCTCCTGTGCACTTTTCAGAACAAAAAGGAGTGGTTTTTAAAGAGTGAGATACTGTATTTTGAATTTGAGAGGAGGCTGAATAAAGATATGAAGTGTTTGAAGGAAAGGTCAGACAAGGCCTGAGACAAGTGAGTAAAGAGCCTGATAAAGCCAGTGGTCATCTAGCTTCAGAAAAACGGAATTGATCATTTAACATCAATTTGAAGAAAGCATGGCTGGCTTTCTTTGCTTTCTTTTGCTTTTATCTGAAAACCTTTCAACAGTGCTTTTCTACAACGGCCATTTGGGCCTTGCTGAAAACAAAGTCTTTAGAAAACTTGCTATAAATGAGTCAGTAGAGAAGCTGATTTTTGTTGCCAAACAATCATAAGTGATTTTTTTAAAACCGAATTGATGCTCTGACAATTAAATGCACCAGGATAAATAGGAATGTGCTGAACTATTCTGAAGAAACTGTTTTCAAAATCAGCTGTTTCAAATTACTTTGGCTCTCAGGTGTGGTTAGCACCTGTCCTGTGCCAGAGCTAATTGCCAGCCTTATGGTCAATGCAAAGGTTTCAGGAGATCCAGAGAGAAAGATTTTTTTTGTTCCCCTTGCAGGGCTAGTATCATAGCCATTAACACAAACACTGGACTCAGAAGGTAAATATTCATATGAAAATTCATGTTTACACTAAAGGAGATTTCCTAGCACAGGGCTAAACTATAAACCTAGAAATAATTGATTTGCCTTGCAGTACTTACTCAAGGAACTGCATAGCAAAAGATGCCTTCTGAATTCACAACAGCCAGGGGAGTTGCCTGTTGGTATTATTTCTTACTTCTTCTCAAGGAAACCTTATATCCAAATTTTAACTTTTTTTTTTTTTTTTTTTTTTAGTATTAGAAAATTAATATAAGGGTGACATAGGTAAGAATGGAAATTTTTAAAGGAAGTCTATTGAATCTTTTTGACTGCAGTCTCCCACCTCCTGATACATAGCCTTTTTCTGTGCTGGCTGACAGAACCAGCCCAGGGATTCTTTCTTTTGCAGTGGTGCTGAGCTACTTGGTGGCATAAAACAAATACGTGTCCTCTCTTTCATTCATTCCACTGAAAACTTTCTTCCAAACTTAAATGATGGAACTTCTTCCATGTTTCCAGCTGCTAAAACTCCACTGAGCTAAGTTTTCTGATGGCTGAAAACTGGTGGGATAGGAGAAGAATCAGGCTTACAAATTCTGCTTTAGAAGCCTGATTCAAAACAAAAAGTCACATTTAAAAAGACTGAGCACTTGCCTGTGCACTTGACAAGATTTTAAACAATTAGGCAACCAGCAATGGCTTCTGATCCCATGGAAACGGCTGTAGGAAAAAAAAGGCCTTCCTCCATTGAAAAGTGATTAGTTTAAAGCATTCTGTCCCATTTTTGGCCGTTTGATGGCAGTTTCCATGGGGATGGGAGTAGAGGATTGCTGAAGTGTTGTCATAACTCCTGCAAATGACACAGATGGAGGTTAAAAGGTGTAAATTATATTTCAACAGCACCTGTAAATGTATTAATTTTGGGAGAGGGAGAAGGGAAGGACAACAGCATGTTTTTCCTCTTTCTCCATATTCAATACATTTCTGATGAAAGACACAACTAGCCAGAGTAAAATAAAGCAATCTTTTTTGGCTACTTATTCATAGTTCTGCAATGTAGTAATATTTACTGCTTTGAGAACATGAGGATCAGGGGTGTCACATTTCTTCAAAAGTAGATATTGTTTTGCTCACTTCATAAACTGCTCAGCTGAGTCAGAAAAAAAGGATAAGTTGCCAAAAGACCACAATCAGAAGTAAAACCACTGCTTGTTTCTAAAGGCCTGGCTAGGTGATTCTACCACTCAAATAATGACATTTTTCTCAGGACTCCTATCCCAGGGCCCCTGGGGCAGCCAGAAGTCCCTGTGTCCCTGTGCAGACCTGGATGCTGCAGCAGGGCTCATCTCCATGATCCTGCTGGCAATGGTGCCCCTGTGCCATGCCCACCCACAGGTGTATGTCCTTGAGCGGGGCCAGGGCAGGTTTAGGTTGGGCATCAGGAAGAATTTCTTCACAGAAAGGGAGATTGGAAATTGGAACGGGCTGCCCAGGGAGGTGGTGGAGTCACCGTCCCTGGAGGTGTCTAAAGAACGACTGGACATGGCAATTAGTCTGGTTGACAATGTGGTGTTTGGTCACAGGTTGGATTCAATGATCTCAGAGGTCTTTTCCAACCAAATTGATTCTGTGATTCTGGCCTGGCTTTGGCATCTCCCCATCCCCAGGGCAGTTCCCCATGCCCTGGGCTGGGACTGCCCACTCTGGGTGGGCAGAAGTTGTTCATGGGGCCTGGCCCTCCAGTGACAAGAGCAGGAGTTTTCTTGGGAGATGATTTTTGAAGCTCTTTATTTCCAGCAGTCCTGACATGGCAAAGTAAATTTTGTATCTTTTAAAAGGACCTCAAATCAACTGCTGTGCCATCATGGCTTTCTAACATCTCACCTGTCTGTGATGTGGGGAAACTAAGACTCAAACTGGTGGTCTTTCTGTTTCAGCTGATGGCTGAGCCTGTAAATGAAGGGTTTGAATTACTTTTGCTTTGATAATTTTTGCACTCAGTCAAACAGATGTCTAAAGGGACTTTTTTGAGAGGAGGAAGGAAGGAAGAAACTGCACAATTCTGACAGACCCATGCTGAGAAAAGGTCTTACTCTCACCCTTCTTTGTGTCTTTAATTGGTAACGCTAAGGACCTAGTTTGTGACTGTGAATTGTGAAGTATCTGCATGGAGATCAAAATCTCTTCAATAGAATCATGATGTGAAAAAAATTGCTATGTGGATTACTCATGGAAAATCTAATTTTAAACAGCGTTGGTTAGTTGTGATTTGTTGGAGAGCTGCATGGCATCATTCCTCTGGTCTGATGTGATGAACATTGAGGTACTACATATTCCATACTAGCTCGGAATTTCCTATGAAGGTCATAAGATGTAATGAAGAATATACTGGCCTTTGTGTGATGTTGTCTCAGTAATGCATTGTGCAAACACAATGTTTTTTTTGCCTATGGGTATTTGTGACAAATACACAATTCAGCTATTATTAGTTCCAGTTTCTTTTAAAAAATGTATTTGTCAATCTTAATACATTTCAGTTCATCTTTACTCTTTTAAGTTGAGCTGTGGAACTGTGCAGTTACAGCTGAATTTCATTTTAATTTCAAGCTAACTCCTAATCAATATTCAGGGCATTTCTATGGTCTGCTTAAATCTATTTAAATGAGGAAAATATTATTTCCACTGTCCTATTTGGATAGGAAAAGACATCAATCATTCCACAAGTGGTACAAAACTGAGCGAACAAAGATTTAAAGGTGAATGCTACATAATTGCTTAGTGAATGACTCTTGACAGGAGTGATTTGTGTGTATTCACTTGCAAAACTCCATGTGTAGTTTTATGACTCCATAAAGAGTCAATTTTGAATCATACTGTGGAAGTGTCACTTGCTAAAGTCCAAACCTGAGTTTTAAGTTTTCTGATTTCTTTTTTTGATAGGTATTTAAATAAGAGCAGACCTTTTTTTTTAATCAAGTAATTTCTGTAAATTGTTGAGGCTTGGTTGGCAGTAAGTGGCACAAACAGTGAAGTAATACTTGATCTTGCAAAGTAATCCAGGAATTCCAGAAAATCTGTGGAAAGCATAATCACAGGTTGAAGTGCAGGGACTGTGTTATGGGGTAAAACATGAAAATCAGTGATTGGAATAGTGATAATGCACCTTGGTGGCTGTCTAACTGAAAGCAAATATTTGGTTAATTTGCATGCAGAGTGGAGTTGCTAATGGTAACACCATTACCCATTAATGGTGCTACATTGTCAAAGCTGAAGTAAGTGGAATTTTAGTTTATGACATATTTTCAAATATTTTTAGGTATTTTCACTGTTGACTGGAAAAGATCAAACAGAAAATTATTCACAAACCTTTCATATTCATCTCAATAAACAGCTTTCAAAGCTACAGCAAGTTTGTCATGACTGGACACCTCAATCACAACAGAAAGCTCTGAGGCACTAAGTTTTTAGCTATATACTGCTAAAGGAAGAGCTAATGCAATGTTCAGAATGGCAAACATTCTTCCAACAGGATATATAATTTAAAATCTGGTGAAACTTGGAGAATTATATTACTTAATTTACTATTGCAATCAAGTCGTTTGTATGGATTATGTAGGATTAAACTGTGGTACATTGCTTTTGTAGCACTTAGCTTTTGTATTTAACATTTTTGAAAGAAGGAGAAATTTTGTTCTGGCTGACTTTTTTCCTTTGTTCTGATGCTTATACCTGAGAGTTCACTGCTGTGAACAACTGAGAAACTTATGCATAAACTGCAGCCCTGTGGCAAATACGTATCTTTATTGAGCTGTGTGAAATGATCTTCTAACTCACTCTGGAAAAAAGCAGTTGTCTTTTTGGAGATTGGATGTTAGTGGGATGTAATCATTAGAGTCACTAACATGTCTGTGACCTGTGAAAGGAATGCAATAAGCTAAAAATTCCTAATTAAAACCAACCTTTTGGCCTGATCAATTTGCTCTGTATTTTTCTCTGTTGGATCAGTAGACTCTAGATACTACCCAAAACCTTTCCCAGAAAAGTATGCAGAAAATATGCAGGATGCAGGCTAAATCTTCAAATAAATGATTAAGCATACAGGAAAATCCTGCCTAAACTAATTTTAAGGTGGACTAGAAATTCTATTCTAGAATTTATTTCACACATCCTCTGCTTTTCAGTGTCATTTCTAAAATCAGGTCATAAAGTAATTTAGAATATTTGGATTCAAGTTACTTTAAAAGTGTTAACTGTTAGTGAACAAGTACATTTGAATGAATTTCAGACAACAGTTCTTTGGAAGGAGTGGAAAAAAACTTTTCCAGAAGTTTTCTCTCTCTTGCTATTTCTGTACCTATATGTACAAAACTCAAGTCTGGGGTAGTAACATCAAGATATAAGGAGTAAATTCTGAATGATGAGAATAGACAATTTGGTTTTATTTCAGTTGCAAAAAGCTACCAAATTAATGACATAGTTTATTTTAAACATATTTTATTTTTCTCTTTTTGTTTTTATTAATAAGATCCTGCAGTGAAATCTACATTGAAAATAAGATTGATTACTGTTTATATTTTGTTTTTATCTTTAAAGACAGACAAGAAATTAATACAACAAGCAACTGCTCTTAAAATAAGGGCTAGAGATTCATTCTGTCTGGTTTTGTTTTAAGCACTTTGTGACTTTTGAAAACTCGGCTGACTTTATTTGCCTACTGTAATTCTGTTTCTTGTGCCCTGATCTTTAGTCTAAGATTGTTGTCTTTCCAACCAAAAATGAAAATTTTCTGTAATTCTTAGATTTACATGTAAGCCAGACTCCACAGACAGGTCTCAGGGTTGGAAGCTGCTTACAGATTTCCTGAGTTATATTTTGCATGTAAAGATTTTATTTGCAAACAGTTACTCTTCAGTATCATTATAAATAAAACAAGCTGAAAGTTCTAATGTTTAGAAATGTAGAAAGTACACCATCTATGTATGAATATGGATCTATCTAGTCTGCACATGTATTAATTTCTTCTTTCCAAAATATCAGAAGTATCTTGGGTTTCGAGGCTTGCTGATTAAGGGCAATGAGAAGCACAATGAAATGTTTTGTTGGTGACTTGATATGATGAATCCTAGCAGTTGGTGCGAGCCATCACTTCTGCAAACAATGTTTGAATAGCTAAATGTGATTGTGGTGCAGTAAATTGTGTGTACAGAGATTTCTAAATATAGATGTAGTAATTCAGAGTCAGTTACTGTCAGCCAAATCAATACAGATCTTAAAAATCTGTTTTTGATGATGTAAAGAGCAGTTACTGAGACTTTAGCAACTGTGTGATATGCTTTTAAGAAACGGTGTGACTGTTTAGCCATGCCCCAGTGGTCTGTGATAGAAATTGGCCTCTCGTGGAAAGTGCTATCTATTGCCATGTCCTAAGCTGGCAGTGCACTGTGCACTTTGAGCAGCTGACATCTGCCTTCATGTGTAGGAAATTCCTTCTTTGCTGTACAAAGCAACAGGCACCCCATGTGCATTAACATCAGTTTTATCCCTTTTACTTTACCTTGCTTGTTCCACAAAGACAGTCTGAGCTGGACCTGACCAGGAGGATTCATTTGGTAAACCACTACAGTTGAGAGAAACATACTCAGACAACTGGAATGACATTTCAAAACCAAACAAAAACAACAAAAAAAAGGAACACGCACAAGCAAACAAAAAAGGGGTTTAAGGTGGGACTAAATCCAAGCTGGGTACCCAGAGAACAACTGGACTTTGTATTAAAGACTGAGGCAAAGAAGGCATGAAGTACCTCAACCTTTTCCTCATCCTTTGTCACTGTGCTTCCCCCTACATCCAACAAAAGATGGAGATTCTCCTAAGCCCTCTTTTGTTGCTAACATGTTCATAGAAACCTTTTTTATTGTCTTACGGCAGTAGCCAGGTTAAATTCTAGTTGGGCTTTGGCCATTCTAATTTTCTCCCTGCATAACCTCACAGCATCCTCATCTTCTGCTCTAGGAACCTCCTAGGCTGCTTCCTCTCTGCTGTAGTGTTTTTCCAGCAGACATCTAGTCAGTTGATATCCTCCACAAGAAAAAGGTCTACTGATTGTGAGTCCTGTCCTAGCTGCTTATAGAACATTCTGTCTGCGTCTCCATCCCACTTGGGTGGTCTATAGCAGACTCCCACCACGACATCCGCATTGTTGTCCTTCTCCCTGGTTCTTACCCATAAACACTCAGCCCTATTGCCACCATCGTTAAGTTCTAGACAACCAAAACAGTCCCTAACACACAGGGACAATCAATTTTTCCATGCTTATCCCAGCTGAAGAGTTTATAGCCATCCATCACAGCTTTCCAGTTGTGTGGATCTTCCCACCACCTTTCCTTGATGGCAACTATGTCATAGCTTTCCTCCTGCACAATTGCTTCCAGCTTCTTCTGCATTGGTGAAGATGCACTTCAGCTGAGATATTGATCTTGCCATTTTTCTGGGAGGGACAAGGCCTAATGTGACCATTCTCAGGAGCTCTTGTGGCTTCTAAGGTATCAACAACCCTCCTGTCTTTGCTGCTTGGATCTCAGTACGGGAAATTACCCGCATTTCTTTTGGGGAGGCACTTTTGTGAGAAGATACAAGGAAAAGTTTTTTAGTAAATACAGTTCAAAGAAATACAATCACGCAATAGGGATTAATTTCTTAAAATATATCCATCTTCATGATATACATATATTACTCTTGCTGTTTCTTCACATATAGACGTGTAGCACTGTGCAGTTAAAGTGGCTAATTAATTGTGCAATTAGCCATAAAACAGAGGCTTCGTTAATTTGTCTCACGAATGCATTTTATTCTGCAAGGACTCATCAGAGCTCCATAGGAGTAGCATTAATTGTAATTTTCAGTATGTAAAATGAACATGTGGTTTCTAAAATGAATAGAAAATGAAAATCTGTGTGCTAAGCAAATTCTCCAAAGAGTGACTATTGTAAATCAAGTTTAAGATTTAAAAGGTGTTTAGCAGCTTGGGGTATATCTGAACCCTCACTTCCCCCTCCTTAGCAGTGGTTTGTTTTGTACCTCTGTGGTGTCTTGAAAGACAGGGGCAATACAACTGTGTAGGAGATGATGTCAGCATCTCTATTATCAAAAGATACAGTGAGTGTGTGTGTGTGTATGTGTGTGTGTGTTTGGGAAAAAAAGGAAAAGATACTGGCTTTGAACCCAAGTAAGACACCTGTGTCTGCCACGCCTTTACGGTTGCTGCATCAGTACTGATAGAGGAAAAAAAATCATTTGGACCCTCACTTCCGCAGCTGTCAGACAAAGGTCTGAGCTTTCTGCAAACGTTGTGAACACATCACCTCTCAGAGTGTCTAGGGAAGCTTTATAAAAGCAGAGAGATGGAGGGGAAACCTCTCCCTCTCCCTTCCTCCCAACCCATATACAGGGCACCCATCTACTGCTGTGCCAGAAATGTGGTTTTCTGTCTGCTCTGCCTATACACCCTCTTTTCCTGTGCGTGCTTGGGCCCAAACCCTCAGTTAGCTTGGCACAGCTCCTCCCAGGCCAATGGAGCTGCCCTGCTCAAGGGCTGGCAGCTGGGGGTGCAGCCATCAGTGTTATCCTTAGGCTCTCTGGCATGCTGAATGCAGAGAGGAGCATCGTGCTGGTCTGTGCACCCTTGGACTAGGTGAGATGATCTTACAGCTATGAAGTTGACTAAAGGGAGTTTTGGAGAGGGGATGCACTGTTTTCTGGAAACTAGTCCTAGTTGTTTTGTGTTTACTTCAGAGGTGGAAATATAGGTTGCTGGGTCAGAGACAAATCCTTTGGTAAAGTTCAGTTGTCATAAGTTTGATGGTCTGAATTTGTGCACTCCAATTTTGTTTTAGAATTTATTTTTTTTTTCTCTCCTGACACAAGCTAATCCCAAATCTGTTTTATTTGTTTTCATTTTTATATTTTGTGCCTGAACTTCTACCAGATTACAGCCTGGGGAGACTTGAGCTATTAGCCATATAATGGGTGAGAGAGCTTAAGAAAGCATATGTTTTCTGCACCTCAATCATTCTAAGGACCACAAAACGACATCTAATGCATTTGTAAACCAGTCACATGGGAAGGAAAGTCTGCAGGTATTGAGCAAACTAAAATCACTTGCCGAGTGTTTTGAGAAATTCTTCCACTTTTTGGTGGAATGTGGCAACTGTTAAACAGTACATGGCAACCGCAGAGGACAGGATGGGAGACAGGAATGCAAGATTCTTGTGGGAACTTTGGGGAAAATATAGAGAGACAGACTGCCATGCAACAAACTCCAGGATCTGTTTGTGCAGAGGAATGCACAATTGGAGGGGAATGGGAATAGGAAAAATAGACTTCCCCTCTGTGAAATGGATGTTATTTAAAACAATAGCTGAGAGTTTCTCAAATTAACGAAAAAATATGATACAGAAGAATACAGAGACAAATACACAACTGAAGAGGGGGAAAGAGAGAGCAAGAGAAATCTCAAAATTATCTGGATAGTGCTGGTAATTTCAAGACTACAGGAGGCATACTTGTTCTAATGCGTGAACCTTGATATTAATTTTAAAAGTACATGGAAGAGAATTTTACCTAATTTTTTTGGGTAGAACATAAACCCGTGGGGATTTCCAAGTGGGGACTTCCTAAATTAACCTTATATAGGACTTTAAAAAAATTATTTCTCTTTTTAAGTCTGTTGTTTTGTTCTTGCAATTAATTCAAGGGAAAATGCTAATTCTGAACCTATAGCCACATCACTAAAAGGCAAGTTTCAAAAGACTTTTATTTCCACTTTTATTCTAGGATCTGTGACAAGCTTTCAAAATCTTTCAGTGTACCTTTTACAAAAGACAGAGCCCTGAGTGCCTGGCTGTAAGCTTTTGGGTACGAACACTTTCAAAAATCTGAGCCTTCTTTAGCTGCCTAACCGGGCACCACTTGTGAGTGGTGGAGCATATGAAAATTTGCTCTTTGCCCCAAAGGTCAAAAAAGATGCCACTCAACTTCTCTTGGGCTCTTTAGGATCCACTTTGTCCGAGACTGTACCTCACAGATGTGGTTCATCGCTGCTTAATCTCCAGGTTTGCTGTGCTCCTGAGGCCTTGACCTGTGAGTTTCTGAGAACTGCTACTGAAATGCTTTTAGATACCTGGAGAGCACTCCACAGCTCAACAGCCCAAGTCTGGTGGTCTTATCCTGTCATACGCTTGTCCTTCTTCTGGAAGTGCCACAGTATTTTTTCTTTCTCCTGGAGTGAATTTAAAATGTGATTTGACTCAAGATTTTTGCAACTGCTGCTCTTATGATGCTAGAAAGTGAGGTACATAGCATAAGTAAACCTGCTGTCTTTGAAGAATCTTGATCTCTGTGGCTGAACTTCTGAGCTTTTGTCAACTTCAGCGAGCACAGAAATCTGCTTGTACAGCTCAGGCCGCAATTTCGCAAGCAGGACTGTTTCATTTTTCCATAATACAACGTGTCAGCAGAAACATGAAGGGTAGAGCCAAGGGATCCTGGCTCCCGGGCTCCTACGTTTTCTCTGGACGATAGTCTTCCCTTAGAAACCAATAAGTTATGGACTAAGGACTGCTCCATTTAAAACTGTCTTGGGCTTTATGGCTAAAAGGGTTTTATTAAATAGGAGTGATTACTAAAATATGTTACTGTTGAGGGGGGTGAGGATAATTAAAACTTATGAAAAGGCTTTGCTTGCAGCAGAAGAGCACTGTAACTACTTAAAAATATCTTTGCTAATGTTTTTATTTTAAAAATGGAAAAAGTGAGTCAGCACTGAAGGCTCTGTATTTACTGCTAAGTCCAAACTCAGCTGCTCTGGAGAGTCTCACCATTCCCTGCCCCCACCTATGCTGTTGGTACAAGTGAATATAGCTACTCCTAATTTAGCAACATGCAGTTGCTACCTTTGCATGGGCTGTAACAATCACCCAGAGAGATCTGCTGCTGTAAGAACTTCTCCAAGTCTGTAACCTCTGTGCAAAAATACAAAGAAAATAATATGCATGCGTCATCTTTGGATGATGAGTGTGTTTTGTCTCTGGACTGCTGGAACGAGAAAGTGATAGTGGTGGAGCATAGCAAAAAACCAAATGGATTTTCATATACACTTAGACTTATTTATACTTGGTCCACAGGGTAATTCACTGTGGTGATAGCTCTGGGCAAACCTACAGAAATGAATCGTTCTAAATGCTAGCAGATTTTGTATCTGCACTCTGATCCTATACTGCATTTTGCATTGTGATGAAATGCGTAATAGCTGTATTGGAGGGCCCTCAGCAGTTATTGGATCCATAGGAAATACATGAGTGAACTATTTTCTATTCTCAGTAGATACCGTGGTGTTGTCACAGAGGTGTGTATGAAAATACGGAATGCGTCATCTTTTGTCTCCTAATGCCAGAAGTCTTCCTGCCTAGCGTGCAGTTTTCTAAAGAAAAGCTATATTCTGTATTTTTTTGATTCAGTACCTCCTACGGGTTGCAGTCTGACAGGGTTTTCAATGCACACTGCAAGCCTAAGCGAAATGCACACCGTGCTGTGAAAGAGATACATTACATAAGAGGCCTCTGAGGCTTACACAGAGCTGGACTGCAGTGTAAACTGTCTCCAGGACGGATAAAAACCATCTCGCAAACTAGGATTAG
This sequence comes from Pachycephala philippinensis, assembly GCA_013397055.1. Taxonomy (NCBI): domain Eukaryota; kingdom Metazoa; phylum Chordata; class Aves; order Passeriformes; genus Pachycephala; species Pachycephala philippinensis. The sequence goes on along the minus strand of VWZT01012863.1, from coordinate 298,176 downwards.
CACTGATTCTTGTCAGGGGCTCTTGATTTGAGAGAAGAGAAGGAAATTTGTGTGTGCTGTTTTAGTGAGTTTTAGCAGCTATATAAACCACAGTTTGAAATTCTGATGTGTATCTAACCATCAGCATGCCTGAACTGTGTTTGAGAAAAGGGGCAATGAGCTCCAGTTATGCAGCCCTTACTCCCGCTGGTTCTCCTCTGCAACCAAGAGAACAACCAGGACTATTTGCATATAAATCCTGGGCATTTGGCAACTTCTGCTGCAGCATGAGAGAAAGGGAAAGAAAGGCAAATTCTGCATAAGTTAGTGTTTCAGCCACACCGCAGAAGATTTACTTTATCCACTGCTTGGCAAGCAATCCCAGCAAGGCAGCTGGGTGTCTGTGTGCCTGTCTGCAGATTCCAACAATGGCCAGAGCCTAGCATCCGAAAGATTGCCTGAAGTTCTGGGGTGACAACAGTGGTTGCGGTTTGACCCCTCATACTTTGTGGTGGGAGAGACAGACCTTTCCTGAAGGTGACTCCAAAGTTCCTGACTAGACATCCACAGAGAGGCTGATTGCTGTGACAGTTCACTTCCAGTCTCAGTGCAGACAGGCTGCTTCCAGTTTAAAGCCCAACAAGCTGCTTTCTATCAGCATATAGAGGATGGGAGATGTCCTCCCAGACCTCCAGGCAGGGCAAACACACTCACCTTTTTAGTTCAGGGGAGAGAACAAAGTTGGGTGTTGCTGAGATTTCCTAGTGAACTACTAGCAGGCATTCAGTCTGCATGATAGAAGACAAATAATGTAAATACTTAACATTAAAAAAGATGAAAAAAGTGGTATATGCCAGAAACAAATCACTGCAGTTAGTGACCATTATCCTAAATATGGATCTGCACGGTAGAGAGGTGGATAAATTGGCTCATGTTAATTACTGAACACCTCAACTCATGCCCACTGCAATACCAAGCATTTAATTGGAGATACTCAGCACCTCACAGAGTTATAGGAACGCTCCAAGTTCAGTTTCAAAGCACAAAGGTAAATTAAGGAATGGATTTACAAGGATAAAGTAGTATCAAAATGTTAAACCTATGTTAGTCCTCCACACCGTTATATTTTCCTTCAAATTTCTTAACAAATTGCTGTAGAAAGATTTATGTGAAGGCTGTTACCTGAAGCTATTAGATAGGGATATATAAATGTATCCTTCTGATACCCAGTGCTTTCAGAAAGCCTAGAAGCAAAATCTAAAATGCTGCAAAGTGTAGCCTATTGCAGAGCACATCCTTATCTTTCAAATTTTCTGGATACTTTTAGACTTCTGTTTTTTATACATATTTATGTCTTAGGTAAAAAAGATTTTTTGAATTGTATCTGCTTTTTGTTCCTCATTTACCAAGGGGAACTCTTGGTATCTTCTGAAGGACTATCACCTTGCTTTTCTGTAGGTTTAGCCAAACAGTGGTTTGCTTAGAGTTGCAGATAAAGTTGCCAAATTTTATCAGCCGAACTATCCTCAAAACATATTTTCTTTCCAGGAGAAAGGCCTACACACAAGCCTTTTATGGCATTGTGTATTTATAGCTCTAGTCTGTACTGTGAATGAATGGCTCACTCCACAAAACACAATTCAGAGGCATTTGATGGGCGTGGTCATCAGTCACAGAATCCCAGAATGGGTCAGGTTGGAAGTGACCACAGTGAGTCATCTGGTCCAACCTCCCTGCTCAAGCAGGGTCATCCCAGAGCACGTTGCACAGGACCCTTGAATATTTCCAGTGAGGGGGACTCCACAACCTCTCTGGGCAATCTGTTCCAGTGCTTGGTCAGTGAAGAAATTCTTCCTCATGTTTGGGTGGAACTTCCTGAAATGGGTTATCAGTTTCTGCCCATTGCCTCTTGTCCTTTTGCTCAGCACCACTGAGCAGAGCCTGGCTCCATCCTCTGACCCCTCCCTTCAGATACTGACAGACATTGGTGAGGTCCCCTCTCAGCTGTCTCTTCTCGAGGCTGAACTGGAGCAGCTCCCTCAGCCTTTCCTCGTAACTGAGATGCTCCAGTCCCTTAATCATCTTTGTTTCTCTCTGCTGGACCTGCTCAGTCCAGTGGAGGTCACTGAACAGGGCGTCAAAGGTGCAAGGAACCTGCTTGGTTTTCCACTCTTGCACAAAGAGAGGAAGGGAAAGGCTTATCTGAGTTATGGAGTGATTGAGCATGTCACCACAGGACTGGCTTTCTCTGAACTGCTGCAAAGCCAAAACTCTGCCCCGACTCCCGAGCCTTACACAGCTCCCTGCAGAGAAGTGGGGAACAATGACAGGACAAAGCTGAGTCATGACTCTGGCAGCTGAGTCGTTCAAAGCTTTCCAGAAGGTGGTGGTGGCTTGGGATCTGCTGGTGCTCTGAGACAAAACATGCACAAGCCTCACTGGTGCTCCACCAGTCAGCAAGTTCACTGCCTGCAGTTCCTGCTAGTACTGGAAATAGCTTCCATCCAGAAAGGTTTGGGTGTCAGGGCTTACATCCTGGCTCTGTCACCCAGTGATATGGTACCATATTTTATGCCTTTGAATGCCCAACCTGCACACTGCTCACAAGGGTGTCTTTGTAACGTAGCAAACTTGGGATGGCCTTGGTCAGCAGCCATATTTTCTGAATCCATCTGCTTTATTGAATTCCAGGGCCTAGAGGAACATCTGGGCCTTAGAAATAAGGCTGTTTTCTTACAAAACTGAAGGATTAGGAAAGATAGCATATTTTGCCAGTAAAAAGGGAGATTGACGTAATTGCTAATGTGAACTGTTGAATATACAAAATATTTTGGTAAATCAATCATACTCAAAATACTGTTTTGTATGTAAAACTGTTACAAGATAAATATTTAACGTTTTGAAATGTATATTGCATTTCATTGGAAATAAGGTTTGTCGGTAATTGAATCCATGATAGTAATTGGTTCTGTACAGCTTTGATATTTTATCTTTTAGAACTGGAAACATTTCTAATACTGCATGATTCTTATTTATTTGATGTGTGCAGAACACATGGAAGAATGCTGTGCAAAAGCTTGTTGGCAAGTGAATGACATACCTGAACAGTTTGGGAGAAATTGATTCAGCTTAAATCTCTTCCCCACCATTAGGTATCTGCCTTTATCTCCTCTGAAAGTGTGGGCACCAAAAATAATTTAGGAATGCATTTTAGGTAATCAGTTCCTGTTTTTATAGGCAAATTTTAAAAGAATCTGGATCTCAGTAGTTCTGATAGCAAATGTAAAAAATTTCAGTAATAGCTTCCCATGTAACTGTGAAAATCTGGCATGTAGACACACTATCAGCACATAACTCCGCTTCTTAGAAGCATCCTCCCCATGAAATGCTACGTAAAAATGGCCCCAAAACTGTTTTTGAAGGTGATTTCTGTATGCTCCCTCTGCCACTTTACTCATCTGACAACTTCCTCTAAATATTGCATACCAGTAGGGATAAACAAGATCCAGGTCCCAGTCCCTGCCACAGTGAACAGAAATCCTGTCAATGTAGAAATTAGACCACGGGTTCCCTCTCTAGCAGGCGAGTGTAGCAGGCATCAAGTTGTTTCAGTTTTTTTATAAAGCCAGGCTTTACACATTACACTTGTAATTTGTAAATTGTAAATTACAGTTGTAAAGTACAATTTGTCCCAGAAAAGAAGGACTCCTGCTCCTCTCAGTTGGAAGAGAGTTTTGAACTGATGTCTCTTGGGAAAGTAAATGAGAGCAAAAAGGGAAAATTTTATGAAGTAAATGTACAGAATAACCTGTGCAATGTAAGGCCTCAAGTTGTCTAGACTTGGAATGAAATTACAGATTTTTGTTTTATTTTTCAAGTATTTTATCAGATATTGCAGATATTGCCAAAACAAAGCAGAATTTTACGAACAAAATGTCTCTCAAAAGAACATTAGGGTAACTGTGAAATCAAACAATTAAAAAAAGCCCAAAACAATACAAAAAAAAATTCTTAAAGAGCCCCAAGAAAGGATGCACTTCTAGATAAGGTGGTTTGGCTCCTTTGCAAATGCAGGCAGATTTGCAGGCCCTTGTTATTAGGGGGCATAGATGACGCAAACTGCAAGTCATAAATTTGTGTTGCTGTGAAAGATTGGGTGCAGTTTTGGGTGAGCTGCGGTGTGATATTTCCGTCTGATACCCAGAGTCAGCCAATAGCAGCAGGTGGCGAGAGGCAGAGGAGCACAACATGTTCCAGTAGCACCTGAGGTTTGATCTCTGTGGCACGCTTGCTGCACGCTGCATAGAGAGCCTCTGTCAGGGCTTCCTTGTTGTCTTTGAACTCAGTGCATACAAACCCAAAGGACCTTTATTTAGTTCAGATCTTCCATAATGAGTGGCCATTTCCTTAGAGGTATATGTCACTGAAGCAAGAAATAGTTCTCAGACACTCTGGTGCAGGTGCTGATGATTCTCTAGCAGATATGTGTTCAATCCTTTTCTTTCTGTTTGCATTCACCAGTTGTGCCTTCTGCAGGATCTTACTCCCTACCACCTGCAATAATTACAAATGATGGGGGTTTAAATACTTTGCTGAGCTGTGGTGCTTCTCTGCACAATTTAGATCACCACCTCCATGATCAGACAATAAGTAACATATTTTGTACTACATGAGACCAGAAGATGGATGGATGTTTCTATAATTCATTGTGGAAAAAGTGAAGGTGTGAGCAGTGTTATCTCAGGGAGTGTAGATGTGCCCATTTGTGCTATTTTACTGCTTATAACAAGATGTTCTCTGGAGTGAATGCATTACCCTGGGAATGTGTTTAAGTTGAGGAATGGGACTCAGCTTTCACAAATGAGAGAACAGTACCTAAAGGTCCAGTTTTGCTTTGGGTTCTTCATCTGTGAAATATAAATCCTTGACAAACTGGAATGAACAGTTTTAACACAGGTGATGTTATGGTTTAGCCTCAGGGTACATGGGGCTCTGGTGTACTGCTCTCTTCATGGTGTCCCCAAAGCAGAAGATCACAGAGCTCATTTTGCACATGTAGCTGTAAATCCAATGGGAGCCTTTTGTGACAGCTTTCCATAGATGAAGCAGTCTGGAAAAGGGTCATGTGCCACTGAAACCTAGCAGAGACTGTTTAGGGTGTTTAGGTGGTGAAAACTGTATTTTAGATAAGAGTGTTGACCAGAACTGTCCTACTTACCTACTCCTGCACGTGGGTTTTGCACCTTTTTTTTTCTTCAATATACATATGTGGGCAGTTTTTGTCTTTCTTTTCCTGGCTGGTTTCATTTCTTTTTCCTCTTCCTCACAAAAAATGCAAGCGTGCTTTTATGTCGCCAAGATATATGAGAACCTCTAAATGGGACAACCATAAAAGTGGCCTACAAGGTTGTATTTCAATTTTTCAGAACAAGAAAAGGAATAAGGATCTGGTTGGGATCTGTATTTTCACTTATTTCAGGATGCTACGCAGGACTGGTTGCTGCCAAATGGTTATTGCTGCCCACTGAATCTGCTGGTGAACTGCACAGTCAGAAGCCCCCAGTTGCATGAGGCTGTATTATTCTAGGCTGTATTTGCAGAGAAGGGGACCTGTGTCTTCACTCTTTTCTTCTGATGTCTTCTAATGTTGGCTGTAACATCCTCTGGATGTTGTGGGTTTTAATCTGCTTTCAGTTTTAGTGGTTACATTGGTTACATTACGAAGCTCTTTTCCTAGTTAGGCTGAGTGAATTTGCAAGCTGTGTGTGATAGGAGACTCCAATATCTGTTTTTAATTTGTACTCCCTAAATCTGTGTCGTCGGATGTACCTTTTAATTTTCACTTGTATAAATGAAAAACTGAGTGAAAAAACCCTGCAATTTTCTGGTCTTCTGACACATTGGAGTGAAAAGGTTTGGTTTTGTCTGACACAAAAGGCATCTAGCCACATTTCTGTAGAATCTCCTGTTTTGGACTCTGAATCAGATCTGATTTATATCCCAAATACCCAGGTGTAGGTCTTACTATAATTAAGATATCAGTTGAGGATTTTTCTATTCAGTGAAAGTGCTTTGTTTTCTTTTCCATTTCTTTATGTACCAGAAGAATTTAGATCTATGCATTGCTTGCAGAATGCAAACAAATAATAAAGAAATAAAGACAATATTTTAAGATTAATATAGAGATGGAAGGTATACATAAGTATATGAGGTGTATATACAATTAGATTTTAAAATGTTTTTCCCAGGTGAAATTTTGCCAAAGAGAAAATTGATGATAGGTAAAAAATATTATGATATACTTCTAATGCATGAAAACCTTTAGCTTGTGCCAGGAGAAATGAGTGTAACAGGGTTATACTTGGTGGCTACAAAGCTGAAGTGAGATTTATATCTTAACTTACTCATATATCTATGCCATTTTCAGTTGTTTTCTGTACCGCATTTTTCTCTTTTGGTTTTCTTTTGGCGTATTAGTCCATTCCCCCCAGAGAACCCTAATTAAAGAAAACATGTAACATTTTAAGTCAGACTGAGACTAGACTGTGCCTGATTAGGGACAGAGCGGAGTTGTATTTTGTGGTTGCTATATCCTTTTTATGAAATGTTCTATGTGTGTTGAATAGCTACTTATAACGTGAGACCTTTTCCACAGGGTGTCCAGACTCCTCTGTGAGATGATGCCAGGGGCAGCACATCCTTTGGGAGAAGATCTGTTCCTTTAGGCCCAGAAGGAAAAAGACCCAGTGCCTGTGCATAAGAGGCACTGGACAGTGAAAAGCTCTGTAATTCCTGTTAATCCAGTAACACTGTGAAACCACATGAAGGCCAGTCATTGCCCTGTCCTGGGCTGCCGTGGCAGTGTGGTACAACCATTTGTAAGGAGAATCAGCTTACACCGAACTCCAGCATCATGAGGCATACAAACTTCACATTTCTCTAGGAACCAACATTCTCACCTTACCCCTTAACCCTTAGCACAGATGTAGGTGTGAAAGCACATTTGCTTAGACCAGAGAGACCCCTTGCCAAAGGCAGTTTTCTGCAGTTTTACAGTACATAGTTTGTGTTTATGATAATGTTGCAAAGGCAACTTGTTTATGAGTTATGTGTCTTCACACATCATCACTGGTTTCAGAAAAAGATATTTTTTCTTCTTTCTTCTTGTGGTGGAATTCCAGTGGAAATTACAGTTGTATGGTGTCAGTGTTGATAAATAGCACTTGTCTTCCTGGACAACATCACTCTAAAATGATCTTAGTCAGATACTATTTTGTGAGTTCACTGTGGTTGTGCACTAATGATATTAACCATTCTACTTTTGAGGAGGTTTATGTTGTGATTGACTGTACTGCAGAGATCTTCTCCTCATCCTTCTGGGTAGTGGTGGAGTCATGCTACCAGCCATCAGCTAGACATGGAACAACAAAGCCACTGATATCTTGGTCATGTCTAAGGCAAAATTGCCCCAGCTGCCCTCTTGACTCCTGAGTTACAACTTATCATACTGCTTTGTAGACTTGCTATTAGAAGATCAACATGAAATTACCTCTTATAGCAATATTTAATCCCTTAGCAGTGTATTTAAGTGATTATCCTTCATTTTCTACAAGGTGATGAGAACTCCCATTACATGATAGTTTCAGTGGAAACTCAGAGCCCTTGCTACTTTGCTACACTGTGTCAAAAAGGTGCTTTTGAGGCTACTCTGGTTTATAGTTTTTGAAGTGCTCTACACGTTTATAGCAGTGCGTAAAAAATAATCCTTAGTCTAGTAATATTACCTTGTAATTAAAATAAACATGCATTTGAAAAACAACCTCAATAGAGAGGATTACCTTTAAAAGAGTTTTTCCACACCACCGGAAAAACCCAAGTTCATTTTCAATTAAAAGAAAGAGGTTGCCTGCAAACTTTTAAGTAGTTTCCTCAAGTTTAGAATGTAATTAAAGCTTGTAATTGCTTTTTGGGCTAACAGAATATTTCAATAGTTGAAATAGAAAGCCCTCGATTAATAATTGTAGCAAATGCAGATTACATTATCCAGCCACATCAAAACCCAGTGCTGTGCCCAATGTCCCAGCATTTTGACTGTGCCAGGGAAAGGGGCTGTAGTGAAGCCCAGTGGCTGCAGCTCAGCTGGTCCTGGTTGCCCGTGTTTAGTGACATCAGCGTGGCTCTCCATACACCTGCCTCTGAGGAGGGCCAGGTAGGAGCATGTGACTGGTGAGGAAAGCTGTGCTCAGGCTGGTCCTGCCCGGGGATGCAGTCAGGATGTGGTGAAAGGCCGTGCCCTCCCCTGGGAACTGCGGTGCCCTCCTGTGTCCCCCAGTCTACACACAGATTTCGAATTTCCTTCTCCGAATAATATGGAATAAGAACTCTAAAGGACTGAAATAGCAGAAGGTAAATTAAATATTATATAATTTTTGTTTAGTTACAGCCAAAAGCAAAAGAAACTGTGCATTTACAGTGTGTTATGTGTTTACTAATGCCTTAGGAAACGGGCTGATAATTCTTCTCCCTTGGAGAAAAAATACAGTGTATATTCTACTTTTAAACTCATTTGAGTGACTGATTGAGCCAATCATTTGAGTGTGTAGCTTTCCTTTTACATAGCAGAGTATATCAAAGAGCAGATATATTAGGTCCAGAAAGTTCCAGAAAGAGAACCGTGATTTAGTGTGGTTACGCAGCAGAAGTACAAAACCTGAGTTTTGGCAAACCTTGCTGAGAGTATTTAGGAAGCTACAACATGGTGTCCCCAAACGTTGCTTTGAAATTGCAGTGCATGTTCCCGTCTGACAATAATTTCATGCTGGCTGGTAGCACTGGTGCTCGGGAGAGCTGACTGACTTTGGTGTGGAGCTGTCAGTCTTCAGCTTTTCCCTCAGCTACAGTCTGCAGCCAAATGGGGATGTTGCTGGCATACCTTATAGCATGATGGTCACACATCCAAGTGACTTCATGCCTCATATTCACAACCAGGCCTTCCCTGACACGGAAGGTTTTGTCCCCTTTTGTCCTCTGTAGCACTAGTTCGTTGAGGCTCCAAGTAAATCATATAGCTTGCTGTAGAGTTTGTGGCTGAGTCTGGAACTGAACCAGCATCTTTGTGTCCCAGCCTATTGTCCTAGTCACTCTCTGTTCTTCAGAGTCTGACTCAGCACTCCTCAAACATCTCAATTTCCAGTTCTCCATTTTTTTCTGATTTTGTGTTTCCCCCCCCCAAGCAAACTTCTGGCTCCACTTCTCTTTTTCCTTCTTGCCACTCTTCATTATTTGATCTTTAAATATTCAGAAAAATCAATGAATGGCAACATAGCATTGTGGAAAAAACTGTTACAGTTGGATGGTGCGACATAATCTCATTGCTTATTGTGTTAGAGATGATTAATTCTGTTTTATCAATTTGCAAAAAGGTTGCCCTTTTCCAAATACTAGGATGTCTTTTTTTCTTTAGCTCACAATTGATCCTGTAAGTTCAATACTATTTATTTTCATTTCTTCAAATTAGTCTCGTTTTCAGGGGGAAAAAGAGGATACTGAGTTCTCTCTGGGTAACTTTATAGAATTTGCCAGTGTGTAGCCTCTCAAAGTTTGGACTGGAAAAAATGTGGAAATGGTAAAATGTCATCCAAGACAGAAAAGAAATGGAGAGATTACTTTTGAGCACAGTCATAAGAAACAAAACTGATCTTTAAAGATGTACTATCCCCTACAATTTTTGGGGAGGTCATTATAACCAAAACCAGCGAACTCCAGTTGTAAACTATTGATGAGACCAACATTTAAAAGAGAGTTTGTTTTGGAGGATGATTTCATGCTCAAAGGCATTACTCTCAAAAGCACACAATGTTACTAGTAAGAGGAAATATAACACCTCTCTTGACATCACTGCATTGTTTCATGAAATGTTGCTTTGTTTTATCTGCGTGCTAGTCTGGGAATATCTCTTCTTTGCAGGTTAAAATTATAACATGTTGGCATTTAGCTGGCATCTTCTTGTTTTCTTAGTTTAAAACAATGGTCAGAGCAATTTGCTTTGGTATAACAATTTGATTTAATGATACCAGCACTAATATTCATCATAAATGTATTAGCAACTTTTGTGGTGTGTAGGTACCTTTCAATTTGGTGAGAATTGGTGCAGTTAATTTTCCCATTTAATCCCATTCAAACAAAACTAGAGAGCCATATATATGGTTCTGTATAAACATTATAGATGGGAGGGAGAAGGATAGTCCTAACCTCTGTTTTCTCTAGTCTGTTTTATGGACAACATACTGGCTTTATTGCAGTGATCACAGTGTTCTATTTTCCCCTTGTCTTTCACCTCCTTTTTCTCTTCATGCAAGTTGGATGTAAGAAACAGACTTTTTTGTTTGTCATTTTTCTGGTAATTTTTTCCTGTCTATCTTTGATGGGAAGCTGCAATGTTATTGCTTGCCAGCAATGGTCAAATCTTAATGAGGTATTTGAGAAGTCCCAATGGAGAACCTGCCACATGTAGAGAAAATGTAGAATAAACGCAGGAAATACGCAGGCCAATGCTTTGTTTTATGGATTGTCCCGTCACACATAACACAGAACTGTTCATTTAGTCATTTGTATGACTGTTCTGGATGAATATCTTTCAATAGTAAATTTCTCATAGGAAACTAAGTAGTTGGTTTCATCCAGGCATTTGAAAACAGCAACCCTGTCTTCTGAGAAAATTCATGTTCATTTTAGAGATTCATGCCCAGTTCTAAACTTAATTGATCATGGATTAATTTCTGTTTCTACAGTTTTTTGGAAACCTTTTCTTTCTGAAGACTCTACTTTTGAAGTCTGTCAGAGTTTGAGTAGTGAGGGATCAGAAGCCTAAGGTTCCCTCCCTCCGTTTTTTTTTTTTTGTCAAGGTGCTTTTCCTACTACTGATTTCTGGGCTTTGACGATGGCTGAGCTTTCAGCAAACCACTGCATGTTAGCACCCTCGAAACACTAAAACTAGAGCTAACTTGTGCAGCTGTGGTGCTTTAGACAGTCTGAAGGGTGACTTGCTTTCTGTATCAGGGTTATGCTCACACTGCGCTCTGGCAAACTGTAAAGGTAAACGCCCAAAGAGGGGAAGGCAGTGGCTGTGGGGTGAGCTGTAAATACAGCAGTCTGTGAATCAAACCACTCTCCCTCTCCCACCCTTTCTAGAAATCTATCAAGCTGGCAGGCTGCCCTGCTTGAAATAAATGTGGAAAATATTATGTAACTTTGCCCTGTGCGCTGTGCTGACACTGTAGGCACTAGTCAGGTTTCAGTTACACTATCTGCCATGGCTATTTTTGGTGACCAAAGGCTTCTGTCTTTAAATTTATGATTGTATTTCCTTTGCCCCCACCCTCGCATTTNCCCCCCCCCAACAACAACAACAAAAAGCAGACAAAAAACCCTAACAAACTGCGCTGAAACAGTCAGTCTCAGATCCCCTCCCCTAGAGTTATACGCCGTGTCAATACCTCCCTCTGCTGAAAGCTCTACATTCTTCCTCTCTTGCTTGACTACATTTTGCGGTGGCAGGACTTGCACAGACCAGAAGGAATCTGTGATACATAATAGAGCAGCCTGCTTGCTGCAACACAGCTGCCCTACCGAGATTATAGCCTCTGGGGAGTGCATAAACTTAAACTATTCGTCCTTCGCCAGTGCAACTGTTTGCAGACTAAAATCTGAGATTAGGAAAAGATGATAATTTGGAGTCAGATGACTTTTAAAAATACTCTTTCAGGAACTCCTGTGATGGGATTCGGTCATTGTCAAGGGACATTCTGTTTAAAGACAATTCTATGTGTGTGTGCCTTACAAATTCAATTTATTTCCTTCAGTTTTAGTCACTTAATTAGTTTTTGTTCTAGAAATAGTAAAATTACGGTGTGGTTTGTGATCCATTGTGCTGCATAAACTACCATGTAAGACTTTAAGTGTTGTGTTACTCAAACAGATTGAATTATCTTAATGGTTGGAAAAATCTATGAATCATCTCAGCTACAACTGGTGTGGTTATTAGGGAGCTCAGTTTTTCAGAGGCTGTATGATTAGGGACCCAAGCCAGTTATTTCTCATCTCAGATCATTACAGTATAAAGATTTTAAAGTGACCAGTGCATTTTATGTGTCTCTGTTTCAGGTACCCCAAACCGACATACTAAAAAGTGTAGTGATTTTGTTAGAGGTGAATGATTGAATTTAGTGGAGAATTGAGCAACTTCCAGGTGTCTCAAGTTAGGCCCTTACTTTTAGTAGAGGACTAGAAGCAAAAGGCCCTAATTCAACACCCAATATTTTTCTTTATGTTTATCACTCCTTTGGAACTTTTGAAGTGTCTGCCTGTGTTGTGGAAAAGGCTGATGCACTGCAAGTCCCTAGCTGAGCTACAGCAGTTCACAGCTTTTTTTAATTAATAATTTTTAATATTTCCTCATTATGTTCAGCTGCTTCAGATCAGATGAGTTTTCCCTCTATTTGATGGCAGATGGCAAACAACAGTTTTATATCAATTTCTTTCTGGAAGAAGTACAAATCAGGTTCCTCCTATTAACTTTTTCAACTGAAATTTTTGGTGTCTTCAGGGAAGTTTGGTAACATTGGAGGTGAGAAGAGTAACACGGAATAAGGAAAAAACATAAATTCTGCTACAGAAAATGGTTCTGATTGGATGGGGTTCAAAAAAACCACACAAGGCAGAGCAAGGGTAGAAAGCAGACGAGAGGGTGCAGGAAGGAGCACAGCTGTAGGGAATAAAAACACTCAGGGGAAGGTCATATTAGGAGGAGTAGGAATCATCATCACGTGGTGAAGTTTTCAGGAAGGTGCTATTGTATGCAGACTTGTGAGGGGAACTGACCTTAAGAAGGAAGAAATAAAGGACTACTTGCCACAACAATGATGGTAGGAATTAGGCTTTGTTGGAAGAGAGGAGTGTTTGAGAGTGTGCTGTGAGGCTGAGTTCTTATAGCTCTCTGGAAGATGGCTTTTCCTAGCAGAAGAAGGCTTGGTCAAGGAAGCATGGCTTGAGGAAGGGCACCCTGTAGAGAAACAGAGGTGCCAAAGATACCTCTATGATTCATTAAGCATAATTTTTTTTATGGAGGCTTGCTCATTCTTAATTATGGTGCAGAATATTCTATGGTTTTTTGCCTCATACCTAGGATATTTATAACTGGTAGGAAAATGCTAGCAAAGTTACTTGGTTTACAGAAGAAAAAGCTTGCCATATACTTGTACTTGACATTTCTTCAAAATTATATGCTTAATATTAAGATTTTATTTGGATGTTAAGCCACTCATACACAGGTTTTATAAGATGCTGGCTGTGACCTGCTGCAACAAACCTGAGAAGCAGAGATGCAGAATTACTTAAGTGGATATGGAAAAAGGGATCGTAACTGTTTTGTCTGGACTTTGCTGGCATATTTAATATGCCAAGATTTCTAGCATTGAGCTGGATGTTATTACTGCTAAAGAAAAAGGCATGTTTTTTGCCTCTGACTTTTTTTTTCCCCAGGCTGTGGTGCACAAGGATGATTTAGAGAGAGACATGTAACTGATTGAACTTTTCAGTAATTAACATATGAGCATTGCTGCACTTTGTGTTAGATTATTCTCTGTGAGAGTTTTAGATGGTTGTAGTTAAGGTACAAGGTACCATTCTGTGCTTTTGAGTTTGCTGAGATACTCTGAGCACTCAACCAAATGTCTCCTCTAAACAGAGCTAGATTTAGATGGGGGCAGACAGGCTACAAAATGTGCATCCTGGCTGTAACAGGGCAGTCAGAAATGCATCTGTAATGCTGTGGGTACGTAGTTTGGAGTCGGCTCAGGGACAAAGTCTAAAGCAGTGACTCAGTGGGAATCTGCTGCTGGCTTTGGGTCTCAGGTACTAGGTTCAGTTCTGTGAGCTCTGTAAAGCTTCCCCACACTCCACAAGGCTCTGAAGGGATCTTTATGGAAGACAGATGAAATGAGGATATGAAAAGCCCTGTACTCATAGCACAACTGAATTCAATTCACTTTTATCACTCTTTCAGGCAACAAGGTATATATTTAGGTAGGGCTTTTTGCTCAACAGGGTGGTCCTACAACAAGGTGCTCCTAATGAAGCTACAGTTTTAGTATCAAAAGTGTCTGTACTAGCTGAGTCTACCGTGCAAGAAACACATGAATCTCTAGGATATCTAGAGTAACTTGGTAGGGGCACACTTCTCTTGAAAAAGCACTGCCACATGTTTATGTTGCTTAGTTTGGAAAGTAAACCAAAAGACTCTAGGAGATGGAATGTGTTTGAGAAGGGCTCATTATCAGTTATGCTGAATACTCAATGAAACCTGAGGCCGCACAAATCTCAACTGGTTTCAAGTTTTCTTACAGTCGAAACTCAGATCAGGTTCCTCGAGAGTTCAAGAATTTGTAAGCAAAACTAGACCTGCTGAGTGCATAGAACTCGAATAGCAGCTTTACAGTACATGCTCCTAGCACTTGCTATAAATTAATAACTTTCCACAGCACTCATGTGATTTAGAGAAATGTGATTAACCTCCTCTTACAATTCAGTCCACAGGCAAACAAAAAAGCGGATTTGTTAAGGATTTTAGAATGGAGTGATGCACTTAAACATTTCACTGGGTGGCTAACCTCTACAGGTAGACCCTTTAGGTTCCAGTCTGGCTTTTAAGCATGCACAAACTTTTACAAGTATTGTACTGAACAAGTTATCTTGGCAAAGTCTGGTTGTGGTGAGAGTGAGATGAGCTATCTGCAGTGAAAGTTTTGTGACAAAAATATAGGTCCTGATTTTGGTTTGTAAATTATTTTTTGGTTTAGTATACTTGATCATCATACATACAGTTAGGTGAGCTATTAAATGAAGTATTTGCATGTGATTGCAGATTTGCTGTGTAAATTCTATGATGTGAATCCTGGTGTTCTCACTATCCCTGAATCCAATGGCTGCAAAGCTTGGTAATATGCATAGTGTTTAGGTGTGAATATTTGTGTGAACACATTTTAATGTACAGTTTCTGCTAGTTGTTCATTTCTGGCAGGACTCCTGTAGAAAAATGGTTGGCATTATCACACAGAGGAGTTCATTTGGATGTATGTGTGTCTACACGCACATGTCCTCTCCCCTGGGTCCTCAAAGGAGTTACGCAATGTGCACATGCAAAAGCAACAGGATGGCTTCTTCATTAAGTGACCGAACAGGAAACCAGGAGAGTTAACTCCTGCTCCTGATTCTTTGAAACTTTCTGCCTGCAAATCTGGGAAATCCACTTAGGAAAACTGAGGCACCTGAAATCTATCAGTAAAAGAGGAGACTAGGGTAACTTTGTGGTTGTATTTGAATAATCTAAACTGGCATGGAAAAATGTGGACGTGTCTTAAAAATGCTGTTAAAACTGACTTTGAAGCCTTGAAACACATGTCCCAGGACAGAAAATATGTTAAAGATATGCATCAAGATTATTAAAAAAATGTTGCTTTGACTGTTTTTCAATAACAAAACCAAATTTGGCAGTATCGAAATGCAGATTTGTATTTTTTTCTGCTAATTACTCTTGAAATGTTTGTAGAACTCTTTATCAAAACTTAACATTTTTTTGCTTGAAATGTCCCTTTTTTGATATGGGGCAAAAGAAAAATGTTGCTTGTTCTCTGGCTTTTTTAATGATGTCTCAATTTGTGTAGTCTTAGCATTCCGCCAAAACAAAATAAGTCTTCCTTTCCAAAACCAACAGAGGACTGAAACTCCTCTTATTCTTTATTCCAATTGGTTATAGGGATATGTTTTTACCACCTCTAAATACTTTGGATGCTGTGTTTTGGTTTTAGTGTCGGTGCTCAACCATGGCTCTGCTAGTTTCATGGAGGGGGATTATATTCAATCATGAAATCCTAGGAGTGCTCGGACTGATGGCCTATGGTTTTGTCTTATTAATAGGGCTTGGAAAGTTTTTGTGCACTACGTGTTCATAAACTTTCTGTTTCCTTTTTGTGCAGATTCCCGGGTGTCTTACAATGTGTGAGCTCATTGTTGCTTTTTCATTTAAATGTCTACCAGGAAGTGTCCCTGTTTCCTTCAGGGAAAGTTCCATATATGCAAGAAAAAACTACTGCTAAGTCACTACTCCTGGTTAACTGCCTCAAAAAAGTAGATGGGATAGTTTATTCTTTGCGTCTTTGCTCTACTTAACTGCCCACCTTAAATATAAACTTTGGAATCCCCTAGGCCACTTTAGGCCATGGGAAACGTGCTTTAAAATAGATGAGGTCAATACAGAACTGCTTGGTCTTTGAACTTTTTTCCTCTTCCTGGGCCACAGAGACAACATATGTTGAAGTTTCTGTATAATTTTTTGAGTAATATTCAGGAATCCAATTTCTTCTTCTAAAGGAGAAATTCAGATGCTTAATGGATGACAGATGCCTAATGGATGACATCGTTTACTAGCTACAGCATTTAAATTCTAATTGCAACCTGATCTGCTTCTCCCCCCCTAGATCTTCCTCCAGCTGAACAATCTGTCACCTTGCCAGTCCTTTAGCAACTAGTACTTCAGGCACCTATTTCTGTGTGTCTGTTCCTCTGTCAACCCAGAGTTCCAACTCTGGGCTTCCCAGCAGCGGGTTCTAGGAGGTGAAGAGACCAGCACTTGCCTGTCCAAACAGCAGGGTGTCCGTTCTGTCTGTCTGGGTGGAAGGCGCTGGGCTGGCTTTGTGTTTATGAACTTTGATTGATAACTGCACCTGTGCAGCTGCCAAGGTCAGGCTGCCTTTGGGAGAATGTTTTATCACCACAGGCACCTGGCTTGGCGTAAGATTTAGGGATGTGGCCTGTCTTCGATGACATGGTTCTGGCAGTCTGAAAAGACTTTGTTGCAAGACATTGGCCTGCAGAGTCTAACCAGGTGGCAGCTTTGCTTTTTGATAGCTATCAGAAACTTGGAACGAAGAAGAAGGTCTAAACTCCATCTACTGCATCAGTGACTGATGTTAATACCTAATAAAATATAATGAATTCTTGCCAATGATGAATATGCTGCTTCTGAGGGCCTGGGGTTAAAGAGAAAACCCAAATTTTTTTAGAAATTCCTTGCACTGTTTGTGTTTTGTAAAGCAAGTACAGGTACAGTTTTCACAGATCAGTACATTTTGACTTGGGTGAGAAGGGATGGCTGGGAAGTCAGACCAGGTTGCTCAGGGCTTTATCCAGAAAAATAATCAAAAACTGTGGATAGAGACTGCATAGACACTTTGGCCAACCCACTTCACTCTTCTCGTGGGGCGTAGAGTTTCTCCTAACATCTGGTGTGAACTTCTCTTTTTTTTGTTTTATGCCCATTGTGTCATCCTTCCAACACATGTCACTGTACACTACCATGTTCCAGACCCTCAGCAACCTTGACTCAGGCATTGAGGAGCTCCTCAAAACAACTCTTCTCCATACTGAGCAAGTTTGGGTTTCTCAGCCTCTCCTTGCTGAGCAAGTGCCCTAGCCATGGTATCCCTCACACTTTTATTAGCAGAGGAGAACTGAAGATCGGAGATCTTGAGTGGGTAAAAGGTAGAGGGACTTTGCACGAAAGACTATGGTAGATGGAAGGAAAAAAGAGCCTTTGAGAGTAAAAAGTAATTCTTCTAGTATTGCCTCCCACCCTTGAAAGACGTGTAGGGATTATTTGTAGAGAGGTGCTAAGACAGCCAGTGATAGAAGCTTAACGTGCTGATTGCAGGTGACAGAGTGAGGAGCAGGAGATGATGCATCTGGGAAAACACATATGGCACTTACTGGCAGGCTGATAGGAAAGGCAGGGAAAGCTGGGCTAGGTGTTATTGTCCTGCTTCAGGACTTTGAGCTGAGACTGAGATGACTCAATGATTTGGTCGTAGTGATAACTTCAAGAACTGGTATAAATTTAATGAAGGTGTTTAAGTATGCTATAGTTCTTTGAGCTGAGTTTCCTATCCTTAGCTGTTACTTATTGAGACTAAGACTGCAGAAATCTATGTGCTTTCTCTTGTGTTGCTAAGTACTGAACTCCTGAATATATGCTACCTTTTCTCCAAATCTTGCAAGTTGGCACTTCATATCGCTGACCTAAATTTAAAATAAGAGACTTAGAAGTAATTCCAGAGGTTGAATTCCAATTCTCAACTCTTCCAGGGCCTTGACACATCTCTGTAATGACAGTGTTATGTTGAATACAGTTTGCTTTTTTTTATCCTACTAAGGTAATATTTTGGTTAGAGTGCTCTGCTCCGGAATAATTAGAAGTAAAATTAGTCAATAGGATGTTTAAATGCTATGTTACTTTAATCTCTCTAACACTATTTTGAGTTGTACTTACACTAAGAGAACCATTTTGGAACAGAACACTATACTGCAGGGTCTGACTAATGTAGGGGTTACATATGTTGGGTTATGTGGTATGTTTGAATATTTTGTGGTGGTTTGTGGTCCCTTGATATCCATAAAATCACTGCTTGTACTCGTGGCAGGATTCCTAACATACATAAATAACCTGTGCTCCTTCTTTTTCACTTCCTGATGGGTAATTGGTGTATTGCCTAAAACTCCAGATCCAGCAGAAGCAGTACACTGGAAAGTATAATTCTTCCTAGTGATTTGAGTAATAAAAATGTCAATCAGGCTTAGGCAAGGATGGTAAAGCTTTTCTATAGAAGTCTGTGTCACAGGATAAATATGTGTGTGGGTTTTAACCCACACTGTTTCAAGGAGTTCCTTTGGCTGGATCAGAGAGCTAGTTTGGTCTCCAATCATAGATTTGGGTAGGAAAACGGTGCTGAGATACTTCTACCGTATAAATTTATAGATATTATATTATTATATTTATTTATAGGTATTTGAAGGGGAAATGTGTAAAAAACTTCTATAGATGTTCTAAACAGCAGAAGAAAGGTCTAGGCTTCAGCAACTGTTTAGAAGATGAAGGTGAAGACCTTCAATAGTTTCCTATAATGACTGGCTTAGTGTGTGGACAAATAGATCTCCTTTTGGCATACCTAGGAGAATGCAAGTAGAAAATGTACTCCTGTTTCTAGTTTTCATCTATATAATCTGTATTACTAGCCCTTGTTCTCGTGGGGCACTTCAATTTACTACGTGTCTGCTAGAAATACCATACAGCAGAGAGGAAGCAGTGCATGGAGTATGTGGAAGATAGCTGGAGAGTGAGCCAGCTGGTGAGTGAGCTAATCAGGGAAGGTGCCCTGCTGGACCTGTTTGTGAACAGAGAAGGACTTGTGATGGCTGGAGCCTGACTTGGTCATAGCAATGACAATTCATGGAGAAGTAAGCAGAGGGATCAACAGAACTGTCAGCCTGGGCTTCTGGAGCACAGAGTTTGGCCTGTTTGGGAGACTGGTTGACAGAGCCCCATGGGGGGCAGTCCTGAAGGGCAAAGGAGTCCAGGAAGGCTAGACATTCTTCAAGAAGGAAATAGTAAAGGTACCTGGTTTTCTTCAAACAGTGCAATCTGTTTTTCCCTCTGATGCTTAGTCTCCCACTTGGCTATTGTTTCTCTCTGAAAAAGCATGTTGGCTCTAAAAATTTACCCAGTCTCTCTTGACTGTACACTTTTATTGTGTGTATCCTTGCATCATGATTATTGGTGTATCAGAACAGTCTTGTATTTTCTCTGGTTATGGAGATAGTAAAGAAAGTTGCCCACGGATTAATCTGAGGAAAATAGTTCTCGAGATTTGACAGAAAACTTCATGGCATGCTGGAGGCCTAACTCTATCCAAATTGCTCATCTGAAGCATTAACTGGAAGGATATGAAGAAACATAGTGGGCTTTGAAAAAGGCTTTTGAATCCTTAATTTTATGGATAATGTCTTTGA
Organism: Pachycephala philippinensis; assembly: GCA_013397055.1. Lineage (NCBI taxonomy): Eukaryota > Metazoa > Chordata > Aves > Passeriformes > Pachycephala > Pachycephala philippinensis. Next base: position 278,301 of record VWZT01012863.1, on the reverse strand, counting down.
ATTCAGTGGATTTACCCCACTCCACCATGAAGAAGGAAGGTGTGTGAATGTGACTGGTTAAATGCTTTTTCTTTGGAGTAAGAGTTCTGCTTCTTCAGTATGTGGTTACGTTCTGTGCTGACTATATATATAAAAACGGCAAGTGTTTTATCCCCTTTCTAAACTGGGACACTGCAGAATGATAACCGAAAGAATTGTTATCTTGATGGTTTTGGAGCCCCTGTCCAAGCAGATCTTTGGGTATGGCACCCTGCTGTTGTAATCCATCTATACATGGACAATAGCTAAGCTTATTGCTAGGTGCTTTGCAATCTGTAAGCACTCGACTGCAAATGCATGATCTCAGACAAAATGAGGATGTCTCAAAAGCTCAGCTGAAGTGAAATGGGGACAGGAAGTCAAAACTGAACCTATGTACCCTGGTGTCATCTTTAATCTGTTTATATCTAATAGACCAGTTTCTACTGAAGCTGATGGAAAAATTGATTTGCTTAATGGAATATATTAATCTTAATTATATACTTGTTTTAATTATATGTTCTGAATCTATTATCACCTACTTCTAGAAATCCCCAAGTGGGTGAGATTTTGTTGTGCTGTTCGCTGTAAAGGCAAATACAAGAAAACAAGGTTGTACCCCAGGCAGCTCAGAATTTCACCACTGTCATTTGACAAGTGGATAAGTTGAAGGGAGCAGGCACCCTCAAGCTCTCCTCTCCCTGTCCAATCTTCTTTTTTCTTTTTTAAGATTTAAAGACTTAAAAGCCTACATCAACTGTCAATTTTGGATCACATTTTGTGATTTTTTTTTTTTAAGTCTTTTGCAGTAGCGTTGGATGAACTACAGTTTCACTGCTAAGGTAGAGCATAAAACATGCTTCTAGCTTCTCATTGAGTCAATGAGTTTATATATTTACTTTAATTTCCATCACTTTCCATTTCTGTCTGTGTGCGAACATTTATATGAAACTTTTCTCTTTCCTACGTTCTGTCATCCGTATCACAGGGTTGCCACCAGCTGGCCGAGGTCTAGTTTTCATTGCTGTTGTGGTGGGGGCTGTTCAAGAGCTGCTGTGCCCTGTGCAGTGTGAGCACAGCTCCTGAGGGGTGGCTGTGCCATGAGCACAGTGTGAGCACAGCTCCTGAGGGGTAGCTGTGCCATGAGCACAGTGTGAGCACAGCTCCTGAGGGGTGGCTGTGCCATGAGCACAGCTCCTGAGGGGTGGCTGTGCCATGAGCACAGTGTGAGCACAGCTCCTGAGGGGTGGCTGTGCCATGAGCACAGTGTGAGCACAGCTCCTGAGGGGTAGCTGTGCCATGAGCACAGTGTGAGCACAGCTCCTGAGGGGCGGCTGTGCCATGAGCACAGCTCCTGAGGGGTGGCTGTGCCATGAGCACAGTGTGAGCACAGCTCCTGAGGGGTAGCTGTGCCATGAGCACAGTGTGAGCACAGCTCCTGAGGGGTGGCTGTGCCATGAGCACAGTGTGAGCACGCGGCGTTTCCACACCAGCCCGTGACCTCACAAGTGTGAAACCGCACACGGAAACCACCAAACGGGTACCAGCTTCAGAATGTGCCTTCCTGTTTTTCTGCCGCCTTCTGACTCCAGCTTAGAGTGTAAACAGACCTTTGCTTTTGTTCCTTTTGCATAGCACGTCTCTGTGGTGGCTTTCTCCATTCAACCAGCATTCAGCTGTGTCCTTCAGCAGCACAGAAGTGAGACTTTTGAGCGCCACTGTAAATATGGTAGTCTTCCGCCCTTAAAACCTGTAGTCCAGCCTCAAGCTCTTTGCTGAGCAAAATTGACTGGCCTCAAGTAGTAGTCTTGCTTGAATAAAAGAATACAGGTTTGCTTTTTTTTTTTATTTCTAATGAATATTTAAGGCATGTAATTTATTGTCCTGCTATGATGCTGTAAAAGGAACTTTAATTTTAATAAACTCTTAATTTTAATATCCAAGAAATAATGCAACATACCAGAAAGTATCATAAAAAACCTAACCAAACATAAACCAAACCCAAAAAATTACTGTGTAATTTACATTTTTCAAGTAGCTAAAAGTAGGATCAGGCCAGGTCAGTGGGCTCATCAAAGGTCTGTTGGGTCATATATAAACTACCCCATTGGAACTATTTGTTAATAGAATATAAAGTATTTAAAATAATGCATGGTGCATTCACCTACACTGGTTTTTACCATCTCTGGCTTTGTATTCATTGGTTTTGGTGAACTTCAGTATGAAAAATAAGAGTTGGATGAATTTGTACTAAAATACTGAGTGCAACATTGTAATTAAAAAAATCAGTTTAAAAGTAACTTATATAATGATGTAGGGGATTTGCTATCAGTTGAAATATTGACCTCCACACTGGATAGCTTGCTGAAAAATAAGCTTGGCTTTGTCAGATGTTTTGGACTTGCTGGGCAAATTTTAGTTTATGCCGGCCATCAGCCCAAATGGTCATAGGTTTCTTTGTTTCTGCTTCTTGTGCAACTGCCATTGACTTTCAGGCATGGAAAACAGGAGATTGTATGTATTGAGAAGTCATATGCATAAACTTGCTGCCAAATAATTGAGTGAAATTAGAGGCAATCAAGTTTGCTAAGGGAAGCATTCAGTGCCTGGTAAATGAGAGAATCCACAAAGGACGGATTATATAAATTCAAAACCATTATAAGCTAGTTCTTAAAATTAAATTATCATTATTTTACCTACAATATTCAGTCCCTGTTCTAGAGGCAGGTTGGTGGGGGGTTTCCCTACAGGACTCTTCTGTTTTGTTTGCTGTTGCTGTGCAGCCACTGATCTCTGCTAACAACATGAACTGAAAGTGGGAGGGGCATCTGTGTTCCTCACACCAGATCTGTAGGGGGTAGAGACTTGCGTGTCTTTCTTAGCTGCTATTTGTGTAATGTTCACATCCTTTTACTGCAGACAACTTGAATGACTCACCAGCAGGTCTTTGGAGCCAGCTTAGGCCAACCACTAGTCATGGCAGGTTGTTGTTCTGTGTAGACAAGTACAAGTGTGGAATGAAATCCAAACCTTGCAAGTGAGATCCACCAGTATTGATGGATATGGAAGCAAGGGAAAATGTGGATGCCCAGAATTCCACTTCTCCAGACCTAAACCTCGTACTTTGGTTATGTTCCCCTCTCTTCCCTCAAGCAATCGCCTGTTTTCAGTTTAAAGGAATATTTTTTAGACATATTGAAGCCCTTCAGTGACTGGGTTACCAAGAACAGACACCATGTCCATCAGCTTTCCAAGCAAAGAAAATAGAAAGAGGTATTACATCAAGAAATGAAAAAATAAATCCACATTAATCTGCTCCTTCTCAAGCTGGAATGAATTCAGATATCCTGTGGCTGTTGCAGGCAGAAGTTGTGAATGTGTGGAGCATGTAAAAATTTTCTTGTTTGAATAGTATACGTGGCTTGAACTGACATGAGATCATAGCTTGCTGAATGAAGACGGACTAGGAAAATGCTAAAATGTCTCCAGGTACAAGTGGAGACTATTTTATTTTTCATTTGCAAAAGCTTAGTGGGGCAGACTGGAGGTAATACAGGTACTCAGGAGCAGCAAAGGCCCATCCTTGATGCAAAGGGTTTTTGTGTAAAATGTAATGCTCCTACTCCAAAGTCTAGAAGTGTTAGGGATGCACAAAGAAAAGAATTTGAGCTTTGGAAAACCGATTTACTTTTGATACCCCTCGCTCTTAGGAACAGCTAAACTGCTAACTGAACAACTTCTTCACTTTCTTCCCCCTCCAAATTTGGTTTAGTCAAACACTAAAATGGCATAGAAAAACTTCAACCTTGTTAGTTTTGCAAAATTAGATTTTCAATTGGTTTTCAATTAATTATGAAGAGAGCTCTCTGGATATAATTAAAGGTAGGACTATGTTCTCCACTGCCATAAATATCTTTTCAGCTCTTCCAATCTAAGTAAAACAAGAAAGAGGAAGAAAATCAAAGAACAAAGCTTTGTTGTTTGCCATCCCAGTTTCCTGCTTTTGGTTACTGATTGAATTGATAGAGGTATATTTAAGTATGTTTATATATATAAATGTATTGATACTTGGATTAACAATTTGAGACCATGAGCTCTTAGAAGTAATCATCTTTTAAGTCTAGCTTTTTTTCCCCCAAAACAATCTGAAAATTCTAGATTTATACGTTACAATCATGTCATGTATTCTGAGAGTCACATTCAAGTTCCTTGATTTATTTTTTAAAAATAATGAAATGCTGAGCTGCATGAGTCCCTAACCTCAGGTTGGGCACGCAGCACATTACTAATCGCTGTTTCTTTAACAGACTTTAAAGGCTGTTTCTTTGGACAACTTCTAGATCAAAAAAGAAATGGAGACTTTGTGGCAGGTCCCTGAATTTTTTTTGTGATATCTGTACAATAGAATGTTGTTTGCTTATTAGGGTTTTTTGCTGCTGTGCAAGATTTAACCAGATATATCAATAAACAGCAACTGAAATGTCAAAACTAATTGGATAGATTTCTCTTCCCCAAGCAGCCCATACTGCATATAAGAAGTCCTGAAAAGTGTAAATATTCTACTCTTAGAGATTTAATTACACACAGTTCTGGTTCAGCATTAAGTTTTACTGTAAATGGCCCTCTCAGAAATTAAAAAAAAAAAAAAAAATTTCATAACCTCTGCTGTTTCAGGTTTTCTCATGCTGCTTCCTTTGTTGGTGTTGATAACCTTTCTCAAATTTCTAGAAAGTTGAAAAAGTGTGTCCAGTAAACACTGAAGAAAACTTTGTATCAACTGTAACTTTCTATAAGCATAAATAACAGCAAGTTGAAATATTCCTTACTGTTAAGTGGTCATTCTTACACCTGGTTCTCTGGAGGTGTATTATAAAGATGGGTTGGCTGTCAGTCATTTGGGACCCCTTCCCCTTATTTTGGAGCAACTTATAGGACTAGAAAAGACCCTGGGGCAAGGGTACAAGAGAAGATACTATAGCTGATGCCCTCAGGGAGTACAAGGTTTCTGTTGCAGTCTCTGCTGCAATTGATGACAGTCGAGAAAAGCCACTTGTTAACGTCAGAATCCATGTTTATGTTGGTGTCTACATTTTTCCCCCCTCTTTATCCTAGATCTAAATTTTTTAGACATCCTTAAGGTCTGGGCTTATATTTTGCTAATTATAGTGCAGTCCATGAAACTGAGAAAGGGTCTTGCTTCAATTACAAATCCTAGGGAAAGGGGCAATCTGATCTCATGGAGCAGAGGGTAGAATGCTGGTAACCCCTTGGGCAGAAACTCATGTGTTGGTGGAAGGCAGTCCTTGCTGCCAATGTTTGCACTGGTAAATGCTGCTGCTTTCTGTTTTATCAGCTCGTTTTCTGACTTCCCTGCTTATTGAGATGTCTTCCTGAAAATTACTGCATTCAAATGGAATAAGTTACAAGAATGTTTGTAAAGATTCCCTCTGCGCCATCGCTCAGCGTGGGCAGTAACAGCTATTTCTATTAATATGGGGGAGTTTCCCCAAGGCAGCTATTCAAACTTTACAGAAATGTTTTTGCAAAGTCCTGCACAGTCCCTTTTTTATATTGCAGTAAAAGTTTGTGGTTTAAACCTCTTAGAGGATGCTCATATATAACATGACTGAAGTTCCCCCCATGTGAATGCTGTTAGTGGCCAGACAAGTTCTTTACGTTTTTGTTGTAAGGTCGAAGAACTACAATGAGGTGCTATTTGGCAAAGATGCCAGTTAAGAAAAAGGTTTATAAAGTGTTATGTAACCCATTCAGAAGCAATGTTTCCTTAGCTGTCTTCTCTGGATCTTGGAGGAACTTTGTTTAAAAACTTATGAAGCCTCATGCTACACAAGTACGACTGCTTAAGTGATTCATGAGCTGTGGAACCCAGGTACTACTCTATTGCAGTAGGCAGTCTAGAACACATCCGTCTATCCCCTTCTTTTCTAAATTAGTCTAAGTTCTATCTCTAACAGATCAAAAATAATGCTCAGGAGTAAACTTTAGAAGATTGTCTGTTACTTTGTGGAATGACTCCTCAAGAGAAAAAACACAATACTAAACCTGCTTCTCCTAACACTTGCTACCAATGTATGTCCCTCTGATTTCAGCACATGTGATCCTTATTTTTCTTTATGATGTAGGATAATCAGATTGCCTTGTAGATGGAAGAAGTCCATTCTGATAGCAAATTCAAAGTCAAAAAGACTCATTTGGGCACATCGTGCCCCAGAAATATAACTGCAAAACCAAGACAGTGCAAACCTGAGTTCTAGTTGCAACTGTGATAGTGATCATCTCTGATCTTGGGTGATAAATTTCAACTCTTACCCCTTTCCTGTCTTCTAACTGACTTGTATACATCAACCTTGTTCCTAAGATTAACCTAAATGTACCTAATGAATCAAAAAAAATTTAAGCAAAATTTGCCAACTATGTGAAAAAGCACTAAATCTCTTTTAATCTATCTGGCCTTCCTTTGCTTAATGTTTTCTTTCTGTCTTCTCCTATCCTCTCTCACTTTTTTCACTAAATGTATCAGCAAAAGAAGTGTAATGCTGAGATGAAGCCTGGAGATTGCCCCTTGCATTGCTACAACTTTCCTCTGAAGAAGGAGAGTTGTCTTGAGATTTCTACAGTTAATCTTCTGGGTATATACCTGTCTGCCCTCTGAATTTAATATTGAGCCAACTGAGAAAGAGCTCCAAAAATCAGGAGCAGGATCACTGGCTCTGTTATGACCAGCAGCAATAATCTGAACCAAAGAGCATCCAGTTCTTTTGCACTACACCCTTGATCTCACCTAGGCTTGCCTCTCTGGGCTGTACCTCCTTACCTTGAATCCTGCCTCCTTATTGGAGATGCATGGCAGATGCAGCTTGGCTAGCACCACCAGATCCTACTGGATCTCTGGTTTGTCTGAGCAACTTGGCTGTGGAAACATCAGCCTGAGAAACTAAAGGAGCAGTAGAGTTCCATGTGCTAGTGGGGATTGTGTCACAGTTCTTAGGGGATATATATCTGCGCTCTGGTCTCTGTGCACACCTAAGAAATAGGACTGCCTGAGATTTGACTGTAGAGCTGCCTATTGAGAAGTGTCAGCTGGTTAAAAATGCCATTTTCACAAGATTTTTTTTTCAGTTCTACGAACATATTTACAGCATATTTCTTCTAGGATGAATGTCAATGGAGTTTGAAACAACACATTATTACAACCAGCCTATTTTGCTGAAAATGGCTTTTTCTGAAGTTCCTACTCCTGTGAAAAATTAACTTTTAAAGGTGGCTTAATTGGCCTCCTGTCACACTAGATTTTACTCTAGGACTGCTAATTTGGCATTTGGGGGTTCATTTGGATTGTCACTTGTAAAAATGAGAGACAAATGAGGCCTTTGAGTCTATTCCAGTTTTAATTTTTACGTAAGTGCCTCAAAAGCCCATAGCACCCAAATCCCATCTCAGGTTTTGTACTCAACAAAATATTTCCAGCATTATATGTACCCACTTATCAGCTATATGTTGTGAAATTAGGCATGGCTTAGCTGGTTTTGCTAGGTAAATAATTAGCATATCAGAATCTTAACTCCGTAAGACATTGTATGGTGATAAAAAAGACAGTTAAAAAATTTATATAGGTTTTTATTTAAAATGCCTCACGAGAGGTCTTGGCAGCTTCTGTCAGGCTCTTGTAGCAACAGCAGTGAGAGAGACCATTTGGCTCTAACAACAACATGATCTCATTACATAGGACAGGAATATAGAGTGAAGAAACAAAACACTCTGTACTAATTTTAGGTTCCACTTGAATCTGTGACATGTATTTAAACTTGTCTTCACAGCATCCTCATTTGGGTTGAATCTCTTCAACAACATCTGATTTGAACGGATCCCCAGTGAACAGCATAACTTCTTGGTGCTGCTTAGCTTCCTGTTTGCTAGTGGGAGGCTTTTACATTTATTTTGGTACTTTCCTCTTGCAGACTTTCTGCATCAGTATCTGACAGAGCAGAGTTTCATCTGAAACCTGTATGTGAGAAGCCACATGTTCAAGCTGCCAGAGTTCCGATGACATTTAAACGGAACTTATCCTTAGTGTTTTAATCCTGTGTGTTTAAAAAAGTCAGTAGGAATGCACAAGAAGTACCCTCTCCAAAAGCTATTGATTTACATTAGTAATTTGATTTTATCCTTTTTTATCATCTTAAGTCACTTCTAGACAATCCATACGCGGTCAGTGAAGTTATTTTAACTCTGTAGCGTATTTTGTGTTAGTAATGGGTGGAAATTCTGGGACACCATAGCCAAAGCTGATCTAGCACCCATGTGTTGTTCTAACAGCTCAAAGAGCTCGAAGTGGACTGATTTTCCCGGCTGGGGATTCCCCAGGCACAGGGAGATTTGCAGCTGGTGCTCTCTCTGCAGAGCTGGCTTTCTGCATGAGCACAGAGCTGCAGCTGCTCGCAGGGCTCCTGTGGGGACCAGCCCCCAGCGGGAACACCAGGACAGCTCTGAGGCTGCTCTGACACTCACTCAGGAGTTGTGCTTTTCAGAGTCTGCTCCAATCCTAAAGGCACTGGAAATCCTGCTTTAAAAATCAGAAAAGGGGAAAAAAACCCCAAACCCTCCCTCCACAAATTTTTGACTGCAGTGATCCCACAGGTGGTTTGGATTACTTGAGTATAATCTGAACTGTTTGAGTTATATAAGAAATATCTCCCTCTCATGCTTTACTGCATAAGCCAAACATAAAAGCTTAGGACTTAGGATGTTAGGCACATAAATCCTATCGAATTTTAGTGGAATTTAGGGTATTATTTGGTCTCTCTTGAAAAATTAATTCTGAATCTGTGCAGGATTAGAGGAAACTCCCACTGTGAACAAAACTTTTTCCCAATAATGCACACCTTTTCCTGAAGCTTCTAGCCACTGTTACAATGTACAAAATATCACTTCATGCCTGAGGAGTCTGGCAGAAATCTTTTAAAATTCCCCTCAGTACAGTAGGCTGCAGACTGGTCTAATTTACAGCAGCAATTTCTATTGCCCCATGAAACTTTGGATTTTCCTTTCATTTAAGTTAATAGAATTTATATAACTATATTAAAAGTTGCTTGAGGCAAAGAATATATTAGATAAAGGCTACAACAGTGGGTTTTCCTCTTTTTTTTTTTTTTCTTCTTTTTAATAGTGAATTAGGTGGTTTCTGGTGTTGTTTTAATTGACATTCTGTAAAATGTATGTTTTTCTTAAAAAGCGAACATCCCCCCGTGTTTGTGAGAGCCTTTCAGGCTTTAAAAATCCTAGGAGTTACGATAGCCATCTTAAGCAATATTGCCAATATTTCTTCATCCTGAGGCTCTGTTACCCCACTCCACACGAGTGTTCTGCCCTACAGAGTCTGCCTTTGGGCCCCTGCAACTGCTTATGGTCTGCCCTATCTTTTGCTTTCAAGATAGGGCAGTTCACAGGTAGTGTAAAGTATTGTAAAAGTAGTTGCCAGGCATCTCGCAGGGGCAGAGGAGTTCTGTTTGAGACAGTCCTTCAGTTTTATGTTGCTATTAGCTGTCAGCTATCAGCTTGCAGCTCTTGCCCTGTTCCTCTCCTAGCTGAGCTAGCTGCATTCCCATTTCCCAGAGGAGGACTCTCCCGGTGCTGTTTGGCTTCCACATTATTTACACTGAAACATCCTTGCAGGAATGGAAAGAAGCAAAGGTCATGTTAACAGCCCCATGTTAAAGGTCAGAAATACCATGGTAACAGTGGAAATCCATCCAGCTGCCTGCAGAAAAGTTGAACCCCTTACGAAGAGGAAACAACCCAAATAAACAGGGAGATAGATAAAAAGCAATATCTTAGCCCTGAGCCACGCGTCGAGTGGAAATGTAACGTTTCTGAGCTCGTTGGGTATTTCCTATGCCTAACTTTGAACTACTCTGCTCAAAAAAAAACCCATAGCAAATATTTCAAAAAATAAGCGCCTTGTAAATGTTCTGCCTCTCAACCTGAGGCTTTCTTTTTACTGCAAGCGTGTAACGCAGCCAAGTGTTGTTTAGTATCCTTCCTGTGCCTTAAAGTGTGACTTTTATGGGTGACGTTATGTTTATGGGTCTTTGTTCATCGTCGGCCTCATGTACCCCACTGCTGCTTCCTCTGAGGCTTTGCCGCCACACCGCAGGGTGTTAATTTCCTGTTTTGAGTCTGTCACAGACAAATTCAGAGCCTCGATTAAAACACAACACACAGATACATGCTGCTGACAAAGGCACTAATAAAACTCTAAAGTTTAAAGGTGGCCCTGGTGTTTCCTCACCAAGCAGCATGGGGACCTTTCACCTCTTGGAGACATGCTGTTTGCAAGGGTTTCTTTTCTTTTTAATTAGGGCTTGCCTGAATGACTCTTAGCAAACTGCTCTAGCATTTGGTGTGTTTGGTTTATGGATGTATCGACTATAAAACATGCACAGCTTACTAGAGCTTTTCTTTTAAAAAAAACCCCAAACCTCAACAAACCCCAAACAAGACTCATGAAACTTACAGGAACTGCAAAGAGAGGGGAAAAAAAAAAAAGCTTAAACAGAAAGTGTGTTGATTAGGGTGATGGGTCTGGTATGTAGGTCCCTGCAAGACACATGCATGGGCATCTGCATTTCCTGACCTCTTATCTTGGCCACTGAGCAGAAGGGGTGGGGTAAAAAAGCCAGCTTTTCCTTGCTTTAGTGAAAATCCTTCCTTCTGCACTCACATTCAGCAGTGGAAGACTTCCAAATGTCATCACTTAGGCATGAATTTCTGCAGGGTATTCCCTCACTTGTTTAGCAGTGTTTCAGCACACTTATTTTAAACTATCTTGTAGAGTCATGGTTCTAACAAGAAAAGAGCTTTCCCTATTACCTAGTACATGTTTTTTTTCTGCTCTTTAGCGTGATGTGTTGTTCCTAGCACCACTGTAAAAGCCCTTCCCCCCTACATAAATTCTGCACACATGTTTACAAGACTGCGTTTTAAACATGAATTTGTTCTAATGGAGGCCCTGCTATTTTCCTACAGGGTTGGGACCACTTTTTTTTTCTGTTTCCAGTAAAATATTACTTATTTCTCTATCCTAATTAATTTTAACATTTACAAGCATATTTGGAAGCTGAAGTTTCTTACTTAGTCATTCTGATGTATGACTGCTAGTTTGCATGTCTGCTACAGCTACTCAGAAAGCCAAATACCTCATCAGAGTTCCCTCATAATCAAGGGGGAAATTCTAGAGTTTCTCTAGGGAGATCCCTCTTGCAATATACCTGAAGTTTAGCTAAACTTAGGCTAAGTATATTTGGAGAACAAATTTTGTAGCCTGATTTCTTGGGGATATGGCTGTGCCCCTCTCCCTCATATTAAAGGAAATACCAGCTCTTCATAGCCTTCAGACAGAAATGCCATTTAAAGTCTTGTAGTATCTGCCTCTGACCATCCCTCACTGGCTATCTTTAAGACTGCTATGTCTTCTTTCCTCCTTGACCTCCACTGTCCTATGTTTGAGCTTACCCAAATGATTTCTCACCTCTCCTGTGTACTCCACTTCAGCGGTGCCCTGTGCTCACACCCAACTTCTCTTTCCCTGCAAAATCAAGTCCCAGTGTGGCTGTAAGGATAACTTCAGGCCTGTTCCATGGGGTGGGCACCTGGAGGGGTAAGTCTCACATGTGTTGAAGATGCTGTATGTCACTTGTGCACTTTTTTCTGGTGTTGGATGGACAAAGTCAGCTTCAAACAACACTTTTCCTCTGCTTTTCTGCTGCAATATTTCCTACAGCTCAGGTTCATAGCCTTTTGCTGTGCCTTTGGGTTCCTGGACCCTCTTTGTGAACTCTGTCGTAGTAGAAGGAAGAAACTGGAGCTGCAACTTAGCTACTCCCTATGATCTGCCCAGTGAGGCCATAGCGCTTAGCTGGGGGAGCAGGAAAGGTGGTCTGGGTCACACCCTCAGTGGCTCAGTGACACTGTGTGCCTCTAAAGACACCTCGCCAGGCCCTGTGGGGCAAGGTCAAACAAATTCTTTGTTGCTTTAAAGCAGTGTCCTGGACCAAGTAAACTGCTGCAGGCTTTTGTGTGGATCTGACTAAATCTTATCTAATCTGAGCTTCTTTATTTCATCTTCTCCTGCCTTTACTTTTCTATCAGCTATGGTTCATCCGCAAGATTTTATCTTCATCTTTGTCCAGTTTCCTTTTCTCTTTTATGGCTGTTTCCACATGCCTCCACATAGCTTGTGCTATTCCATCTAAATCCTCAACAAGGAGGGAGAAAAAAACCCAAATCAAAATGTTACTGAGAGCTCTTGTGGTGTGTGTTGTTTCTGCAAACTGTTGTTGTCCTAGACTGCCTTTCTGCCTTGCAGTATGGGCAATCCATGGATAGGAAACCACTCTTGCAAAAGCTGAGTATGTCAGACTTCCTCAGAATAGGTGGATTTTTTGGGCAACAATGTGATTATTAATTCCATGTAAGGAAATGGTGTATTTCTTAGTACAGACTTTGCTCTCTATGTTCAACAAAAAAAAGGAGCTAAAACCACGACTTCTTATAGGGCTTCAGGCTTTGTTGTTGAAACCAGCTCTAAAATTCAAATTCCAACTAAGAAAATTTTGGCTTATGACTAAGCCTAACACTTTGCTCAAGTGCAGGCAGACCTTTTGTGCTATTAGCCCTTTATAAAAAAAAAAAAACAACTGTGAAAGATGGCATAATCAGATACGTAGGCATTCTCTTTGCACTTGCAGCATACCTAAGGTGAAATGGGATGTGATGACGCCGTGCTCCTAAGCTGTAACTGGAAAGGGTAGGGAATGAAAAGCTACTACAAAACTTCCAGCTAAGTTAGAGCATTCATAAGGCACTCTTAACTCTCCTGAGTTTGGGTTCAGTGCATTTTAAAATATTCTCATGTCTTTAAAGAAGTCCATTTCTTTCAGAATGTATCATAGTAACTTGCTATGGCTAAGTTGGCCTAAGGATTGGTAGGAGAATTAAGCTGTAAGTCTTCTGAGGCAGCACTTCTTTGTTTGACTCTACACTATATAAACATCAATATCGGTGGCAGCCCATAAATGAGATCTAGGCATGCTGCTATATGTGTGTGATACAAGTGTTAGATGAGTGTTCTGCATTGTTCAGTCTTTTTCTGTTGTGAAATGGTACATTCTTCATTGGTCATGCCTTCGAGGTTTCATCTATGGGGAATTGTACTTCGTAGTGATAAGCTTTTTCATTTTTTTATTCTTTTAAAGCTGGATATTAACAGTGTGATAGCAGCCATTATATAGCTGGGATGAGCTGTTCAAGAATGAGAAATGGGATTCATGTTGTAAATGATTTAAATGTGATGCTTTCTATATGCAGGATATATATCCTTCTCTCTGAGTAAGACACAGACCTCATGCAAGTCATGGGTTCTATGTTTTTTGCAAAACATCTGTGAGTTCTGACCTTTCCAGGCTTGTGTGCATATGAGCGAGAGCGCTGGTATGCTCACAAACTGTGGAACAAACTTCACAGAGAATAACAGAGTAAATCTTGGAATGCATGAGAAAAGCTAATGGAGCTGGAGGCCAGTGGCAACACGGGGTGACACAAAAGGCCAGACCAATTTCCCAAGGCATTGAGTTGTTTTAGCTAGTCCAACTGCAATGGAGGCGTTGTCAGGGTTTCTCAATTTTCTGAGTTATGCAGCTGCTGTTTCTAAAGTTATTCAAGTGCAAGAATGATAAGAAAGCAAAGCACTGGGGCAGTTCCAAACTATTTTACATTAGAGGCATACCTAGCACAAGCTGTGTCTGCAGTGCACGCACTATTGTCTAATCCATGAAACAGACCCATGAGTGCTGGCTGTCAGTGTGAGGGACACAGAATGAAGCAGTATCATTCAAATCCTTCAGTTTTACTTCAAACAGTGGGACATTAACAAATTCCTCGAGTGTCAAAGGCATTTATCTGGTCTGACCCCATTTTAGCTTGGACTGTTGCCTTGCTTGTCTCCTGGCTACTCAGGGCTGCACTTTTCCTCTTGTTGTTCAAGAGCGCACATTCTTTTCTCTTTAATGCTCTCCCTGTATTACTAGCTTTTCTTTGTTAAAGCTCTCTCAAACTTTGTTCACTTCTGTTTCTGCTCTCCCCTCACTTCTTTGTAACCAAGCCCAACCACCTTTTTTACAGCCAGCCTTCGTGCTTCTATTTGTAGCTCTTTACCTGTTCTTGTATCTGGTGGTCACAATTGCCTACTAAATTATTTCCTGATATTGTCCTCTCCCCTCCTCCACTGCCTGCTCCTCACCCTGAAGCCTCCAGTATGGGCCTGTTGAAGGGAAACTGCTACCATTCTTCCAGTTTGAAAAGGCTGAATGGAGAAAAACCACACTAAACAACCAAAATGTCTTGAGATGGCGTCTCCCTCAGATCTGCACCAAACTCCCTGGAAGCAGAAAGTGTTTTTTATAGCGTATAGAAAAAGTTGCTGGTTGCTAAATGCTTGAGACTGGATCACAGCTCCACCACAATTTCATTAGGATAGTCACAGTCCTGACTTGCTGTATCTGCAACAAGTTAGATGACAGACTGAATTTTCTGTGTCATTCTGAGAAGAATAGTTTCAGCGTGTCTCTATCAGAGTTTGGCAAATGTTCTGGAGATGTAGCACAGCTGCAGGATGTTTTTGCTTGCATGCTACAAGAATGTTCTTTCAATTTATTTGCACCTTGCAAGCAGAATTTAACAGAAATTCCATCACTAAATTTTTTTTTTGAAGTCCAAGTAGGTGATGCAAGATAATAGCCTAGTGCCAGGAAAATCACTGAACTTACGGAATAAATCTGTTGAGCTGTAGGCTTCTGAGGGTCATCAACTTGATCATGAGCAGGCTGAAGAAGGGCTGTAAGTGCTTTTCTAGAAGTTAGAGTCAAAGACAGACCCAAAATGATTTGATTGTCATAACAGGCTATGATATAAAAAAAGTTGCAAACTTATATGCTGTGGACCTTCAGATTGGTGAAAGCCATATAATTGCTGAGGATACTTGTACAACCCAATAAAAATCTTGCCAATATTGCTGTGACAGGAGTCACTAGATGGCAACATTACCTGTACTCTTACAAATCCATGTGTATGGGCATTGTCCAGCCTTTGGAAGAGGTGTGCCTTGTTCTGTGGAGGTCTTCCTTCTTCAGTGGGACCTCAGGCCAGCCACAGGGGCTTTCCAACTTTCTGAATGGGGAGGTTACTTGAATGCTGGTAACTGCATACAGAGTGTCCAAAAAGCCACTCTAATGGTGTACCCACCAACTTCTTTTCACATAACTGTGCCAGAAGCACAGAGTGATTTAGTGTGCATGTATCCTACTCAGCTGTGCCTGCTGTCAGTGGGGAAGTTGTAGCGGGGGGTGGATGGGAGGTAGCAGTCAACTGGAGGTGTTTCTGTAGCCCCACTCACCTAAATCTGCCAGCAAATGTGAGTTAAGACCCCTTTTAATCTTTTGACTGGAGGCTGTACTGCCAGGGCTTCACATCTGCTACTACTCAGGGAAGCTGAGAGTATCCCTCTTCATTCTGGCCTTGGCAGGTTTTGCACATGGTTCTGATTTTGTGTGAAGTTGATTTTAGGTATGCGCCATAGAGGTTGTGCTAATCTACCAAAAAAAAAAAAAAATCATAGGATTTCAATTTAGGATTTTAGTACCTCTGTGAGAAGTATGGTTAAGAATAATGCTTTAGATTTAGCTGTTTACAGTTGATTGAGAAACTGGCTAGATGAGGTATGTCGTATCAAAAACTGTGGGTGCTGCACTTGGCTCATTTTGTGGAAGGTTTCCTTATTGGAACTCTGGAGCAATGTTTTAGTAAAATTTGGCTTCTTTTTAAAATTCACATTTTCCCTGACAAATTTATGCCTGGTTCACACAGGTTATCTGGAAATCACAGAACTTTTGAAGTATGCAAAAATCTGCCTTTCTGCCTTTTTGCTGCAGATGTTGTTTCTATTATTAACTGTTAGGTCTAAAACATTTCATTGAAAAAATCCTAGGGGGACCCCAACTCAGAAAAGTCCCTATGCAGTAAATTATTTCTTCTTAATTTACCCTTGAATGCTAAATAATAAATAATTAAGTTCCGAGAGTAAATGCAAAATCATCAAAACTTCCCCTAATGAACTTGTATGAAAATATTTTAATTTGGGGATATTTATTTTAAATGGTGAAATTTCTCACAACTGTAAAGAATATTATTTGGAACAGATTAGTAGTTTTCCTTCTCTCCGTATTGTTCAAAGTTTCCCACTGTGATGAGGACATTGTACTTTTTGTTCTTGCAGCCACATATCCTATCAGGAAAGCCCATCCCAGGGCTCACATGTGGGACAGCCTTTTCCCAACTCTGTAGTCAATAGAGTAAGTCTGAGAAACATTAGTTTTCCCTCACCTGCATCATATTTTCTGTTTGTGAACTAATTCTTCTTGAAGAAAATTCAAAAGCCTATTGTAAGTAACACACTCTTGAAATGGGAAATACTGTTAGGAGCAGCTTCATCTTGCAAATAAACAATAGAAATAAAGACATTTCTTTTTTTTTCCCCCACTAAGGAGAAAATAACTCACACAACCCCTTTGGAGGTCATTGCATTTTCTCTTATCATCCTGAATAAAGACTTGTGCAATATGAGCTATAGAGCAATAACAGAGATTGATGGCCACACAGCTGTGCTCCTCCCCCCATCAGTCCCATAACCTCCTGCGCTGGTGCTCATCTCCCTGGATGGATTTCATGCATAGACATTTAGGCATAACATCTTACAGGATTCAATGAAATATTCTACTGGTAAAGATTCATCAAAACAGGACAACAGCTGATGGAGAAGGCATCTGTCTATCAATTGGCATTATTTCTCTAGCAAGTACTAACAGAAAAAAGAGGGGAAATCTGGTATTTCTTTCTTCTGAAGTGCTGAACACTCACTTAAGATGCTAAAATTGTATTCACTAGCAACAGCCCCTATATGGGCTACTTGCCCTGTACTCACTAAGCTGCTGGATCCAAGTGGTGTTACTGAAAGCCCAGGCTGAGGACTGCCAGGCCAACTTGCTTTGCAGAGCAGCAGCATTTTTCCTGACTCTTATTTACCTTTGGTGAGGGCCTCTGGTGAGCACTAGTGCTGCTGCTCCTCATATCAAGTGAGGAAATTGAAATGTACTTGAATTAGAAACAGATGACTGGAATTTAGAGATGAGTTAAAACTGCTATAAGCAAAGGGCAAGAGTGATGTAATTAGTCTGTCTTGAGACTTGTTTGCTTATGGTACATGTTAGAGTCCTTTCTTATAGCTTTAAAAAGTAACCAAGGAGCCATGAAACCTGTGGAGATGCAAACAGAACCCTTGGTTTTGAGCTCTGCAGTTCTCTCTTAGGTCCAAAATGTCCCAAAGCAAAATGCCAGAGCCTGATTCTCTGCTGGTCCAAATCATGCACAGGTATGATTTCAGTGGAATCAGTAAGATGGTTTCAAACTGAGATGGGAAGTAATAGATGACCTTGGAATTTCTTCCTCTCTGCATGCTGAAAATTTGGCTGGCCTCATTGCTTTAATAATGAGAAAATTAAAATACATAATATAATCTGTCTCCTTAATTTTGTACAAGTCTGAGTCACTATTCAAGCTATAGGACTTGGATACATCTGTTTTACAAACTTGAATTTGATGACGAACTTTGTTTCTACAGCGATCTCTTAGCGTTATTATCAGCATCCTTAACGAATATTAAAATGAAACCTTCCAAGGAGGAAAGTGGTCCCCATTACTTTTTGGATGCTTTGTCCAGTGCTGGCTGTGCTCCAGGAGTGTGGTGATGTTGACATCCACTGCACTGATGTGTTGGTTGATGTAACACTGCTGAATGACTCGGAGAGCCTTGGTTTTCCAAAGGCATATAGCAACCAAAAACAAAGGAGTGAAGCAAATCCAGTAACAGATTAGTTCAGATGCTAAAGACAAACGAGGCTTTCTGTACGCAACGCTTGGTTCTCGCCTTGTCCTTCAGAGCCCTTAGCCGTTAGCTGAGACTCTCTGTGTTTTAAGTGCTGTGAATGGGTGCACTAAAGCCTCTGATCAAATGAACACAGAACTGCGGATAATTAATTCCTGTTACAGCTGCAGGAGTTGAAGAATAACTTGTGCCAAAGTACAGCAGAAGGACAGAACAGTTTTAGTGCTGCAAACAGCAGAATGTTCGTCAAGTTCATGCTGCTTGTTTCAGAAAAGCCTAGGTGGAAGGGGTGATGGAAACACACACTTTAGTGCCACAGACTCACCTTGTTTGGCCAAGATCAGTCTAAGGTAATAGAGAGAACTCTGACCTCTGAAGTGTTTGTGGTGGAAGCAGTCAAATTGTTGTGTGTGCAAGATGTGAGATTATCAGAGGATTAACTCTGGAAATTTGTGAGTGTATTTTAAGGACCAGCACCTTTTTTGCTGTACAGTGATCCATGCAGAGGACCCTCATCTGGAGCTCCATAATCATCTATATTTGTAATAGATTATTGGAGCTAGTAATACAAAATTTTTCATTTCAAGTATTCCTTTTCTTCCCAAAATGCAGTTTTGTTGAATATCCTGTATTTCATAGGAGCATAAAGATCATAGGCATTTGGGGTTTTTTTCACTGGGGAAAATGTATTCCTTTCCAGCCTTTGAGATGTCTTAATTTAGACTTTAAAATGCTAGAGAATATTTTAAATGCTTTCCTGTTTTAATGTACAATACATGAATTTAGCGGTGTAATCTATTGTTATGGGTATAAGTTAACTTTATTCAGATCTTTCTAGAAAGTTTCAGACTCTTGCCTTTTGCTTTGGATGTCTTTTGTTTCACTGCTTATGAAGCAAACTCTGATTTCTGACCAGCCTTCCATATAAGAAAGGACTGTAGAGCATCTAGCATGCTGCTTTTGATGTTTCTTTGCTCGAGGAGGGGTGTGTGCCTACACGGGGGAAAAAAGAAGAGTTGCTTTTCCCATTAAAGGTATAGGGTGTTTTTGGTAGCAAGTTTAAAGCCTGTTGGCACTAATGCAGAATGCACAGTCACAATACCAACCTGCCCGGGGAAAAGACTTTTGGCTGGGTGCTGTGCAGCACTGTTCAGGGGGATTGCTTGTTTTTCTGCCTTTCTGTCTGCTTTCCACCCCATTCAGCCACAGGAGCTGCCAGGTTACGCTGACCCAAGTACAGCTTAGACTCCCTGTTGGTGGAGGGTGGGGGTCACTGTATTTTTCCTTTATTTTGCTCCGTGCCCAGACTGGCGTGCCAGGCAGCTGGTGTGGCCTGACACAGCTGAACTCGCACTGCCCTCTCTTAAGGAAATGCTTGAGGCGTTGTCAGCTTTAGGACAGATTTAAGTGTCTGTTGCGCTAATTAAGTTGTGCAAAGGAAAAATGCTGAAGATCTTCATGTCTGGCTATTATGACTTTTCCAAGTAATTACTAATGTTTGACATGCAATAACTGCCAGTTTTTGAATTGCTATTTTGTTATTGTTAAATTATAGTAAGAAATTACTTTGTCTCCATAACATTCTCTAAAATTGAAAGTACAATTAACAAAAAATCAGATTTTCCAGTTTGTTGCAAAGAGGCATCTGCAAAAATACTCCAGAGGTCATGATGATAACCACAGTCTGCAGCTGTTGTGTTGCTGAGAGCTGATCGCAGATCTGTGGTCAATGTTGATTTCAATTTTGTGCTTCATGTAGGGATTCAACTTTTATTTGCAAAGTCTTACTCCAAAATGTTGTATCCACTCTTTGAATAGGGGATGGATTTGACAGTCTAGAAAGAACCTTGTTAAACCTTCTTAATAAATTAGGTCATTTACTGAACAATTCTTAATTGAAAATTTCATCACTGTGCGCTTATTTTTGGAGAGCACAGGAACTCCAAAACAGAGTAGCAGTTAAAATCGTATTTTACCATGGTTAAAATTAATTAAAAAACTCCGGGGCAGGCTGTGTTTGAAGAATCATTTTTAGAAGAAAAGATGACTTGTTACCATTACTTATCAGACTGGAACGTGTCGGCGGGGTGCTTTCCACCTGAGAAATTACCCTCTTCAGAGTTTCATGAGGCCTTTTGTAATGATAGAGTTCAGACTTAAGGGTCCTGGAACAAAGACAGCTTTAACTCAAGTTTGTACAATTAGGACTCTGGGTTTGCAGCATTACTAATGATGATTACAGTGTTACAGTTTATCATGGAAGGGCACCCAACGATTATTTGGCTCCTTTTGAGAATCTCAATCCTCATGCATAGCTTTCCACTAGGAAACATCTGTTCCTGAGTGGTCTGACTTTGAACCTCAACTTCCTATCACGTCCAGTGCAAAGATGTCTCCTGCTGGTGCTTATTAAAGAAGAAAAAAAGGGAAAAGTATGCTTGGTTAATAATGCCATGCTTTGGGGATTTCGCTTGTCATCTGTGGGGTCATGAAAGAAAAACTTCCCCACAGTAAGTCATAATTTGATGTGTGTGTTTTGGGTTCTCTGGTCTTTCTCCGGAGCACAGGACACTAACCACAGTAAAAGAAGGGATTTAGGCAGGGTACATTCTTTGAGCAGCATTCCATTTTCAGGGATCTGGTTCATGTTTTCCTTGTAGACATATTTGGGGCTAAGACTGCCAGTTTTTAGGTCAAATCTCTTTTGATTGTCAGGGTTTATTGGATTTTTTTTTCTCTTCTATGCAGATTCACTGGACTATTAATTTCTTGAATAGGCAGAAGGCTGCTTCAATTCAGACTGAGATGAATTAGGTGTCTCTGCAACTAAACTACTCATCTAATCTGATGTTGCAAACTATATAAAATACTTTGCTACAATATGTGTATACTGGAAGCTAAGTCTGATATACTCTTATTCTTTCTGCAAAAATGTTATGAAAACCTCCCTGCCACTTCTAATCTGACTGGCAACTACATGCAATCTTGCTTCAGGCTTCCAAGCATCTCCCCTAACATGTACCAAAAAGTCCAAAAGCTGAATGTAAAGCTGTGATTACGATCTTTCACTACATTGAAGAAAAACTTTTCCTCAAAGAAATTACATTATGATTTTATGGAACCATCAGCTACAACATAATAGGTAAGGAAAAACATGCAATTCTGCTGCAAAGGTGATATTGTAGCACAGTTTAGAGGACCTGATAGAAAGAAAAAAGCTAGACTTAATGCTTTTATGAGTCTTTGTATACTTCTGTTACTCTACAAGAAGCCTTTCCTGCTGGAAATCCAGTGAACTTTGCTACACTCTCAGGCTATAGCTATGTGTCAGACAGGCCAACAACATCTATTTGAACTCCTCTGAGTTGGAAGGTATCTTCAGTATAAAGTTTAAAAGTGGTCTAATTTTGGTAAGCTGTGGTTAAATGGCCTCTAAAATGAAGTTGATGCCTAAGGTCTAATCACAGTCACTTTAGAGGAAATGCAACCTTGAAAGGGAACTGATTTTAATACAATGATTTGTATGGGGGTATTTGAAAGGCATTTTGAAAGATGTAAGAGAAATAAGTGCATTGAAGTACAATTAAGTTTGTATCATGGTCCCTTATGCACAAAATTTGAAGATTAGAGGCAAAAATGGATTATTTGAACCTTGTGCTTAGAAGTGGAGTCCTTATAGTTTTCTGTTTAATACAAGCAGTAAAGAACAGCTGCTGCTCCAATAAATCAGAGCTCCATCAAGAATTGAGAAGGTGAATATACTGTACTAGGGGAATGCAGGACAAGAAAACAAGAAGAATAGGGATTGTTTGCCCTTTACTCAGAACCACAATGGTAGTGGGAATGGAGTAGAATAAAGAAGGGGTGGAGAAGAAGAGACTCGGAGAAGAAGAGACTCAGGGAAGAAAGACCCTGAAATCGGAGTGTGAAACATTTACAGTATTCAGCGTAGACAGATTGTGGAGAAACAAAAGCTGAAGAGGTAGTCTTGCTTTTATCTCTTTCCTGAGTGATGGATGTCAGGGCCTTTTTTCTGCCAGCCCAGTTTCTGTGCTGTCTTCACACCTGAGGGTATTTGGCCTCCTGCTACCTGCAAATGGAAGTAGCTGATAAGGGCTGTATGAGAATATGCAGCTGTGACGGACCCCAGTGCTCCAAGCTCAGAGTGACAAAATTTCCCTCCGTGAGTAATTGCTACTGAAATTCCCAAGTTTTTTTTGCTGGTGACATGGAGTGTAGAGGAGGTTAAGTTACTCCCACTGTCACCCCATTCTCTGAGCACGTTTAACCTGGGGGTCACTCCAGGTGTATGAATTGAGTAGTGATAAGGTTTGCTGCATTGAATGCAATTGCTAGTATTCCGTTTCCTAACCTTTTGCTGGAGGCCTTCAGAGATTAATGGCTAAACACAAACCTACTCATGCTTGTGCAACAATAAATGCTCTCTAAATTCTATACAATATCACCCTTGGAAGGCAGAAGGAGTGAAAATTGCTAATTCTCCAGTCAGTAATAGTATTTTTTAATAATTTCTTTGTAAGCTCTATAAACAATCTTTCATTATTACTTTGTTTATAGCTCATTCTGGATTTAAGGTGGTTGCCCATGTCTTTTCTATACTATACCCCATACAGGTCTGTGTATCTGCAGGGGATTGTATAAAGTGTATGTTGGGAGAGAGATTGGCTCTGTAGTTTTACTGTCTAGGAGCTTCTCTGTAACTACTTACATGAGAAATGGCACTATCTCTTGTTTTCTAAGCATAATAAATAAAAGAAGGAATGAGTATTTCTCATTTTATATATCTTTTTTTTTCTGGAGGAGGATTTATTCAAAATTTGTCTTTTATGTAGTTAAGAGGTTAAGTTTTAATGCAGTTGTAGCATTGGCTCCCTTATGTTTAGAGGTTTGTGAAACATTTGCTGTGAAAACATTTGTTTTCAAGCAACCACCATTCATGTTTTGTGCCTTTTCAGTTTTGTTCTGCTATCAGCATGTCATTGTTGCTACAGTAATATCTCATGGATTAGTATCAGTGCTTCAAGAGTCTGTCAGCTAGGAGATCCAAATCTATTTTGAAAGCCACTGCTCTGACCCCTCCAGACTGGTGAGTAATCTGTACAGTTGTTGTAGAAAAAGGGTAACTATAATAGAGGAGGTGTAAGACACAGCACATTGGACTATAGTCAACACCAGAGTTGCTTGCAATGTATGTTTGAGTGGTTCAAGTTGATTGTCAGCTATGTGGTATAGTGGGGTTAAAAGATTTTGCCCCAAGATGTAGTCCTTGATGTGTGCACACCTAGTGCATTGCTCTGCTTTGCTTTGTGCTCAAAGCTGTGCCATACCAGATTCCTTGGGAACTTATGGTGAGATAGGAAAAGACAAAGATTGCATGTAACTTTCATTCTTGTTGACCATGTTAGTCCCAAATGGCTAAAGCTCTTTCTTTGTCTTTGCAGTAGAGATCAAATCCAGGAGCGGCCCTCGCTTATGGAAAATAAGTAATTTTAAGTCATTGATCTGAACCCTGAATTTCGTGAGAGACAACTCTTGTTTTGGTTTGTAGGACTGGGCTGGAATTGAAAAGACTCTTGGCACAACATAGAGCTAAATAACAGCTTTGAGATTTGGCCCCTAGGAATTTCCTGTTTAAAAAATGCTGGGCTTGGCCATGAACTCCGTATATGCAGTGCACACCACGCCAGATGCATGTTCTCTCTTTTACAAAGCTGAGGGAGCTGAAGGCACTCCTGGATTTTAGCAGGCTCCGCAGAAGCTCTGACAGCTGATAGATACCAATGTTCTATCCATAACTCATGAGCTGCCATAATAACATATATAGTACTGCACAGTAATCAAGATCTGTAGCTTTACTTAGGATATCTAGAGTTTAAACATAATGTAGTGTACAAAACTTTTTTTTTTCCTTTATTTCACACATAATTTTGAGGATATGGAACAGCAAAGCATGATTTAAAATGTTAATTTGGAGATAAATAAGTCAGGTTTCTGTGTTTCTTTGAAATGAAACAGGATATCCTGATTACAGGATAATTTTTACCTCCCTAAAACTGGTTCATCCTTAGTTGTTGCAGAAGATGATTTAGAATTATCACCTGAATATGTGTTCTTAAAACAAAGTTTTGATTTGATTACAAACAATGTCTCAGGCCTTTAAAAGCACATCTGGTATGGTTCTGAATCCAATAAATATTTAAGGAGACTTAAAAAAAACCCCACAAAACCCAAAAATCAACAAAACCACCTAGGAGAAACTGTAACTGAGCTGGAGGATTCAGCCCCTGAGACAGGAGGATCTAATGACCAAAGACTCAGCATAGAGAATTTGGGCAGGATTTGGAATGCTTCTCTTTTGAGCTCCTTGCAAATACCCAACTGTAGAACCTCACCACCTTTCTGTTCAGCTTGGAGATATCACATTGATAAAATTCCATACAAATATATGGCAGAGGCTGCTTTGCACCAGCACAGTACAGTCTAGGATAGGACAGGTGCTTCTGTGGAATTAGTCCAAGTTCAGTGGTAAGGGGATGTTAGGGCTTCAGCTGAGCAGCCTCTCTCTTGGCCTGGTTCACATTTCTAGTAGTAGTGACCTTCTTTTATTCCCAACCAGTTTTGTGTGTGTCTCATAATTATTTCCCTAATCTCTTTAGGAGAATATTAGTGGGTTCAAGGAAGAGCTCACAAAACCCAGTGTTTGCGTGTGGATACATAAGGTGCATATGCTATAATTTTCTTAGGGATATATCCTGTTTGTCAGCAGAATAATTTAAATTAACATTTCTTCATTTCTTCGTTTCTTCTTGGCAAGTCTTCCAATATTTCTTCTTCATCGCACACTTCTGGGTTGTGGTACCTCCTGGTGTTTTGAGCAACAGTTTCCAAGTGGTCCACAGCTGGACTCCTACTTGAGCAAGTAAAAATATAACATTTGGAAATGGTCTGATATGTATTGTTATACTACTTTGAGAGTTCCTGTTGGCCTTTTTACCTCAAGACTTGAGACATGACTGTTGTATATCTGCTTACAAATTGTTTCATGACCTAAATGATAGACAGGTCCTAACGGGTCATAGTTCCCCATGTCCTTCAATACCGTTACATTTCTACTTCCTGGATCCCGTTTCTCACCTGGAGGCTTTGTACTCTTTGTTCTCTTTTGAAGACATTTGAAATTGCTAAAGCTTTCTCAATAAAAGTCAGTCCCTGCTGACTATAACTAAATCTTGTCTCAATAGTTTTATGGTGTTTTGTTTATTTCTTCTCCCCTTAAGTATTGTAAATGGTTTAAGCATACTTTCACTGTTAACCGTTCATAGTAGGAAGAAGAAAGCTTCATCTTTTTTGGGCTGTAGTAAAAGTGAGATCAGCTGTAGTAATGATAGAAAGCAGGTGTAGTTTCCTGTTGGCTGGAAGTGTTTCCGGACTGTGAATCCCCTTTACAGGTGATCATCTTGTTCAGCATCTCTTCTTTTTCAGCAGTTCCTCTAGACTAATTTGGATAGTTTCTAGCCTCACTTTTTGTCTAAATTGCCATCTTTGACAGTAATTTCTTCTGATGTTCTCTACAGTGGGTATTGGGACCTAATTGAGGATTTTGAATTTCACTGGACACCAATCAATTTTTAAGTGCAGGGCTGAGGACGAGCTCACTTACTTTTGAGTCAGGCAGCCTTGAAAACTATACAACCATTGGACTAAAAATTCTTCCTACTATGTTTGTGCTTAAACTGGCAAAACCTCATGACTACTCAAAAAAAAAAAGAAAATTAATCTTACCCAACTACAGGATGATAAAGCACTCTATTTATTTAACAAATAATCACTTTGGGCTGGACTGGGTTTACTTTTCCTGAAAATATCTTTTCCCAAAGTTTTACTGAAGCCTTGTCCATGTTTACAAATGTTGCCAACACTGTCTGAGAGCTTTAAAAAGTAAAAAAAAAACAACAATAAAAAAGAGAAAAATAATCCCGGAAGTGTTCTGGGTAAATTTAGATTAAGAGACGGTGGCTAAAAATTTCTTTTGCTGCTACTGTTTACCTTGTTCAAGCAGTGATATATGTACAGAAAGGGCCAATTTAGCAGATTTCCCTCCACTTAAGGTATTTGGTAGCAGACAGATCATCTTAAACCATCTGCATGTGAATTATGGATTATGCAGGGCTTCAAAATGGGTCCACTAACTTGGTTGAAAACAGCCTCCTCCTTCCATCTATGGGTGCCCATTCTGGGTTTGATTATGAAATTAGAGCTGCATGGGATCCAATGTCCTGTGGGACAAGCTTGTACATTCCACAAGGAAAAACAACCGAAAGCAGGAGCATTTTAAAAGAGAAAAGGGGAAAAAGTCAGTTCCTTGACTTTTACTGCACCTTCAGGTGATTTGGAGGCAGACTAACGTTGGCATCAGGCTTCCTTGTTCTTCTACTTATCATCAAATACATTGGTAGGTACTGAAAACATAACAAGGGAGAGACTTTAAGTGTGTCCAAATGGGTAAGTTTCTCAACCCTTTTGAAATATGAGAAATAAATAAAGGAGGATTAGAGATTTAAAGAAAGAAAATGAGGAAAAATAGAAAATAGCAGAAATAAAAGAAAGATGAATTACAATGGAAGTGAAATAATATTAAGGATTGAAAAAATTGATGGCTGAGAAAGGGCCATATCAGCATTTTATACAGTAAATGGACTCATTGAGTAGTGCTCCTCCATGGTTACATGCCAGTTAAGTATTGTAATTTCTCTCAGTTTTCTCCTCCTTCACCTCACAAGAAAAAAGCAGTTTTAGTGTTACTCTGAGTAAAATATCTGCTTTTGTTCTTTTTTCCTGTCCAAATTTTAGCGGCGTGAGACCTCTGTGCTGTGAGTGTCAGACACGGGCAGCTGAGTCACAGGGAATAAAACGGAAGTACAGTTGACCTGCCATTGTTAGCGTGTCCTATCACCGCTGTTTTTGTGGCCCAAACAAGAGTTTTTCTTTGCACAACTATTCCTCTCTAAGTCTGCCCACTTAATTGTGTTGAAAATTGGTCCCTTACTGTAAACCACTTAAGCATTCACAGTAGGGAAAACTACATATAGACTAAAAGCTTACTTGCAGGTCCTAAAAGGTACCACACATTCAACTTCTACTTACATAAATTTCTGTGAGGCTGGAGAAATATCATCAGTGAAGGGTGAGCTGGCATCATTCTACACCTGAATAATCACGAGAGGCTGTGATGTGATGCCAGTATCTGTAATTTATGTGCAGCTGGCTGGGAGGAGTTGAGGAAGATCACAGGTAGGCAATACAAACCCAAATGTTGCTTTTTCTTGTGTGTGGTTCATCATGTAGCAGTGCCTGTAAAATATTGGGTAGGCAGAAAAACTGCCACCCTGAAAAAAAGAGAGGATTATAGAGAAAGATGAGTCATGGTATTGCCAGGCAATATTATTTGATTTGTATTTCCTTGCACTAACAAGTGGAGATTTGGTTCAAAATGCAAAAAGTGCTGTGAGAGATTAGGGTGAGATGTTATACAAGAAAATAATTATTAGAATGTTATTTGAAAGCTAACAGTCTTATTTTTGAGGTGCAACATTGCAGGTGCTTTGCAACAAAAAAGTGATGGATATAAACTGTTGACTCAGTTTTTAGAAGCTTTTGCTGTTGTTGTTCATTCTTTGTAAACCATTTAATTCCCTTCCACTCTCCTTTTCCTAAGACCTCATGGTGCAATGGTGTAAAATTAGCTGAGGCTTTGGAAGGAAGCTCCAGGAAACAGATGATGTGCTTTCAGGCTAGACTGTCAAAACACTTCCCCAGAAGATCAGATTTATTCTGTATTGGATATTCAAAAGGGAAATAGTAAATTATGTTGCTGTGTCCCTTGGCTGAGGAACAAACCAATTTGAATTGAATGTATTATGCTGGAACAGGGAATCCAGTATTTCTCTGGGGTGGGCTGTGGCTGAAGTTGTTCACTTTGTCCTAGATTCTGGAGTGAGTGTCCAGAGAGATGATTTCACGTAGCTCTATAATGAATGACATTTGGAAGAGGCTCCTTCAGGAATGATAAAAATATCTTGCTCTATTTAGCCTTTTTTTCCTGTTCTAAGCAGGTCAGATGGCTTGACAGGATGAATTTCTTGAAAAAATAAGGAAAAAAAAGGGGGTGTGTATCCTTGCATCTATATTAGGGGTATAGGAAATTACTGTCAAGAAAAATTCCTAGACTTTTTACTGTAATGGTGTCTTCGGGACTTTATTTACAGTAGCCTTTGTCCTTTCCTCAAGTAGGCATATTAAGGACAAGGTTCTTCTATCTCATGTTTTTCCAGGCATCACTAACATCCATACTCATTTGCAACGTATTTTCCTTCCATTTACGGCAACAGTGTGTGGATACACTGAGCTATTGCATCATTATCAGGAAAAGGGTGGGGGTCACACTCTCTCTGACCTTACACCTCTCAGTGCAAGTGGCTGCTGTACCTACGTGTTCTGGTCAGGTTTCAGAGTTCCCATGGAAAGAAAGAATTTATTCCTCCTTTGAAAGAACAGATGGTGTGTGAGTACTGACATACAGGTCACAGTGGACCCTCTGAGGCCCTGCACAAGAGGTCAGACTGTAAGTGAACATTGTTCTAAAGTTCACTGCAAGGGACAGGTACAAGTGTGGGGCTATGTTGATACGAGGGAGTGGCAGCCTGGTTTGAAGTAACCAGAGGATTATTGGAAAAATTTGGAGGCCTATACATCTATCCTCTCAGAATGCGAACTTATCTCCACTCTTTTTACTTTTGATTTTTTTAATTGAAATCTCTCAGCTGTTTCATATTTGCACTTCCTTTTTATGCATGTACTTTGACTTAGAAATATGCAAACCAGTTTTCCTTTGATAAGAATCCTCAAGATAATTTTTATGAGACTCAGTTTCTTGATTTTTATGCTGTGTCTGAAAACAGATTCATAGGTTTTGAAGACAGAGAGGACTGTTGGGATCACCTAATCAGATCTCTTATGTAAGACTTCCTTGAATTATTTCTGTCTGGAACTAGAAGAAGTCTTTCAAAAACAATAAAGGCAAAAATCTTCCAGTCTTGATTTTAAGTAGAGATTTCCTTTATTAAAAATAAAAATAAGTTACTTTGGTCTGTTGTGTTTCAGAGAGTCATTCAATCTGCATTTTAAGTGAGTTTGAGTCATTCTTATTTTCATATTTTTAAATTATAAACTAGTGAACAAATTTGGTTCATGAGAAATAGGGTTTGGAGAGCCAATATTTGCTATGGCACTGCCTTTGGTTCTTCTGTCCTCCCTAGGTACTCCCAGTTAGCCCAGATGAGCAATGAATGCACTACTATGCCCTCCTAGTTCAGAAGGGTACTTGTGTTGACTGCCCGCATGTCAAGTGGACTTGCTGCTGCTGCTTTCTGCCCACTTTTCCACAAGTAGAGAGCACTAAATGAAAGCTCTTAGCCGCTGTTTTTTTATAAAACTTTGAGATTTCTATCCAGTGTCTAAACTTGAAAATGCCCAGCCAATGCCAAGGTGACTGGGGAGGGGAAAAATCAGGTTGGTGATGGTCATGGCTAAGCCCCTTTCCCTTCCATGTCTGACTGACAGCTGGTAAAATCTTGAGAGCTGGAAGAGTGGACAGTGTAACCGTTCTAATTATGGCTTTGAATTAATGCCACAGATTCAGATCTTCTCTGTTTCTACTTCATGAGGGCTGTAAACTTTTCAGCTGGCTCCCATTTGTGGAGGGTGTAACCATGATTGTCTTTGGGAAGTTTGAAGTTGGATTATGCATATTGTGCTCTCTCTAATCATGCTGTCTATATTTTTCTCTGCCAATACAGCATGATTTTTCTCTCTGGGCTTTTTCATGGCAACTGGAATGTTCTATCTTCCAAATCTGTTTTTAAAAGCCAAATCTGTTGTATCATTTAATTTAGTAAATCTAACATAAATTGAGAATTCAGTACCACATGGTGATGGTGGACACAGAATTTCATAGACATTAAGATGTTCCATGACTTTTGGATTTGCTGAGAACTATAATTTTAAGAGGCATCAGGCATTGATGAGTAGAGAAATTAAACTGCTGCTATGTTGGCAAAGGAGAAATTATTCCTCCAGGTCATGGGTGACATGAGGAAGCAACAAACTGAAGGGAGTCAACAGCACACTGCCCACGAGCAATTACTTTTGGACTGTGGCTGTAATGATTTTCCATATGTTACTGAAAAGACCGTCCATCTTTATTATAGACAGAACCAGCAATAACAATAAGAATTCATCTCATTACTGAAGGTAGAGTCTATTTGGGCAGTTATCAACATTCATTTATACTCCTCTGTCGGAGATTTAAACTGGCACAGGCAACTACTGCCGAGGTCATAAGAGCTGCATTTCCCTTGTCCTAAGATGGCCAGCTGGTCTGTTGTGCTGCATGTGCACATGCTATTTTTAGAGCACTGTCTATTGTTGCCAGTGGTGACGATCCAGAGCACTCCTGCCCAGTGGCAACAGGCTTTAGGAATGTAAGCTATTTCATGACTCTTTGCCTTTTCACACGCAGAAATAAAAGTAATAATAGCCTTGGTTGGCTTGTATAAGGGACCATTAAAATAATCAAATAGAGAACATTGAAGTCACATGTTGGAAGCCTGATTATGAATGGAAACTTAATTAAAAAATAGTTGCTGTCATGTCCAAAATAGCAGAAGGCAAATTAATGTTTCTGTCTCTGCTGTTTGATGTGACAGCATGTTTAAAGATCTACCATTTAATCCAGTGACAGGGAGGACAGCCACATTAACAAGAAACAAGGACTGCCATCCTCTTTCTGGCATTCACTTTAAATTCAGTTGTGGATTTGTCCCATGGCTTGAAAGGGAATGTGCTTGCATTGACTGTCTGTGAAGATGGCATTCTGGATTGTGTCCTATGTACATGCTATGCGAGTAATAAGATATGTGGAAGGATGCATTATGTTCTGAAGCATATATGCAAACTTATCTTACTTTGCAGAAATGCAACATACATTAATGTAGGGAGGAATTGTTTACACATTATACATTTTGGATTCCAGCTTTCTTTAAAATTCAAGTAATTTATGAAATTGCTGTCTTGGTATGAGGTCAGATTCATAAGAATCACAAAGATGATAAAAAGGTTGACTTTTTTCAGTCTAGGATCCAGCTGTGTTGACTTAAGACAGATCCCTAATGCTTCAGCATGGCCCACTGGTTTCAACTTGCAGTGTGCATAGCTCTTCACTGGCACATGGAAAGAAACTGTCTGAATTTGCTTGCACTTCTGCTCTCGTGAGCCTTAGGTCAGTGACTGCCAGCATGCAGATGGTGATGAGCACCACAAGATGCTTCCACTTTTATCTTGCCTGGTTCTTGACAAAATTAATACCTTTATAGAGCTTAAGCAGCTCTGTATTTCTCTTTGAAATCTGTAAGTAGATAGTTCATGAGAAATTCAGTCTCAGAAGTTTAGGCTTGACTTTGATGTTCTTATTAAAATACTGGTGGTAGTTTAGGAAATTTTCTTTTTCAGCACTGACCATAATGTTGCCTCTTTCCTGTGCTGGCACAGGCATTTGGGTTGTTTGGTTTTCAGATTCTGTTTGCCACACACAAGTGTGATGCACACAGTTAGTTCTAAGCAGCACGAAGGTGTGAATGAGCAGCCGAGAGCCGAGATGGCTTACTTGTGCAGTATTGTTGCTGAAAGTGTAACCACAAGCTCAAGTTTGTGCTGCTTCTGGTAACAAGTCCAGTTTCAGAGTCTCTGGTTTCTCCTTGGGTGGTGACTGTGGGAGGGAAGGCTAAAAACAGCTAAAAGGCATTACATAACTTAAAATGCTTTATGTCTTGAGTTTGCTGGAGTTATGACTCTGGTTTGTGTGACACCCTCATAATGAAGTGAGGGAAACACAAGATGAGATTCTTGCAGGCAGCAACAACTTGAGGAACGTCTAAAATTTGAAGAGAAATTGAAGAAATGGGATGTATTTCTGTAGCAGTAAGTGCAGAGGAGGATGATGTGAATAGGCAGCAGTACAGATGCAGGACAGAGAATAGTGAAGGTAGTTGTTTGATAGAATAGGGTTTGGTACAGTCATGGCTAAGCAGCTGAACAGGCATCAACAGGTTTGTGTGATTTCAAGGAGGAAAAAGGCAGGTGCTTTGGAAGGTTCTAAAAGGTCACAACTTTTCAAGCTGCATAAAAAGAACCTTCTGATCTCATATTACCCTCCCAGGTTTAAGTTTTTGTTGCAGGTATAATCAGTTGGGTAAAAGAACTAAAATAGAAGTTTAAGGGATTGAAGAAATATCTGCATGGAATATTGAAATCAGATTTTCTTAACCTACATGAGAAAGGAAATCGTAGATTTGAAGTATGTACCAAGCAGCTCCAAAGAGGAAGGGGTCAATCTGGTAACCATGGCCCTGGGAGGTAGGAGAGGAAGTTAATGGGCATAAACTAGCACAAGAAAGGCTTAGGTCAGTTTTTCTACTGTTAAAGGCAGACAGATGGTAAAGAACTGGTAAAAATTGTCTAGGGAAGCTGTAAAGGACCTCCAGTAATAGAAATTCCAGTGGGTTGGACAACCATCAGGCAGGAAACACATAGGTAGAGTTCATCTCGCCTTGGGGCAACAGCAACTTGGTGGAATAATCTCAACAACCTTTTGAAGACTTTTGCAGGCTGATTTTTCTATTCACCTACAACCAATTGCCCATCTTTTTTGAGCAGTAGTGTAACGTGGCCAAATTTTAGAAAAAGTAGTTCTTCATATGCATTTTGCTCTAGACATAATCTACTGCTCTTCCCAATTTACAGCTGATGCCTCCCAGGTATATTGACACACTGGCCATGTCCAGGAGCTGTGTCCACTGGCACCGTGTTTTCAGTTGAGAAAATCAATGTCTTTACATACAGGGAGAGATGAACAAAGAGTTAATACGATGCTTCCTTTCAAGGCCAAATGGAGAAAAAAATTAGTTTTTTACTTGAATTTCTAATAAAAATATCATCTGGCTTTGGGTGCCACCTTGAGAAAAGTATCTATATCCATAAATACCTGTTTGCTTTGTCATTTACACATTACCTCTTTATAAAGCTAATAAGATGTCAAGCCAACTGTAATCCTGTTTAAATTTAGAATAAAAGGTGTTAAGTAGACTGAGAATTGTCACAAATATTTGATTTCTGACTTGGGCCAAACAAATTTAATTTGTAGGATTGTCTGACCACTGTTCTTTCATTGTATATACATTATGCCTTTGCTAAGCATGTATTGGTGGGAGCTACCTATGATTACCTCTGTGTGGAGACCTGATGCTGATTTGAATAAAAATGGGATGCAAGATGACATGCAGTATTTGTTGTTGAACCTGGAGCTTTATGGATGCCAAGGCTGGTGTTCTCTGTAGTGTTGTTTCCAGGAAAATGTGGGGGCTGATGGAATGGCTAGACATGGTAAAAATCAGTGCATATGTCCTGGTTCTGTCTTGAAATGAAGAGGCACAAAATATCAAGACAGAAACATTTGGGGATGGACTGAAAATAATGCACTTGAATCTTTCACAAACCAAACTATGCCTCTTGAGCTTCTTCCATATTCCCCACATTTTCCATCTATGCAGAGCAAAGTTGCCTAGTTATAGTGCCTGCAGCAAAATTTTGTCACTTTTTTCTGCAAAATTTTGTATTCAGGGTAAAGGTAGAGTTGCTATACCAAAACCACAAGTTTGGCTCCCTGTGGTATCCCAGCTCATGAAGGCATAATGTGCTGGAAGGAGAAGGGTTTGTACTTAAACCTGGTGTTTGTGGTGGTGCAGGTACTTTGAGAGACGGTTTTCTGTAACAGGGTTGCTCCTTCATGGATTCTCACATAATGTTTTTAGGGACACTGACCTTCTCATTTCTTGGTCTCTTTAAAATATCTGCAGATTTAGAGGAAGAATGAAGGGTATTTTATTCTTTTCAGATATGCTGTCTTTTCCTCCTGGTGTCTGAGGTCCTTACATTTAAGATGAAAGACAAAATTGCATAGGCTCATTAAAGAGCTTAGTATGTGTACCCTGAGCTTGCAAGCCATTTATGACTGATCCCCCCAGCCTTCCACTAGAAACCACAGGGTCTTTTTCACAATGCAGGTAGATTTGTGGAAAACTAATTCTCATTTTTCTTGTGGCTGCCTAATAATCACAGGGTATTTTCTAAGGCAATGCCAACATTTAGCTAGTTTAATGAGTCTGAATGAGCAAACAAATCTATCTTTTTGTGTTGGCAGAATAGGACTACATAGGAAATTGTTTGTGCTGATGCTTTTGAAATAGCAATGATGCCTGATATGGCTGGTGCAAGAGTCTGGAGATGTTACTTGAGAAAGCTGCTATCGCTAGACCTCAAAAGAAAATGATAGTTACCATGCTGACTTTATGAGGTATGTCAGTTCTTGCAACGACAGCTGCAGGAAACTGTGGTGAGGCTTTCCTCATCTCTTCAGATAGTCTCCTGACCCCTGAGTTGGAGTCTGTTTGCTCCTGTCTGTTGCAAGTTGGTGAAAATAAATTTTCCTAGCAGGGAACTATGGTTTCGAGTACACAGTGTTGGTGTAGCAAGTGCTACAGAACAGGCTGTGTGCTTCAGTGCAGCCTGAAGCCACGTGCTCTCTCCTGCCTTGAGCTGAGCCAAAGCATATGGTGTGTGATACTGGTACTGGGGATGAGAAATGATACTTGCAAACAGCCATAAAGTAGCACTGCAGCTTCATCCACACCAAAGCCATCAGAGCTGATGACTCTCTGCTAGAGGACAGCAATGGTCAGATGAATGTGCTAAAGGACTGGGTCCTTAGCCATCATAAGCGATTGAGAAGCTCTAAACAGAAAAAGATTCGGGTCTAGTAATACAGATTTTTTTTCTTTTTTTCTTCTTGAATAGATATCAGAAAATTTGCCATTGAACACAATTTCCATGGAGAAAAGTAAGAGGCTCTGCCTCAGGGGTGACCCACCTGTCTGACTTGTGAATAGTATATTTTTATACGACGAAAGACACAAAACACATACCTTCATTAATGAACCAGCAACATTTGAAAAGTGGGAGACAGCAGGGCCCAAAGCTGCTACAGAGTGTGCTCGGGTGTCCTGGAGTCATAGAATGGCTGGGGAGTGGTGGCTCTGGGTCTCCTGAAGCCAGGTACTGAGGTACTGCAGCTTCTGCCTCAGGAAGGTGTTGGCTCTACACAGAGTCCCTGCCTGAACAGTTTGGAAACTACGGGCTGTGGCTGCCTGTGTCATGATTTGCTGAAGTCTTAGCAAGCAGTCTTTTCAACTAACCTTGACCCACAGATCTCTCAAACAGTTCTGTTCTTCCTCTGCTTATGGCCTTCATCATGTAAAAAATCTTGTTTTATCTTCTCACTCATGTGGTGAAACCTCTGTGGGTGAGAGTTGGGAACTTTTCTTCAAACAGAGCAGTGTTTTTTAATGGAGTTATTTAGGTGCTCCTGTAATGAACGGAAGATCTTATGGCTGTTGAGCCTGGGTAGGGGTTTGCAAATCTGTTCTTCAGAGGTTTGTGATTCAGCTCATTTCCATCTTCAGTACCAGGGCAGTTACCGAGAGGGTTTGAAATTCAGGGGGAAGTCCCCTGTGGTTCTTATGCTATTGACATTCTCTAATATCAGCCTTTATTGTCTTCCTCTAAATTTTGCTTACTCGATGGACTGCGTGATTAGGTCTATGTGGGCATATTATATTTCATAGTGAAACACACAAATGGGGTGCTATTATTCATTAATCTAGCAATAACAAGCAAAGCTGAGCAAGGTTTTAAATGCACAGCACATGTTTTCTGATTTAAAGATCTGTGTCATTCTGAGCCTTTTGGTAGATGCAGCAGAAACCAATGCAAGTTTGTGTGCCCTGCTGTGAAATGGGGACATAAACTGGGAACATATTTCTAAAGATACCCATGCAGCAGTACATAGCATGTACATGTGCATCTAATATTGAACTGGAAAAGAGAAAAATAGTTTTGTCACTTGTTTAGTAGGTCACTAAAGTTTGTCATTTGTTAGTTTTGCACTCTTGAAATCTAAATGGAGATCAGATTTTGAGATGTACCTGACCATATGGCAAATAACTTACGCAAATTGTGGTTTTTAAAAGATGTTACCATGCTGCAGATTAGTTAGGGAGCTTTTTTTCTTCTGTATGTGGCTTTTCTGGCAAATTGAGGAATTGGACTTGTATCTAAAGCCTCATTAATAAAGCATGGTTATGTTATTCTTTTGTTATTTTATTATTTAATTTTCTTTAGATGCCGGCGGTCAGGGACAACTAATAACTATTTGGAAACAACAAAATCCAAGTCATGGATGTATTTTAAGCTCCCACTGTGGCTCCTGGAAGTTCAGTGGGACAAAATTAGAAGCATCTTCTTGCATACAGACTATCCTTTCTTTTATCCTCAGCCCCCTGAAAAGCAAAGAATTAGGGATATTTTCTGTGAAAAGGAAACGTGTCCTTCAAGATCTTGTGAGAATTCTAGTTGATCAATGTGAAGATGAATATTCATGTGGCACCATTCCTGCTAAATTTAATTCATTTGGGTAGTCCACTGATCTCCATGGGACTTATTCCTGTGCTGTAGTTTTGGTCCAGTACTTACCAGTTTGTTCATTTGGAAAGCTGTTGTAATTGTTACTGGAGATTCAGAAGGGCAGAGGCAGTGTCTGAAGCCAAGAAAATTGCCAACATAAATTTTTAAAATGTCTTTTTAGAAAAAATGTAGAAGACTGGAGCACCCGTGACTGTGCATCTGCAATGGTGAGTGATGCTTTTCAAGCTTTTATTACTAGCAATAGTCATGAGTGGATGTTGCTGTGGTTTGACACAGGAAACAGACAGTACTAGAGCCATCCCTGCTATCAATGTACTCTAGGGCAGTACAGCTTCATTGCACCACTGTTACAGCTTGCATCCTGGAATTTGGCTAGCTGGAGCAGTTCTGAGGCTGCACGGTTCAGACTGTATGCTCAGAGCATGCAAAAAGATGTTTGACTACATATCATGATAATTCTATGCAATCTGTCATCTGGGCTTTTCTATTTATTAAAAGGAGAGTGCAAGAAATAAATCCTTCTCTTGCTGGTTGTAATTATCTCCAAATTTGGAGAAGCATAAAGAAAACCCTGAGCAAGATTTTCACTTTATTTAAACTTAAGTTACTTTTCTCTATACTGCTGGTGGTTTGTCTAAAGTGATACCACTTACTGGATTCTTGTGGCTGAAAATAAAGCTGAAAAACTTGTTGATAAGTGATTTTTTACATGTACACATGTGCACATAAACACAGAAAGACACCATTGAGACAAGTTTCATGCAGCCAGTTCGGCAAATAGTAATGAAGACTTCATTTCTTATTTTGTCATAGTTACCAGACTAGTCTGTTAGATTTGTCAGGTCGCTGTTTACAGATGAACCCTTTGTTGTGACATCCAGATTTATAGTTCTGATCCTTTCACTTTCAAATGTTGCCCAAAGGCAGACTAAATACTAAGAAACTACACAGCTGCTTAAATTCAAATATTTTGCTGGACTGGAAAGGCAACCTTTCCTATCCTTTTTTAGAAAGATCCTGATATATGACAATGATGGCACTCAGCCACTCTCATGCTGGGAAAAGTATGCCATGCTGTGGTGTATGTTGTTAACATTACAGTATTAAAATCGTTTTGATAAGTCTCAGCCTCCTCTGTAATTACTTCTTTGTGAAGGTGTTGATTTGCTGGGTCTCTCTCAGCTTCTTGTCTTACAGCTGGAGGAGGCAGCGTGTCCCTCTGCCATGGGGTGTGGTGGCAGCTACCCCACTGCTCCTATTGAACATGGGCTGTGTTTGCTCTTACATAATTCAAAGCATGGTAATGTGGTTTTGTGCACCTCTCTCAAATCTCAACCCTGCAGCAGAAATTGAAAACAAGTTCTGCGTCTGATTTCTTCTTCCCAATACCTGTACACTGCCAATGCAGTGGAAAATTAGGAGTAGGATAGGTTTTGTCATATTGAGAGATCTAGGAATATTGGAGAGCAAAAGAGAAGGAGCTCAGGGATACGTTTCCCTCCTGTGCCTCTGGCAAACATGAAAAATGCTGTGCTCCTGCAGAAATGTGCTTTGCTTTTTATGTGCTTTTCATATGTATAAACTATGGGTTATACATATGAAAATTCCCTCTGGACTATTTGTAAATGATGTGTTTTTAGGAAAGCTGCAAAAGATCAAGGTATTAACGACGTTTGTGGAACATGTTTATTTGAACCTGACATGATCAAGATGCCTACAGGACTCTGTTAAAGACAGGTGACTGACTTCTGTGGATACCAAGGATTCAGCCCACTTCTTGTGCTTTCTGCTGGGAATTTTGATGATAGGGATTACAGCTGGTAAATGTTGTGAGGCTTTCTATAATACAGATCCTGTTCCTGTTAAGGTGGTGTGGAGAGGACTTGATTTGGCAAGACCTTTCTTGTACTTTCTCTTTAATTCAGTTCTTGAGTGTGAGGTCACAGTCTGTCCCTCTGCATTTGACTCATGGACATGATGAATGCAATACTGAAAACTTTTGTGTCAAGTGATTCTTTACAAGATCACAACTCCAAAGTTTTGGTTGCCCGTTCTTCAGAAGTGGATTTTTTGTTTCAAAGCAAGATAAATGAGTAGGGCCACAGATGCAGACCTGAATGATGCTAGAGAAACATTTGCAACAAAAAAGGTTGACAGGATCAAAACAACAAAAGGCTAAATTTAGATCTGCATTACTTTATTTGAATGGGTTTTGAAATATTTACCAGCAGATTGGAAATGTTGCCATGGTCTGTTAAAAAAAAAAAATAAATTGTGAACAAGAATTTCTTGCTTAAACTTTATATAAATAATAGTAAAAAGAAACCTCTCAGTTTTTCAGCATTTTTGTTTTCCCCATCCTGGCAGCAGCAAACCTACTGTCTTCTTTCTCACCAATAACTGCATTTTCCCCCTTTATTCATTGTGCTTCCTGGTTGATCCTTCTATTTTGAGAAAACAAAGAGCTTTGAAGAAAATTGTTTTATTAAATGTATGTAAAATTGTGGTGGGTCAGCTCTGCGGTACACCACCCTTGACAGTCCCTCTTGACACTTCCTTCTGTGATAAAAATAGAATTACTTGGTACTGTGGTGAGGAATGAGTGAGGGGGTGAAGAAAAGACTTTTTATGAGGTGAAATCAGGAACACGTCTGTTCAACATGGCAGAAAAGATTCATTCTAGATGCTTCTTGTTATTGAAACAGTGGTCAAGGTTTCAAGGTGACTTAGCTATGGCAGCCAGGGGACTTAAAGACATTTCCAAAGTACCTTGAAGTCATTCCTTGAAAAAAAGAAAAAAAGCTGATGATGGATTTTGATGGGCTTTTTTTTTGTACCTGTTTGCTGCCAAATGAGTTATGTAGCTCTTGGCTGATGGCCTGTGGCTCTGAGAGACTCAGAGTGCATAATTATGAAGCTCACACCAAGTGCATAGTTTAAGCTTGCATATTCATCTTTCTTTTGACGTGTCATATAGCCTGTTCTTCTGGAGTCTATCAACTGCAATTACAATAATGCAAAATGGTCCTCTGTGTTTTGTTTCTTATGATCATTTATGTACATAAAACATATGTAGCTCTGGCTGGCCTATGGTGCTTGGGACTTATTCATTCCCTAAAAAAAAAAAAAAGGGAAAAACGTCTTGGCCAAGAAGACTTAAGGCCTTTTAAAATGTCTCGTCAGTGAATGGACATCTGGAAGACAAAGTCTGAGTTTATTGGGTGAATCCTGAATTTCCAGGATTTGCTGATTGAACTAGTTCATTAAAATTTGGATGCACTCCCTGTGTCAGGGTTTTGGCTCCCTTTGGCCACTTTACATTTGTCTCCAGCTTACGACTCTCAAACAGCCTGTTTAGCCTGTCTGCTCTTGAATTTGCCTTGAGAAACTCTAGCTGTCGTTGCCAAGTGCCCATCATCTCAAGGAAGAGTTATTTATTTTTGATTGTCTCTATGACACGCTGTGAATGTAGAAAAAGAAAACTGCACAGGGGTTTTGAGAGGCTTAGATGTTTAAGGAAACACTCCGCAGATTTATTGAAACAGTTTAGAAAAGCAGCGGCTGCTGACAGTGCCCCTTTACTTGATACCTCATTTGACAAAAATCACGTGCCTTCAGCTTAGGGTGTGATATGAATGGGTTTACAGTAGGTCACTCTGAGACTTAGTGTTATTCCAGAACCAGAATTTCAGTTCTTGGGGTATTAACAATGTCCTGATCAGTTCAGGTGGTATCTGTGAGGCTCACCTAATATCCTGCACAGAATAAAGAAAAGGGAAGAATTAGAGCAATTCCTCATACAAGGAAAGAGAGTTTTCCACTAGGTGCCAAGAGAGAAGCTGCTCAGAGCACATCTACCAGCTGTTGCTGGGGTGATACAACAGAGAAGTGAATCAGGACAGGCGGTGACCCTGGCTCGGGTTTAAAATGAAATTTAGGCCTCATTTAAAGTTGTGAGGCCCAAGTGACTCCAGGGTCTGTCTGTCTGATTTTGGAGCTGATTTATACTGAGAGCAAAGCACATGTCCACACGATGCTAAAGGGGCATAGTGGGGGGGCTAAAAGATGCTTGTGTTAGCAGAGATGGGGCTGGAAATGGAAAATATGTTGGTGGATTAGAATGGTGCTGTAGGGGATCTCACAGGATCTGCTAAGTTGCTGGAGGGATGCAGAAATGCTGGTTCTTGGTGTGACTCTCTGCAGAACCAGAATGTGGGGAGGTCCACTTAGAGCTCGTGCTGCCTCAGACGTTTTGAGCTGTAACATGGCTGTTGCTCTGGTTTTCCAAAATGCTTCTGAATAATAATGTCCCTCTCTTATGTGGTTTAGACCTTTGTGCTGGTTTAAAGAGTGTCAGAACTGTTGTGTATTTTATAATCTGGGCCAAGTGATCTTTCCATTTGGGGAATTCAACCTTTTAGCATGTGTTAACTTGGGGACCAAAATTAGTCAGAAAATTCTTCTTAGCTGTGTAATTTGCTAAATAGTCCTTGTCATTGGGATTTTCTAATATTGTTCACTTTTGAATGTAATCTTGCTGGCACAGGCTATTCTATTCCAGGAATAAATTACTCTCAAAGGAGAGTGACTGTTAATGTTTCCATCATTACCTCCATTATGGTGGAGGTTAAAAGCTAAGTTTTCACCATAAAATGGGGAATTTGGTTTTTTTTCCTCACATAAGGATATGGATCTTGAGATAACTAACTGACTGTAAAACCAGAAAGCAAACCAGAAAATCATTCCTTTCCTTCTGCCAGAAAAAATCCCCTTCTACTCTCCCCCTCCTCCCCAGTAGTGTGTTGACAGTTTATACGTCTGACTGTAATTATGCATACTGAGATAAAAATAAGCCATGCTTCTTCTGTTACTTATCTCAGTGTAAAATTCTATTTTGACATACAAAGCATGCATTTTGCTTTTATTGTTCTCTTCACTTAGGGAAAGACTCTGGTTTTGCAGTATGTGGGAATGTGGGAGGGTGTTTAGTGACTCTGTATAAAGGGACGCACTCGATACAATATTTTTTGGGCAGCTATAGGGCTGCCAACTATTTTGTAGGCCAGTCTGATCATGCGTTAGACTTTCCATCCCTGAATATCCCCGGCAGGCTGAATTCAGCTGCAGTGATGTCAAAGCCCAGAATGACTCAATAAGGCAGAAGCAGAAACACGGAAGCAAACTGTTTTAGAAAGCAGTGCATGAAAATAGATGGCAGCAGATGTCGGTAGGAAGATATGAGGACATCCAAATGACTAACTAACTGCACGTGGAGCCTACCTGAGTGACATGCTCAGAGTGTGTGCAAAGTGAGACTGGTGAGACTCCATTTGTCTTTGGAGTTAATGAACTGCTTGAAACAGGTGTGCCTGTGTATGTGATTGGCTTTGCATGCAGAAGCAAATCTGAGTGAGAGGAAGGATGTTAAGATGAGAAATTAAGTTCACA
Source organism: Pachycephala philippinensis (assembly GCA_013397055.1). Classification (NCBI taxonomy): domain Eukaryota; kingdom Metazoa; phylum Chordata; class Aves; order Passeriformes; genus Pachycephala; species Pachycephala philippinensis. The sequence continues at coordinate 236,150 of VWZT01012863.1, read as the reverse complement.
GTCAAGCTTTATTGCTCAGGTGTAACCATTGTGCCTCAGTTTCTCACCTAGAGCATGGAACTGAGGGTACCCCCCGCCCTGTCCCTCAAGGTGTATTGTGAGGGTGAGAACAGCTTTTATTCTGACAGGCCTTGTAAGAGTAAGATTAAACTTTTCAAAATTGTTATGATTATTTTAGGCAGCACATCATACTCAGTCTTCACTTGTGCTCATGCAGTGTTGTTATTACATTTGCCTCTGAAGTTTCATTTAAAATGTCATCATAATTCAAAATGAAACTGTCAATTTTTTTTTCCTCATTTCACCTAGTTTTGATGTGAAACTGTACATTTCTTATAGCTCTTTAGATCATAAAGCTTTGCTTCAGGCTGGGCCCCAGTTGACTGAATAGTTATGCAAACATTAGCAAATTTTCCCTTGAGCTAAGTTTCATGTTTGCAATGAAATCTGAACTCAGGCAAATTTTGTGTGGTTTTCATTGCAAACATGTAGGCAATGCATGAAAGCTGTGCATTTTCCTGTCTGCTCTCTGGAATGATCTCATTTTTCATTTTTCTCAAGTCTCCTATGTTAATGACATAGCAGAGTTGTCATTAATTTGCAGTTTAATATCTTCATGTTAGCCATTAGGTAGAGTGTTTGCTGTAATTTTGCAAGGTATTTTTAGTAATTTACGCAATTAGAGTTTGACTGATGGTTTGCATATTAAGATTTTAGCCCATGCATTAAAAAAAGTCTCCTTTTTCTTCTTGTCCTAGTCTGAAACCCCAAACGTACTTTTGTTTGTTTGTTTACAAGCACGTGTCATTTGAAACAGAAGGCCGGCAGATTGGTGTGAATGTCTGGTCCCCTTCTGCCAGATTTTATATTTGGGCTGGAGTGGCGGATGGCTGTTGTTTTTGTAGGCTGGCAAGAAGTGTAATTACACAGAGCCCTTCCACCCCCTTACGGCACACTTGGAGCGTTTAGTGCCGCGCTTTGCAGTCCGCAGAAATCTGCCCTCAGAGCGGGAGCCCTGCCAGCTCTGAGCAGTGCTAATCGAACTTCTGCCACCAGCAATAATTATCAAAAGTTATACCTAAAATTCCCCGGTTGTACAGTGTACATGACATGCAAGGTCTAGGTTGTTCTTCATGCTTTTTGTTTGTGTTTAATAGATTTTGGTTTTCTGCTCCGTTTCAGTTCATTTTTCAGCCAGTTAAGAAGAATTAATTGCTTATGCATATTAACAGCCTATGGGAAGTCTTGCACCTTTCCCTCTATTCCCTCCTTTCCTCCCCCCTCTCTCCTTTCATAAGCACAAAAAGGAATATTTCTAAGCTAGTGCATGAGTCAGTAATCTTGATTTATTGAGCTGAGATACCTTTGCCTGTATGCGATTAGAGACAAATTAGAAATTCTTGTTGGTGCTAGTTTGCAACCCCAGATGTCACAGCTTTGAACAGAAAAGAGAGCAGAAAAGTTTGCAGCAGTCCTGAAGCTGCAGAAGCCATGACTGTTCTTGCCTTATGCTTCCCCCTCTCAGCAGGGTTTGAGGAAAGCTGTGTGTGCCCTCAGTGATTTCCAGACGTAGTCAGATCTGTTAGCTTAAATTTCCAGTGGAAGTGGTGCATTTGCAGCCAAACACTGGCATTGCAATGAAATGGGAGAGGTGCAGACAGTTTTCTTTTGCAGATCTTGCTGTGGTAAGGGAGTAACCTTGTTCAGCAGGGTGTACTGGGAGGCTGGGGTTTCTTTCTGGACCCTGTAAAAAACAGTTAACCAAAATTACTGGTATAGTACTAGCTATCTAACAGGACAGTTAATAGGGCATTAGTCTGAATTATTTTATCCCTAGCTAAGGACATACCACAGAAACACAGGAGCTGTGGTTTTCCAAATCCAGCAATTTGTGTCCTAGTACCCAAGTGGCAATGAATATCTAGTGCTTTCCAGCAAGAAAGGCTCTTTATGAGCAACTGGTCATTGCATAATGTGGTATAGAAGATATAAATTAGACTGACTACTGAAGGGAATCTATTTGTGTCCTGAAGCATCGTATTTAGAGACTTTTTTTAGGCACAAAACTGTCCTATTCTTTTTATTTATAATGCACATAATGTTACTAGCTCTTAAGTGCATCAAAGAGTTCTCATTCATTCAAGCATGTGCACAGTAACCCTCAGTGGGGATTTTGTTGGTTATCCTTATGCTCCCAGAGGCAGAAACGGGGCTGTTTGGACTGGGAACAAAACAAAGCTCACTGGGCAGGGTCTTTTACAAATGTAGGGATATTATTATTGTTTTCCAGTGCATAATAACCAAATCCTCTTGTTTTGCTTGTATTATTTTGTTACCTCATCCCTCTTCCTCACTTGTCTTTACAGCTGAATGACCTTTCACGTGCGCAGGATCAGTCTTTGAGATAAATGTCCATCTGAAGGAAGAGAAACAGAAGGTATCACAGTGATAAAGCTGCAAGTTTAATGTTTATTTTGAGCATGAAAAAAATGCATAAAATCATTCAAATACATAAATTTATGTTTATTACAGCTTGATATGGATACATGAGTTTGGACACTAGCTTCTGCCCAAACATTTTATGATGAACTGAACACTGGTTCATCAAGCAGCAACAGTCCCCTTCCCTCCTCTCCCTGTATGTTTATGCAAGTGTTTGGGTGAATTAAGTGGCATGCAATGTTAAAAGAAGAGGGAGATGTAAGAAAAATCTGTAAAATATTAATGGAAAAGCTTGTTTATTTGTAGCCATGGTGAAAAGCACAGCAGCCCACAGTATGACAACTAAATACATCTAGAGCATGTAGGTACTTGGACTGTAGCTGTTTAATGAGAACCTGATTATGCCTTTTTATCCATTTGCCCTCCAGCTTGGCCATGCAGGCACGGGAGGAACTGTAACATGCAGCGGATGCCACTGCAAGCACATCCTCTCCTAAACTTTCCTTCAATACAGAACCTTGTTCTCTTTGTAAGGTTGCAGTTAATGACAGCTGATTATATTGGGAAAACAGAGCTCTGGTATTTTTGAGCTCTCTTTGGTCCATTTGTTGCTCAGCTAATACTGGCATCTTTTCACGTGTGTGTTGGGCTGGTAAAGCTTTTTAGCAGGTCTTTCCCCATTCCCTTTCTTTGGCTCAGAACTCTGAGACCTGTTTCTGCTGCCTCACCTCCAAAACTCACACCTTCACCGTTTTTATGGCAATGGGAAAATCAGGACTGACAGAGAGCAAGTCTGAGTGATTGCTGAACCACCCCTGGATTGTCTGCATACCACGGCAGTGTTCATCACTCTGCAACAGGGAAAGAAGCAGCCTCTTATTGCTCTCTCTTTAGGTGTATTTTCACGATGAAGCTAGAGATCTAATAGCATGAGAGAGTTCCTCTCTTAGGGTACATAATGTTTTCCTGCTTTTATTCATCCTAGTTTGCATTTTGCTGTGAGTTCTTAGAAAGGCTTGTAATTTTTAAATTTTTATATACTCCCACAGCTGTGTACACAGAGTTTAGCTGATGTTCGTGTACTTCCACTGAATGACACAAGCTGCAGGCAATTGCTGTCTGCAATTTTTCTTGTAGGTTTTTCCTCGAGCTGCTCGAGTACCAGGGGAACCTCAGCTCAGACTAGTTTGTTAATGTGTAATAAGAGTCCAAAGATCTCTGGTGCAAACATGTTTGTTCACAGTGTACATCTTTGTTTCTATTAGAATTACGGATGAAAGATGTTCTAACACTTGCAAGATATTTAATGTTTCAGATTAGTATTAGCTCAACTTAATTCAGGCTCATCAAATCACTTGCTTTCTATGAATCTCTTTTCCTCCCTTCCTACACCCATCTGTTGGTTCCTATGTGTTCTTATCTATATTTTTTGTTTAATTTACATACATTTTTGCTACTTCTTTGTTGCTTGAACCAGAATTTTGCCTGATTTAACATGGCAAACGAAACCAAGGACAACATGGAAAACATCTGAAAAGATTAGTGCCAGCTGCAATCATGTCAGCAGAGCAGTTTATATTTAGAGGGGAAGCGTGCTGGAGAGGAGGTGAAGAGTTCAGAGTGGGATTCAACCTGACTGCTTGGATCTGAGTGAGGAAGGACTGGCTGCTGCTAGGATCGAGCTGGCCTTCCCAGCTCTTGTACGTGGTGCTGATTTCAGTCTATTATCAGGGCTTTTTCCACTGCAGCCTTGGAAAGCTGTTTGGAAGGAGAGGGGTACACCAACACCCACCTTTTTGCTAAGAAGCCACAATGTTCTCTATTCTTGCGAGTTATCTGGCTTTAACGTGACTCTTAATTCTGTATCCTACTCAGTGGACCACAAGTCTTGATGCTTACCGTGAGTTTTTCTGTCTTGGTAATTGCATGTCCCCTTTCAGTGCCTGTTTGTCACTTATCCCAAAATTCATGGCTCCATTCCTACAGTTCTCTTGTCATGGAGGGAACTATTTATGGATCCCCACGTTACAGATGAGGCTTTGACGCTGACAGAGTGGTCACAAAATAAAATTCTGGAAGAGCAAGAATGGAACAAGCCTCTGTTGATAGAAATATGGCTGAAATTTGACCCATTGATAGGTTTTGAACCTGAGTACCATATCAGTAGGCTTTGTTGCAATATTTCCTCTATTTCTTGTGATCAGTTTCAGGAGGAAAAAAAACCCTTTTTTTTTTTTTTAATATTACACTATGTCTGCTTCTTGCACAACAGGTACAAAAATGAATTTTTTTAAAACCCACAGTCAAGCACACAATAAAACATTTATTAAGAGATCTTATTTAATATCGTTTTAAAATGAGAAATTTAATGACATGTCTTGGTGATGGAATGTTCTTTCCGCTGTATTGTCTTCACTAATGTACTGTTGAAAGTGGAGATTAGAGGTTCCAGTTAGCATAAAACTAAAAAATTTGAAATAATTGTTTTGTAATATTATAATTCAGAAAGATAAGAAAATTGTAGCTGCCGCCTGTTAACGCTGCAGCTAGCACAGCATCTGGAAATCGGACAAGAAAGCCATTAACTCAAATGATGCCTTTTATTAGTTGAAGGAAGTGAAATCTTTCAAAAAATGGCCTGGAAGAAGAATAAATTAGAATTTTAAGAAATTATTAATTTTGCATTTGTGGAGACTAGGATGAGCAGGTCTTATGCCTCAGTATGTGAGCAAAATAAGTGGTTTAATCACATCAGTGTGGTTTAATGGCAAAGTACTTAATAACCACAGCAATACCCACTGCCTCTTGAATAAGACTTAAAATTTCTAGAAAGAATAAATCTGAGTGATAGCAGATGTATCACTGTCAGCCAGAAGAAACAGCCCTGCCTGAGGTTCTCTAGCATTCCCCCTCTGCACTCCCCTCACTGCCCAGTGTGAAGGCATCCCGCAGAAAGGGTTAAGAATGCACAAGGGTGAGTCCTGTAGCTGAATTTATCTTGGTAACCCAAGATCTTCATGAATGTGGAACACTGTTACTACTGCAGCTATTCTTGTATTGACTTCCCCACCAAGCCCTGACATGCTTTTGTCCATGTATGCTTTTTTAGTTTCACTCCAGGGGGAAGCTTGGGCAGATCTGGTGACAAACAGGCCTCAATCCCTTGCATGCTTACTGAATCAAGTTGTTTATATTTTCCACACATCCTGCTTTTGTTATGCTGGAATTTTTATCTCCTTGTACTTTACTACACTCTCGTGTACTAATTAAGATCGCAAATTATTTAAGACTTTTCCTTTGAGAGGAGAAAACAAGTGTTAAGTCTGGAATTCTTCTTACTTATTTTTTATTTTTATAATCTAGAATTTAAAGAAGCAAGTAGACAAAGGAAAACTGTTCCATGTGCTCACAAAAGTCCAGTGGGCTGACACATTTAGACGTGGACTCCTTGCAGATGGCTAGTATAGATCTGTATTATGGGAGGATCATGACGGAAGGTGGAGGTTTTTCCCAAGATTTGGCAGTTCCTGTCCTTCCTGGTCTTCCAAGGGGCAGTGAATGCTTCTATGAAGACAACAATTTATGGTCTTTATCGTGTCAAAAAATGTTAATTTGTTCTATTAGCCATGGATAGTGGCTCATATCAAAACCTGAATTAGAATATATTGTGGTCTTGGGAGAAAATTGATTTGCATTTTTGCAAACGATTTCCCTATCCCATTCATTTTTCTATATATCGAGCTAAATCCTAGATCCAGATATGTCCACCAGAATAGTGTAAAACCACTGTATCCAGCTGGCCTGGCATGGGCTACAGCTCTGCCTTCTCATGGTGCTAGGAGGTATGTGTTTTAATAGCACTGTTGGAGTGATTATTACATATGGGAATGTTTCATTGCATCTGCTTACCCCAGAGCACTGCACTCAAATGCAACTCCACTAATGTCTAGGAGCACGGTGTTTATGAGGTAAAATGAGGAACATTGCGTATGCTTAGGCTGGGTTTCAGTTCTTTACTTCTTCCAGGTCTGGAAGCTCAGGAAGAAGCCAAACTGGATCAAGCTGGTACAATAAGATGAAAGGTTGAGTTTAAAGATTAAACTGATATTTATAATTTGTGGGATTGGGATTGTAACAGTGCTGTTATTACTCTGATACCTGAAGAAGAATTTTGATAAATCATTTGAAATCTTCTCTGGTAAGGTAAGGGAATTTTAAGCCAGACTTTATTTAGATGAAATTCCTATTATTCAGAAAAAGAACATCCTCAGAATAAAATCATTATTTTGTATTTTCTTTTAAGTCCTTGAAATCTACTGGCTTCATTAAAGGGCTTTGGTAGGGAGAGCAATCTTTGGGATTGGCTGGATGGGGGGAACAATGGAGGCAGGTACCATTGTCCTTGGTCCCTCTCCTAAAAATGTATGTGCACAAGTGTGTGTTTGTGTCTGTGGATCATCTTGCTTCTTTTGAGGAATCTTTTTTTTTATAGATTTAAGATTCAGTTGTAGAGAGTGATAATTAATCTCCCTGTTATCAGTGCAAATCACTACATCTGTATTTGCAGACATGAATAAATAATTAGTTAATGTTTATGCCTTAATAAAGAACTTGTACCAAAAATTATCTTTTAATTTAGCTGGATGGCTCTCTGAAAAAGATATGAGTGTCAATATTTCAAAAATAAACCTTAATACCTAAAAATTGCTGCAATTCAGAGATGCTAAATATCCATTTTTGAAAATGCATAATGGAAGTTTTCTATCTCTGGAAAAGCAAACAATAAGCCTAGAAACCTAACTCTAGGCTTCCAGTTTTAAAAATAATTGGTACATATTTCCTCACTTCCAAAACTGGTTATCTATTCAGAAGGGAAGTTGTGAATTTGCATACGCTCTCATTCTGAGAGTGAAGTCCTTTGAGACTGGTGGGTGTGAACTGCTGAAGAGCTGTAGCACAGACTTGTTCCAAATGAGCAGAACATTTTTTTTGAGCAGGAGACAGTATTTTTAACCTGCTCCCTCAAAGCTGGAATGATGTTTGCTCAGCTGCTAATGTGACTGTGGTGAAAGATACAAATAACATAAAAAGGAAAAGCAAGTGCCCTGGTGAGCTTGATAGTAAATACATCCAACAATGTTACTATTATGAGGACACTTCCTTTTTTGGGAAAAAAAAATGCTACTCAGCACAACATCAGCAGAACTTCCTTTCCTTCCCAATTCTGTGTGAGACGAAACTTGACAATTTACAAGTCTGTGGTCTTTACAGTAAGCTGATATAAGCAACGCTGACTACATGCCTTGCCCAGCAGTGTGTGGTCAAGTGCATGTTAGTAAAGATGAAAACTCTTAGTGGTTTGGCCCAAATTCTTTTGGCTCCATAGGCACTCTTGTGCTGCATGTTGGAATGGAAATTGAAATACTCTGAAATCCTACAGCTGAGTGCAGTTTTAGACTATAACACCGGGAGTGGGAAAGGAAGCTCTCACTCTGCAGGCAGACATCTCTACTGATTTCTCAGCAACCTAATGTTGCTTGGGATCTCCTGTCAGTAATAGTGTCCTTCTTAGGGTAAAATTTGGCAGACTGATTTGAAAGAAGTCCAGCAGAGGACAGCAAGAGTGGGGGAATGCCTAAATTCTAATGCATTTCTCAAGATCAGTCTGGGAGAGTGCCATTGATCTCATTCTTCTGCCTCTGTAAATTTCTACCCTCTGAGAACTCTTTGGTGGGATGTTCCTGAGACTAGAGCCTCAGCTCTGATTTAACTGCGTGCCCAGCTGAGGTGACAAGCTCGTGGATGATAATATGGGTCTCAACGGTATAAATGCCAGCTAATAATATCAACAAGAGTGAAAATTACACAAAATTTATCCCACTCTCTTTTCCCTATGAGTAAAAGACCTGAGGTTTGTTCTTTTTCTTATAATTTAAAAACAAAGTCTACTGAAGGCAAGATTCCTTACTCAGTATGATCCTTGTGGTTAATGAATGTATGTGAAAGCTCCTCAGAGGACCTTCAGCTTTTCATCTTTGCTGAATCTGTTAGCCATGGAGGTCACAAGAGCTTCAATGAACTTGTTTGTCTAGATGGGCTTAAATCATGCTAAAGTGGGGGTCTGAGGGCAAAATCACAGTGAGCTTGAGTGGAGTTATCGAAGGATGTGCTCACCAAGGGACACCTCTGAGGGGCTGGGCAAACCTCAGTGGGCAGCTGAGGGGGTGTCAGTGTCTTTCTCTTTGAAACAGAAGTGCTAGGGAGAGTAATACCCTGTGGGCTGATTTTTCCCAGGCTGCAGAAACCTGACAACTGCTGTTGTGGAATTATAAAACTTGGCTTAAAATTTGAGTCTTCACCACTCTGGAACAGCCCTTTTCCACCTTGCTTGGAAAGGGACAGTGGCTTCCCTGTTCTGGAGACCATTAGCAGCTTTGTCCTCCACCATCATGTGCCTAAATGCTGGAGCGAATCTAAAACACTGGCCTTCAGGAACATGAAACCGAAGGATGGACTTGAAGTGGTGAATGCGAGTGAAGAGTGGGGTGAGAAAGCTGCTTTGGGAGGATAGTGCACAGGCTGTTAAAGACACTGTTGTGAAATTAGGGAGGCTTGTGTATAAATCCCTGGGACAACTAGCATGCATTTAGTACATTGAGCTCCATAGTTTAAGTCAGTTGTGCAATCCTAGCTGCTCCACAGTATTTTCAAAGACCTTTGTAGGAAAAAAAAAGAACTTGTGTTTTAAGTAAATTTGAGAATATATGCTATGATGCCTGATACTTCCTTCAGACTCCACATCTACAGGGAGTGCTTTTCAGTCAGCCCATGTCACCCACTCTCCAAGTGCCAACTCCCTTAGAATTTTTTCTGTATTAAAAAAAACCCCAAAGCCAAAAAACAACAACCCACATCACCAAACAGATAACTCTTTAAAATATGAAAGCTGTTTTGAAAGAGTTGACTACTGATCTGTTTTGTCAAAAGCCCATAATTTAAAAAGTATCTGGCTCATCCTGGCTCTACAGACTCAGGCCCCACAGAGCCTGAACTTAAGAGTAGTTGGAACAGATCTTCAGGTGCCGTGAATCAGTGGCCCTCCTGATAGAAATGTATTAGTGCCAGCCTGTGCTGTCTTAGGATTTGTGTAAAGCAGCTCCCTTTAATAGAAGGTCAAAATGATGTTCTATAGAGTAATTGCCTTTTGAAGCTCAGCTAAAGTTTGTGATTTTTTTTTCCATTCTTTAGTTGTTTTGACCTCTGATGTGAACTTGAGTAATGGTGCTGGGGAGGGGGAGAAAAACCTTTGAAAAGAGGAAAGTAACCCAAACCCATCTATTTTGAAATGATATGAAACAGCTGACTTAGTATTGCCAAATTCTTGTTTTAGAGCTGATGAACAATTTGTCTGTCCCTGATTCCTTCTTTTTTTATTATTTCTTTCAAAATGTTCTGTTACTATTTCAGCTCATGAGAACATGTAAATTCCTATAAGCCTGTCCTTTTCTGAACAGTTACATTGTGCTGTTCCTCCCTGAGATGCTGATTAGACACTGATGTAGGACTTCTCTGAGCACGTACCCCTCTGCTGTTCTCCCTCTGCCTCCCAGCCAACACTTTTTACTCTTCTGACCCTTTTGCTATTGTAAAGTAGCAGAATTGGGTCACAGTAGGCCAGTTGAGACCTCCTTAGGTGTAAAGTGGTGGAGTAACTACTACAATCTCTTCTCCCAGCCAAGGAAGCAGGAGGGTCTGGTTTGGAAATGTCTCAGAGCCAGCAGCAGTTACATAGTTTTCTGCCAGCTTGCAGCTGGTGTGCAGTTCTGAAGATGCACAAGTTCTTCCATGGCAGGAGCTTAAACAGCTGAAGAAGTAATGCAGCAGTCCTTTCTCTCCCCTCAGAATAAACAAATCTTGTGGCACACCCTGATAGCAACACCCAACCGTTGTGTGACAACTTTTGCCATACTGCTGTGCATGGCAAGGTAGAACTACAAATACCCTAGACTACATGTCCTCTTTCATTTTGTTCCTAGGATCTCAGATATTGGCATTGCTGCTCTGCTTCCCGGAGAAAAGACAAAATCGTTTTTCCCCTCCTCTTCATCCTTGTTACCTATTTTGGATAGTGTTGTAAAAGCCCTCTCCTTCACCTGCCTCCATCCCCTCTCAGGAATGAAACTGCACTTAAAGCTTTCCTGCTTTTCTGAACAGGCTTTTCTCTCTCTTCCTTTCAGTTGTTAGCTGATAACTTTTCTTCTCAGTAGTGAGCAGTTTCTTCCGTAGCATTCTCCTAGAAGCATAAGGGACTGTATCTAACACTTCTCTGGCAGTACCCAAAGAATTTACAGTTTGAGCCTCTTAAAATGCTTACATCACTTGTTTTTTGTGTTGTGCAGAGAAGTGCTGAAACAATAAAAATAATCTGGGAGCTCTAATTTGCCATTCACTGTTTGACATTTGCATTTCTGTTTCTGTTATAAACCCCGGCCAACCAGGCTTTAATCACATTCGTGTTTGATTGCTACATCTCACAGATCCAGTAGCTGTTACACAGATGTTAATGGGAGAGTTTCTGCATCAGGCTTTAGCACAGGCAGAGGAAAATCTTCAGAATTTGGCCTGTTGATGCCTTCTGTTGGTAACAGCTTCCTGGGTTTTCCTTCAAAACTTCCAACCTCATTTTCCATTTCTTTAAATGAGAATTGAATCACTAAACTTTGCAAGCATTTTGAGTAGAGTTAGTTACACTGATAGTGTTTTTGGCATAATTTTTGCACAGATTAATCTGTTCTCACTTGCTTGGGCTAGCACGGGGAGTGCTCTGCAGGTTGAGATGAGTGCATGCGGATTGAACTCACCTGGCTCAGCTTCCCTGCCCTGGTATGCCTCTTCACTGCAGCCAGTCTGAACAAGATCCCAGCCCTGTGGGGAACCAAGGTGTGAGCACAGCTACTGTGAGATGTTCTTGACACCAATAGCTGGGTCCTCTGCAGTCCACGGAGAGCACACAGGATTGAACAAGATTTTTTGATCTTGTTTGTTTCTAAATTTAAAATAGCAACAAGCAGAACACGGTTGGACTGTCAGAATTTTGGTTTTGGTCTTGCTCCTTGAAACTTCTAGTAAGACACCCTAATTTCAAATGAAATGAATTAAAATATTGTCACGCCCAAAGCATTGACTTTTTTGGGGGTGACAAATAAATTGGAAGGGTGTCTCCACATGCCAGAAGGAATGATATGATTCTCTCCAGGGCAGCCTGCAACCTGAAAATCTTTAGTGTGTAGGACACAACAGCTAGACATAGACCCATAACCATGGCACGTTTTAGAAGGTGTTTAGAAGTGGATAGCAATATTTTTAGACTCTTTCAGGCTTTCTCAGAAAATGTACCTTGTTAAAATCTTTTAAGTAAGTTTTACTGGTGTCACTCCTAAACATAGCTGTGCAGTCAGGAATTGGAGGGAAAACCAGGATGATGGTATCCCTTAGCTGAAATAGCAGATGCATTATGCATATCAGCTCCAAGAAGGGTAAACATGTGTCCAAGGTCATGGTTTCACCCTTGGCTGACTGAGGTCCTTAGGGGAATTTTGGTTTTGCCAGAGTGTATTTAGAGTCTCTGAGAGTTGCACATCATTTCCCAGGTGCCTCTTGTTTTCTAAAGTCCAGCCTGAGGCTTCATGTTCCAAATTGCCTCTTTCATAATCAGCTTTGGCAGACTGTGCTGCAGAAGTATTCTGTGTTTTAGTGGACCTTCCACACAGGAAAATCCCAACTTGCATTCCTGAAAAGAGACTGTAATTGAGAGGGGTGCTGCAGCAAGTACAGATGTGCATTATCAAGTATTGACAAATTTCTACTGATTTCTGTTTAGAACCAGAGACAGATGCATCTGTAAAAGGTCAATAAAAGGAAAAACTGTCACATTTTTAGAAGGGAATCAGCTGTTGCACAATTTCAGCTTGTCTTGATTATGGGTGAGAAGAATGTCACCATAGTTTCAGAAACTGCCTCGAAGCATTGCAATGTGTTTTTTTATCCTCCTTTGTCACTTCCTATCTTTCTGAATAAGCTGCTTCCTGCTACCCCAGAACGGTCAGTGCCACCCCTTAATTTACAGTTAGGAATGCAGACACGAGGGAAGGCAAGGGGATGAAATATGGTGTCAAGTTTGTATCTGCTCACATTTCACACACTAAGGAGACAAGCCCCTTTGGCCAGTTGCCATGGGGAATTTTCTTGCAGAAGTAAATAAGTCAGAACAGAAAGAACTCAGATTCATACTACCCCAGCTGCAGAATGTCATTAAGTCTCAAAGGGTGCTATGTGCATTGTGTGAAAGGAATTTTGTAATCTGGCTGTAACTGTAGTTGCAAAACTATGCTTGAGTTTAAACCTTTATTTTGAACTTTTAATTATTGGCTTCTTGCATTCTGATTAAAGCACACATTGCCTTATAAATAGTTTCTATTTTTAAACCAGAAAAAGGTTTAGATTAAACGTTTCAATAGCAGATGAGTGGTTGATTTTGTTTTGTTTTCTTGTTTCTTCCCATGCCAACTTTGATCTAATCTCCATTTCCTAATCCAATTTTTAAGGATGCTTGAAAAGGGAATTAAATCTGCTAGGGCATTCAAAATATCCTGTAGATGGCTTTTCATTTTAAAGTGTCATTCATTATCCAACTTTCTGATCCCAGTAATCTTCAGAATCTTGGGAATAGGAGGGGCTGTTTTCTTTCTCCCTCCACCCATTTTTTTTTTTTTTTTCCTTAAAATGTCTAAGAAGAGAAAGCGCAGCCACCTCCCTTCCACTAGCAGTTTTTTTTGTAGCTCAGTAGTGTGAGTTACATGAATGTGGCATCTGTGAAGTTGGTCCTGGTATACATGGGAGGAGGCTCATGCTGTGGCTTCATAGTTCCAGAGGACAAAATAGCTTCTGTTTTGGTGGGGTGTCCTGTAGTGCTAGTCCCTTTTCTCTGATTTGGTGAAGGAATGGCGAACATGTATGCCTTTAGCACTAATTTTTGCAATAAAACCCATCACCTGGATGAAACAAATGTCTACTAGAAATAGGCATTTTTAAAGTTGTCATTTTATCAGTTTCTATGTCTCTGGAGTAATATAGAATGGCACACCTTACATTACAGCTTTCCTTTAAGTGGTTTGGATGTTCCTGTGGCAGTAGGTGCCATGAATAGCCTGGGGAAAGGTTGATGCCTGCAGAGCTGCAGTCATTAAACCATGGGTTCATACAGAGCTTTAGTGCATCGAGCAGCCCACGCAAGGCTGGTTTAACCAAGGTGGTCTCTGAACCAACTGATCACTAAGACTGCTGTAGTGACAGCAGGGTGCTTGGATGGCAGCAGGGCAGGGGATGTGTCTGCTGACCAAAGCCCAGGGACCTGGGCCCACATGGCTCCCACAAACCTTCCTCTAGCAGAACGTTATTGCTGTCAGGTCTGCCTTAGACTCATCATGTCAGAGGAACCAAGGCTTGGCTTCATCACATGCTCCCAGGCTCATGTCCCCCATCTATAATGACATCTCTTTAGCAAAAACTTCAACCTAGGCTTTAAATTGCTTTGTACTTTGTGGTCAGTCGGTAAAATTCAGGCCAGAACCTGCCAGCTCCTAAGCATCCCATGTGATGCTCACTGGCTCTGTCAAACCTTCCCTGCTACCCAGGGAAAGGGAGGTTAGAAATAAAAATACCACCTGGGTGGGAGGGAGAGCACACGTGTGTGTTTGTGTCATCGCCCATTAGCTCCCCAAGCTGCAGTTTGGTGGAACGTGTACCGAGCAGTACGCCAGGAGACAGTACATCCTGCTCCCAGCTCTTTCCCCCGACTATTTTTGTGCTCTCCACAACTGTTATTAAGCAAGACCACAGAGTATTTTTACAGCATGAGCAGAAGAGGTCTATGCTGCATTTTAGGGCTGGGAACCATCAATAACCCACGCTGAAATATAGCGATATGTAATGTCTTTATGCAATCCGGAGAACACATCCTGGGATAAAAAGGAATTTGGATGTTGGTAATATTTTGCAATGTTTGATCAAACAGATTAGTTTGCCTTTGGATCCACCTCTTCTCCTTGTTTCGTTTAAAATGCTTCCTATAAAGTTTTTAAAGGGTTTATTATCAGCGTTTCTGATAACAGACTTTTTATTTTACTTTGGTTTTGGTGCAACAGGAGTTGCATGGGACATCCTAGACAGGGCACAAAGCAGTAATACAATAGATTGTTCTACCTAGGCTAATAGAGCCAAGCAAATGGAAATCTTCTGACCTCAGCATGGTCTGTCTGGACTGGGCTTGGATCTCTGCTCTCCTGAGAGTCTCTGCAATGTCATCCTTATTAGAGCTGACAAGCCAAAATATTTCTTCTGGATTTAATTGCTCTTACTATAATACTGGACACTTGTAAAATTGACGAATTTTAAGAATGCTTTTTCCCAAAATTTGAGCCAGTGTTACATTTGCACCACTGTCTCCTTGGTTTGTTTTCTAAAGAACTTAATTTTTTTTATGCTTAAAATGCATGGCTCTGTATATTGCATATTTCAGCAGGATCTGCTGAATTTTAAAGTTAGAAATTTCTATCCTGTGTTATTTCCTATGCACAACTATTGAAGCTCAGTTAGAAACTTTTTTTTCATTTTTGTATTCCATTTAAGCAACATTTTGAAGTTTTGATGCCTAGTTTAAACCCTTTGGATGACATTAAGTAACTGCATTTACGAAACTCAAAATTTTGAAGTATTACATTTCAACAGGGAGATTAGGACAAGGTGGGATAGGTGGGTCAGTGCAGTTTGTAGCTTAAGAAGGAGGCAGCTGAAAACAAGAATTTCTGTGCCTGTTTTTCATGCTGTGGCAGTCCCTCTATGGAAATTTCTTGGCCTGTTTAGATCTGGAATACATATAGAAGACAGACTGCTGCCTCCTTTTGAGGATCTAACAGTCAAATTTCTCTTTTTTTTTTTTTTGTGATATCAAGGTGATATCAGAGTAAGTGATAGGAAAATTTGGGCTTTCATTCCTCAGTTTTTTTAGTCTCAGGCCCTTTTGAGTTGTACTCTTGTTTTACACTGGGGACTACTGTCAATTAAAGCCCAAGATTTGGAAGAAGAGGGGTGGAGGGAAAGAAGGAACTAAATTATCTCTGAGTTATTTGAGTACACTTTTAAAACATGGAGTAAGCACAAAGAGAAAGGAAGTTAATGACCTATTTTTGTGAGATGAGGCAGACAGTAGATTTTTGAGGAGTGGAGCTGAAATGCCCCGTAGCAGACAAAGTTATTGCTGAAGAGCCCTGCTTCCTCTTTTGATATTAACTTATCCCATTTTAAGAGTTTTTTTCGTGGGTTTTCAATGCGGCAGCTCATGCAGAGTTAACAAAACCAAGTTAAAATTTCCCCTCATGTTTATGATGGATGAAAGCGTAGCGTGTCAGGGCTGTGGGGGCAGAGGTGGCTGGATGAGAGCCCTTGGGAACAGGCAGCTGGGGGTGGTGAGACCACCACCGTGCCCACGGCACTGCTGGCCCCACGGGGCTGGGCTGGGCCCGGGTGTTTCACTCCTGTCATTCAAAGTGAGTCACATTGCTGTGGTGTCATTTGGCTGAGCTGCTTCAGCTGCTGGGTTGAGTATTTATGCACAGACGAGTATGTGTGTGTGAGTGCAGGAAGTTAGGGAGCAACTGCAGAGTGGGTCAGCTGGCAGATGCAGGGCGAGGCAGGGGCTGGGCTGAGCATCACCCAGGTGTGGGAGCAGGGTGTCTGTTTAGCTTCCTAGGATTGCACAAATGCATGAGCATGAAGAAATTTTGTCCAAAACTTTCAGGTTCTTCTTTGACCCTTTCTGTAAGATGCAGGATTCTGAAATCCCGCTTTTTGTCATGCCTTGGTTTTCTTCTCTAAGGAAGAAATACTCTTGGAGGTGTATGAATGAAAGTCTTGACCCATGCCCCACTCCTTCTCTGGAGTGTGGCTGGGGGCAAGGACCTTCTTCCTCAGGAGGTAGACAGCTCTGCTCTATGCCCTCTCCACGTTTAACACAGGAGTAGGAATAGCAAATTCTCTTTAGCAAAGTCTCTTCTGCTTTCCTTTGCAGCTACACCCTTTTGCCTTTCTTGCTGGAGGAGCAAGCCTCAGCCCCTTTGCAGAAATCTGCAGCCTTGCCAGGCTCCCCTCTTTCTCCCTCCATCACCTGCCCAGTGCTGCTGCCAAACTTCTGTCATCCTTGCAGAGAGAACGAGTTTTTTTTTTTTCACTGAAGCAGCAGATTTGGGTTTTGCCTGCACACCCATAATGGTTGCTCTGGCTCTACTCCTGTCCTGGGTGCGCTTCAGAATTTCTGCAGGCTCCCCATGTGGTGCCAGCTCCATGGGTGGCCTGGAGAAGACGGGTCAGTGTGGGAGTGAGGAGGGCTGCTTGTGCATTGCTAGGAAAGGTCCTGACCGTGGTGGGTAAGGCCCTGTGGGGAAAGTGTCATCTGCCAGCAGATTCTCAGTGCAGTCTCATGCTTGGGGCAGTGCAATGCAGAGTCCAGAGAGTGGGGATGGGATTTAACACTGACTTTTTCTGCCTTGGCTTGGACTGTCTCTCCTTTGCTCCTTGCAGTCTTCACTGCCAATTTTGAGACCTTGAGGTTTTTTTGTCAGTTGAGAAAATCAGGGCTAATTTAGGCAGATCTTTTGTGTTAGCACTACTCAGGATGTGTTTTGCTGAATGACACTGGTTTTTTTTTACCTCCACCAGGCTTTCTCTTTCACAGATGTGAAACCTTTCGCTGTCCCTTTCAAGAAATGCTGCAGTGTTATTCAGAGTTGTTAGATTAACTGTTGTGAGTAAGGATTTTTGATGTGATGCCTCAATATGGATTTGACAACATCCAACAACTCGTGATAACAGTTGCACACAATCCAAAGCGGCTCATTATATTGGCTGGGAAAGAAAGAGTGGTGGTGGTGTTGTCTTGCTTTTCCTGCACCCCAGGAATTAAAGAAACTGGAAAGAGGCTGTATGGATTTTATATAACAAGTTAATGTTTTAAACATTTCTCTGTTTGTCTGGAATATGAGCTACCAGTACTTTTGTTGTTGCTGTTGCTACGTTACATACAAGTGTTTCTATATGAAGTGACACCCTTAAAAAAAGCCTCCACTGTTTTGAAAGATTTTGCTGAATCTTGTTTTCTCTTTTTCAAAACTTTTTTTTTAATCCTGCTCCCCTCTTTCCTCCCTGCTCTTCCTCCCCAGAACAAAGGGAGATCATAGAAAATTATTCTGTGACAGTAAGTCTAGAAACAGCAAATGATGATAAAGAAAAAACACAAATGTTTGGTTTTGGTTAGGGCTGATTGGGATTGCTCTGATGTGTTGTAATTTTTGTGCACCCATCTTTACACAGATGCCTCATTCAGCAGGGTGCATTTTTCATTGTGCATGCTGATCTCGTCAATGCATGCCAGACCTCTGAAAAGTGCCACAGTTTTTACTCCATAACAGCACGTGAGTTCTAAGTAGTTCAACTTTTAGGGAATATTTTTGTTCATGTTGACCGTGGAGAAGTCACTGCTGTTGCAAGTAAGGGCTGCCTGTTTTAATATGGGGGAGTATTGGTTAGGGTGGCTAAAAGATCTGAAGATATTTCTGAAGCAAGTGAACCAAGTTTTGTCCTGGCTAAACCCACATAACTTCACAGCATTAGTGCTGCAGGAGCAGAGAGCCTGCAAGCAGCAGGTCCCTGTCAGGGGGAACAGCAGAGCCAGCCAGAGGAGACAGAGAGCTCAAAGCATCTTTTCCTCCAGGCACCCACTCTCCCAACGGGACTCTGAGCTTTTTCCACCTTATCTTCCAAAAGGTCTGCTGCTAAATGCGGCAATATTCCTGAATATGTGCCTGCTAAAAATATTGTGAAAAGTGTGAGAGATGGCCAGGTGATCTGGGCAGTGTCACTGACACACTTTGGAGAATGAGCTTGGGGGGAACAAAAGCAGGGTGCTGGCTCTCTTAACAGGACTGAATTTGTTTTTCCATAGCCCTCTGAAATCCTTCTGGGCAGAGGCTTTTAATTGTGATGTGCTTTGGAGGAAACTTAAAGCAACTTATGGTTACGTTACATTATAGGTTCAAACAGGATATGTATCAAATACCTAGAAGGAAATATGACTATTTTGGATGGCAGGGCAGCCCAGATTTTGCATAGAAATGCCATTTCAAAGCTCCACGGCAGACACAACAGTTTTCCTGAAATAATACCAGCAGTAATCCCTTCAAATATCCCCAAGTGTATTGGCTCACGCATGTTTTAAAATTCTTTCTCAGTTTTGTTATAAAAACTTGCATATTTCTCTCCCCTTCACCATATGAAAATCTTCTAAGAATTTTTTATGAGCTTTTGTAGACTTCAGAATAAGCCCTCTTTCCCCTCCCCTTCCTTACCTTCTAATCCAATTTAGTCAGATAGTTACTTCAAATCCCTTGGAGGCCTGTAGTTTGTTCATTCTCCCACAGTGCTGAGATTTCCCTCCAGCCCAGCTGGCAGGAGTTTTTAGAAATAACAATATCTCAGGGGGAAGGAGCTGAAGATTGAATGGGGTCTTTTGTCCAGGTCTCTATGAAGCCAGATTAATTATGCATTGCAGAACACAGTTTAAAGCTCTGAATTAGGTCCTCATTGCAATGAAAGGAGAGCACAGGCTTGAAAACTGAAAGAATTCCCATTTCTATCAGAGGGACAGACATATAATGACTGAAAGCAGGAAGAATTTTTGAAAATTGCAATTAAACAGTATTTTGTATTTATCACTCAGTAGCAGTTGTCTTAAGCGTTTACAAAAGTGATTCTTTGACATTTTTTCACATGATCACTCCATAGGTGGCTGGACTTTGAGGATTTTCAAGTCTTTTCTGTGTTACTAGGCTACTCTTGAAAGTACTTGTGCTTTGATGAATGAGAGGGGTTTTTTTTTGGCCAGCACTTACCTGAATAGAGGTCTTTAAAACCTCAGCAGTACAATTAGCAGTTGGTCAGATGATACTGATGGTACAGGAAAAAAGCGAATGGTTTTCTCCTTTACTTCTGGGGATTTTCTAAAGCTGCCTGACCCAGTGTGATGTGCAATAACAACATTTTTCTTGGTTTTCTAATGCACTTTAATTCCAGTTTGAGGAAAGTAAAACTCTTTCGTGGATAATAAGTCCATAATGCTATACAGCTGCCAAATAAAAAGTTGTCCACAGGCATTTGTATTCATAAGGGCTCTTTCTGTCAGGGTGGGAGATTGTGTTTTGATAGGGGACTGGGGCCAAAAGAGGGATAAGGAAAAGGTTAGCTATGAAACCTCTTACTCTAGAAAATCTTAGTACTTTTAGATATGAACAAAATGGGATGGATGGAGTGTGAGCAAAATAGATTTGTTATTTTCCTTTTTATCATCTCCTTGAAATCCCATGTATGGAATAATATGCTGCAAAATAACTCTGTCATAATGAACTCTGCAGTTCAATAATTTTATTTAAAGATTACAAACTGTAAACATCCAAAGAGGTAGCCAAATGCATACTTAGAAAGATAGCAGTATTTTGGGGCTGAGTAAATAATTTACTGAATCACACTAGAAAATCTATAAGTAGAAGCTTAGTGTGGAAGTAATTTGATACAAATATTATGCAGGAGAAGCATTTTTACAGAGTAAGCACACATTAATGAAAATTAATAAAGTGTTTGGTCAGTATTTAGGGCACTCGGTTCATCCTAGATTGTCTCCATGTTGCTTCTCTAGACGTGCAGAGAGTTAATTGAGAGCTGTGTTGACCAAAAGCAATTGCTGCTGGCAGGGAGCGGTGGAATGGGCACCTTTGGCAATGGTCTCCTCTAGTTTGCCATGGAGAGGGCAGAGTGAACGTGGCTGTGGAAGAACAGTTCCCAGCTGGTGTGCAGTTATGGAGAAGCTGCCTCCAACTGGCCTAATCCAGAGTCACGTCAAGTTGCTCTACTTTATGGTGTCAGGATGGGGCTGGTTGAGAGAGAGTGAGAAGTGCGCTGTAACGTCTTGCAAAGCCACATCCAAGGGGTTTACCTCGTACCTCTGCTTCTCTTTGGGTCTGCTTCGCTCTTTTGCAACAAGAGCTGAAGAGCCTTGTTTTTCTTCTCTCTTTGCTTGTCCTGGAATGAACCAGCTGGAGTAATTAGTGCTTCCCAAGTTTTTTCCAAAACTCAAATTGAAATAAGGTTTCTGTGATTTGAAAGAAATGCGAGCGTTTCCTATCGTCATTTTGTTTGCAAGCATCTGTGCCAAGGAAGGATGGGAATAGCTCCCACTGACTTGAAGTGCTTGGTGAATAAATGCTCCAGAGCAGGTAGTGGCAAGGCTGGAAATACCCATGTCTGCAGCAGTGGTCTAGCTCTTAATATCTGCTATTTGAACCTTCTCATCACAGGTTTTGGATCACACACCAAGTCTGTGCAGGTGGTCTCTAGAAAATAAGAACAAAAGTCAGGTTTGCCTGTAACTTGCAGAGTAACAGTAGGGCTCACCACACTACTTACAATGCTGTGTGCAAGAAATCTTTTCCATGTCACTGATCTTGCAACAAAAACAAAAATTCTTTCGAAGGTAAGAACACACGGACAGCTAGAGCTGTCCAGAACCTTTCCCAACAAAACATCTTCATTATAAAGCTGAACAGAATGAAACAAAATGTATGGCAAAGTGTCAGCTTTGATCTGCCAGTAGAGGTGAAAAAGGCTTGCCAAGGAAATGTGCCTCTTAAGGAAACCCTTCAAATTGTCTGCAACACAGCCTACCTCATGCCAGTCTGCTTGGGAGCCGCTGTAGCTAAGAACCTGAGAGCCTCACTTGGAGCCAGGAGGTCTCAGGGCTTCCAGGTCTCTGTTGGTGAGTCTGCAGGCTTGGGCTTAACTTCCTGGGGCCACAGGATAGCTGGGCTCCCAGCCCCTGGACTGAGAGCAAAAGAAAGGATTTCACAGTCTTCCAGAAGAGAGTGTTGCTTGGTGAATCTCAATTTGAAAGTCCGTGCATGAGAGAAGCATTTTCATTGAAATAAAATAAAAATAAATGTATTAATCCTTCTGCCTTGAACTTAACATTAATAAAAACTGGAAAGATAATGAAGTTAATGCCAGGGCTAGGAGTGCAGTGTCAGATTTTCACCTCTGGATGCCCATTGTCTAAACATTCTGAACAATCCTGTCAAAAGGATCAAGTGATTATATTTAATTTATTTAATTCCTTTCCTCCTCAGACTTCAACTCTTACACATTTGGAGAAATTTAGAGTTTTTCCAGCAGAAGATCAAACATATTTTAGGGTTCATAAAAATATTACTTAAAAAATTTAACTGTTTACTTTTGACAATCCTGTTTATCTAGTTTGAATTTCTGTTCAGACATTTTTCTGTCATTCTTCTCATTGTCCAATGAAGAGAAAAAATAAGTAGAGAAACCCCTTTAATGTCTGAAAGTGACCAATGTAAATCCTTAATATCAATAATTTTATTATAAAAGGTGAAGACAAGAATTCTGTTCATTAAAATACATGAACTTAAAAGCAGCAGACCAGCACTATCATGATGACTGATACATGGTTGTCTCTGTTAGCGGGAGATAAGGAAAGTTTTTAATCCTAGTTGTTTTTTTCCTCCTCTTGCTAAATGGGCCTTGAAGTTATTTTCCTGAGCCCTACCGGGACAGTTTTAGGTGATCTAAAAATGCCGAATTTTGTCTACTTTTACTGTAAAATCTGGGATCTCAACACTTGAAAAGCTGACATATCCCTATGTGTGGAAGTAGAGGCTCAGCTGCAGTTCAGCAGTTTTGGCCTGAATAATCCTTGTGTCTTAGCTGGAGTATTTGCTTTCATGTCAAGAACCATGCTGCCGCCACTCAAACCTTTCAGGGTTTTGTTTTTTTGAGCTGAGAAACTTTTATGCATTTTGCTCTTGCTGGATTAGTTTAGTTTCTGAGTTCTGCATATGTGCAGTTGTAAAGAAATCAAATATTACAGCTGGAAACTGTGAGATCAGCCTTGTCACTGCTCCGGCCTCCCATTTACTGTGAAAACAAACACAGTTCTCTTCTCATGTCTGCCAGCAGGAAGGGGGTGGGGAGGCAGGCAGAAAGGCAGAGGAAAGTTTTTCTTCAAAAAGGAAGAAGGTCAACTATTTTGGGAAACCAAAAGCTCTCAGCAATTAGAAGAATTCTTTTCTGTGCTCTGTGATTAGAGAAGTCTGCAGGCAAGCAGTAATTGCTGTAAACAGTAGAGCCTTGCAGACGGACGAGAGGTAAATGCATCCCTTTGCAGAAACATGTCTTTGCAGAGGATGGAGTGGGTAATGCAACACATTTTGCTGTGCCAACAGTTAAATTATAACACAGGGTCTATAAATCTCTGTGCTGGCTAAATCAGCTCTTCAGGTACAGTCAGTCAGCTGATGTGCTGAAGGCAAGGACTGCGTGACTGATTTCTACCCCCTGTGTCTGACGTCTCTGTGGGACTCACTGTGTTTCTTAAGGCTGTATCCACCTAAGTTAGGGAAAGAAACAGACCTTGGAGAAATTCTTAGCCACAAGATGCAAAACAATGAAAAATTTTAATTCAAAACTTTAAAAAACTAAACTCTAAAGCTGGGAAGTGCTGTGATTGCCTGAAGAAACTGCTGAATAACTTTTTAATGTGGCTTTGTTTTGGAGCCCTTGAGCTAGCCCCACATGTCTTACCATGAATTCAGTGTCTCTGCACTCTTCTGGCAAGCAGACCCTCAAAGGAGTCCATACAGAAAATTGCAAACATGTTCCTCATTACTCTCTTGAATGTGTTTGTGAGTATCCTTAATTCCTTTAGGTTTCGTCTCTTTCCAATCAATAGTTAGAAAACTAGTACAGGGTAGAATCTGAAAAGCATATTTTTGAAATGACCTATTAAGTCCTCTAGTCTTCTGTTCTGCTAGTTTTCATGAAATGAAAATTCCCTCATATTTTTTAAGACGTTTTCCCAATGCCTGATACTTTTTGTTCAATAACTTTTTTCTCTATAGATATATTACTTTTCTCTGCCTACAGCTGCAATTTTCTCCCTTCATTCTTGGTGTTTACATTGCAAATACTATCAGACTGCTTGTTTACAGTCCTTTCTCTGAGAGCTCTTAAATGTGCTATAAATGCGTTAATACAGAAAGTTAAAGTAGTAATCTATTATAAAGCATTTCTTGGCTCAGAAACTTCCCTGGTTTTCATCATATGGTTGTGGTAATCTGATGCTCAGCTGACTGTAGTGTTCCATGTAGGCTCATATGGGAACTGTATTAACTGTTAAAATGTCCAGTCTGCACTGTCTGCAGATGCATATGTGCATTCAACACAGAGTTGTATTGATCTTTGCAGCTGTGTTGCAAGCTGTTGGTTATTGGCTGTCTGCAATCCCTCCTAGGTGTCCTTTGTTCTTCGTTCCTTGAATTTTTAATCTGATTGTGGACATTTGTAAGGACATTCTTCCAGATGGAGTCAACCTTTGCTCAGTCTTCTAGTGGCTGTGCCTCTTTTTTGTTCAGCAGTATCTGTGGAAAGCATGTTTCCACTTGTCCACATCCTTTGGGAAGAACTGTAAAACAGAACGGATTTGGCTGTCTTTCTTTCCACACTTTCAATGAGGGTTTAGCAGAATACCAAGTGAAGAGATTCAGATCACGTTGCTCAAAGTACCTTTCCACTGGTTGCCAGAGCTGGGTGCCTCCATGTAGGCACATCCTGGAAGGCACAGTCCACAACACCAGTAGGGAGGTCACAGCCTTTGTCTTCATTGGAGCTTCTCCTGCAGCATTCATGATTTTCTCAGCCACTGGAGTAACTATTTCCTTTCTCCATCTTGAAGATAAAATAATTCCTAATTGAGCTTTGTGCTGTCCTCTCCATTTCCCTGCAGTATCGTGCCTGTTCACTGGCTTTACAGGCAGCTACTGCTGTATTTGGAGAGGAACACAGTGAGGAAATGCCAGAAAGAATCCTGAGAGGAAGATCCTTTCCTAGTGTTGGATGTGCACAGCCTTCTCAGGCCATATCTGTAGTAGCCTTTTCTTCCCCAATTCCCATTGTTATAATCACCATTTCTGTTTCAGACATGGTGTTAAGTGAAAGATTTCTTTTGCTACTGGTTTTGTTCTAACATTTCCAATCTTTTCAGACCATGTTGAGATATCATTTGCAGCATCACTGTGTTAAAAGTTATTTTTATACTTTATTGCTTTCATTAAATATTTAAACATATATGGTATTTAAAATTTTATTTTATTTTTATTAAAAATTCATGTGTCTTCTGTAGCATTTTGTTGCCAATAGTAACATGGAATGGAAGGGGAAAAAGGTGTATTTGGGAGATCTGGTGTGTCCATCTTCTGAGATGGCTGTTTCATTTCTGCCAGGTCTCCTTGAGATCACATACCCTCATTGCAGAGAGTTAGAATACTTTGAGTGCTACGGGGAGGGAAAGAGGAGGGGGAGATTTTGGCCAACAGTCAGAGACTTGCCTCAAGTCTTTCATCTGACAGTGCTTGTGCCTCTCCTGTGCTGATCACAAGATCATTAGATTATCTAGGAAGACAATTAATGAGGCTGATACTAGCCACAAAATTTTCTGTCACGTGTTGAGATTACGGTGCATTTGTTAATTCCTACATAACGAGTTTAAATTGCCAGTTCATTGGGATGCATGATTATTCTTCTTTGAGTTAATTCTCTTATTTTTTGGGTCTCTCTGTGATGGGACTAATACTTTTTGTATCTAGGAGTACTAATGAAAAGAGTACTGTGCTGGAGGACTAGGAGTACTACTGGAAGGTCTTGGAGAAGATCTAGCCAAAGGTTTAAAAATGGCTATTACTATAACCCAAAACATTTATTCTTTCATTGCTCATCATCTCTTCTCAGATGTCATCCAATGAATGCAGTATGACACATCAAAAAAACCCAGTGAAGCTGTCCAACAAATATTTGTTCACAGTAGGTGCATGATTCACGAGGTGGTGTTCTGCCAGCATATGGACATGGTTTTTTGTCCTGTTTATTAACTACTTGGAATCTTGTAAACTTCTCTAATATTGCAGTTCTGTAGTGTTTATCTTGGAGAATACAGGTTTTCATTTATTTTAGATGCTCTAAACAATGTAATGTCATGAATCACTATGCCGTAGGGACCGGTATAGTTAATGTTTTTAATAGAAGTCACTGACATCCATAAGTTTTTTTCTCACTAATGGGTGGAGATTTAGTGTGGGTTTTCTTACCACGGCCTAGGAAGGTTCATGGTGTAAGTCTAAGCCCACTCCTAAGTGGAGTTCCAATTAGTAAAGGTAAAATGCATTTCACCTACACTTAAAGGTCTAAATTTGACTTTAGATGCCCATGAGTCATTTTCTTTTTTAGCTTTCTTTTTTCATTAGTAGAAAAAGCCTGTGTCCAGGGAGTGATTCATCTGAACTATGTAAACTACCTAAAATTAGGATGAGATAATTCATCTCTGGTAGCCCCTAATTTTTTTCTGATGAATAGGGTGAAGGAATCCTAGATGAGATTTAGAGGCTATACCCATACACAGGTAAAAGCAGATGGGATGAATCTTGCTAATAAAGACAGCTGTAGCATTCAAA
Organism: Pachycephala philippinensis; assembly: GCA_013397055.1. Taxonomy (NCBI): domain Eukaryota; kingdom Metazoa; phylum Chordata; class Aves; order Passeriformes; genus Pachycephala; species Pachycephala philippinensis. The sequence goes on along the minus strand of VWZT01012863.1, from coordinate 210,030 downwards.
CAAATATCAACTCTACTACTCAAATACCTTCTACTGCTCTGACATGGAGTGAGACTTAAAGACAAATGAACTGATATATACCACTGACATGCTTTTTAGCACATATTTCTGAGGAATGTAGAAGGATTTCATTAAAGCTATGGACCTGAATGAAAGAGAAGTCTTCTTGATTCAAAAAAAGTATAAGGATAACTGTGCCTTATAACTCATTGACTAGTTGTACAAGTCAATGTACAAAATCACTGTGATTGACTTGGAATGTAGATTAATGTAGGGCCACAAGTCTGGTGATAGTTCTTGTATTGCTACTTTCTGAATGTGCAGAAACTTCAGTTTAGAAGATATTCTAGGGAAAATCTTCTGTTTTAGAAAACGAGACTGCAACTTCACCAGGGAATGCAAGGTTTCTGTGCTCTGTCCTGATGAAAATTCTTGCAGTGAACCCTGACTGATGGTGCTGAGAAACTGAGTGGAGCAAACTTCTATTTTCACTACTTTCACTAGTCACCCAGCTTTCCGAAATCCATTCTCTTTTTCGGCTGTAGGGCAAATAGTCTGTGTTTTCTGAAACTGAAGTTAGGCCTTATGAACATGTTCTAATCATGTTTTGATGATTAGGTACTGAAATAAATTATCTTCCTGTGGTGGTTTAGTTTGCATCTTTTACTTTTTGTGAGATAAGAATTAGAAGAAGAGCAAAGCAGGCTCAAAACTTTAAAGAATACAAAGAAGTTTATTACTAACAGAATTAAAGGTAATAAGAAGAATGATAATGATAAAAATTAAAACAAACCCTCCCTTTCCCTCCAGCACCTCCCCCTAATAATCTCCCAACTTGCACAAAGGATAACACATGATTTCAGGTCAGAATTGCAGTTCTTAAGTCTCTTTCATATTTGAAAGAAAAAGAGGTTTCTTCTGCTTCAATGTGGTACTTCAAACTGCCACAGCAATTAAACTTGCCCGGAAATCTGCTGCCATGAAATGTATTTCTCTCATGAATTCTGCAGTCTTCCCACAACTGCTATCATAAGCCACGCATGGGGTGTCTTTTTAAGGATAAAACAAATTCCAGCCTGAAAAATAACAACTCTCTTAAAAGTCTCTTACAGCCCCTAAGTGACCTTCGTGGTCACATTTCTCTTCAGCAGGCTACACATGGAATTCTCTTCCCCCCACGTCTTTGACTGAGAAATAGAACAGTTTGCGACCTTACAGCCTCTTACCACAGCATGCTAGAAGTATTTTTAAGCTGCGCGCGAAAAGACACACCGCCGCCCTCTTTTCAGTCTCCATCTTGGCTCACGTGACTTGCTTTCTCTTTCTCTCTGACCTTGCAGCCTCCATGTCGAAGGGCTGATTTCTTTTCGGGCTTTGTGGTGGAAAGAAAAGCCTCTGCTCCTTTATGCTGCCAGCTGTTCCGACGTCTGCTGCGTCGGTAGTAAGCTGTTCCGGCCCGGCCCGGCCCGGCGGGGGCCCGCGCCACACCACGTGGAGTGGGGGAGGGGAGCCCGTCAGCCCCAGATGGTCTCGGCTACAGTTGCAAGCAGCTATGGCTGTTTCTCAGCTGCTCACGGGCTCCGAGGGGTTCTGCAGCACCCCGGGGGGTGCCGTGCCTCATCCCGAAGAGAGATCGGGAGAGGGCAGGGGCTCGGCCCGGCCCAGCCCGGGCCCGCCACCCCTCCCGGCTCAGGGACCGGAAAAGAAGAGAGAGACTTCCCCTCACCAGTGCCCTTTTATATGCAAAATCGTGAGAAGCGATTGGTCTAAAACCCTGTCCATCAACTCAGCCCCTTCAAACCACCACACTTCCTTCAGTAATAATTTTACAAATGTCCAGGGTCCTGTCTCTCTATGACTGCTGCTGAAGTCAATGCTACCAGTCAGAAAGTGGTTTCTTGCAAAGGGTTTATTTCAGAACTTTTTTTTCACTGTGGTTTATAAGGTCCTAACTTGCTTTCTTACTCATGTGAACTTCTAAGTTGGTTCATTTCTGCTTTCCATAGCAGTACTCTAAAAGCACGAATGGTCTCATTCTCTTCTCACTTCAGATCAATACTGACATGATTTTTGTTTGGTAGTAGTGTCAATGCCGCTAGGCCCAGGAACAGCCTTGTTCAAATTCAGACAAATTCAAGCATACCAGGCAAGATTTCAAGTATTAGCTAACATTATATTGTAACAAATATTGCAGCAAATCAACAATTTCTTCAAAATGTCCTCCAGAACTTGTATTTAGGACTTGAACAATTCGTTGGTGTTTTAGACCGTACACAGTAACTGGTTTTTTGTGTTTTCTTTTGCTTTGCATAGACAACAAAATCTTTGGCAAATAGCTGTTTTATGTAGATTCATAGGCAATTGGCATTATTTTGCAAAGCATGTGCAACATAATGAGTCATTAAGATTTCAAAGTTTAATGCACTGGAGGGAGAAAAGAAAGCAAATTATGTAAGACCTTGGAGCAAAAAACATTTTATTTTGCTTATGGTGTGACGTTCAATGACTGTAAGTTAAGAATCAGGATATCTATTCTTTGCTTATGCAGCTGCTGCTTTTACATGTTTCATTCACAATGTTTTTTCATGAAGCAGCAAGCTGACACTTGCTATGCTTTCTGCTCATTTTTCTCAGAGTTCTAGATTGGAATGACATAGCCTATGAACCATACTTGAATCTGTGAGCTATGTTTGATTTCTGTAGGCATAGGTCCAAAATCAGTATAGCTCTGTGTTGTTTTGATCTGAAAAAATGCAAAGCATTTTTGAAAGAGGTTGGTACCATTAGCCCTATTTTACAGATATAAAAACTGAAGCAGGTCTTGTATAGCCCTGTGACCTACAGTCAGTTAACCACTATTGCCTGGTTTTCACTGGGAACTCATGGAAACAGGACTCATGAGGTTTTTGAAGTGGTTGTGGGATTTGAGGTCTGAGTCATGACAGGCAGTTCTTGTGTTTTGTTTAATTTCTATGGTCTTTCTTATAACTAGATCTTAAACCCATAGCACTTGTCTGCTGTTGCTGTTAGGTTTGGGAAGATGGTCAATGTTTCTGTGCCTCAAAGTGGTATAAATTAATTGATGTTAGCTTCACTGCAAGAATTAAGTAATGTTTTGAGTTACTAAAGTGAAAAGAACCTTGATTATCATTTATCCATCCATGTTTAATATTAGTAACTTTAAGTGCTCTTTTATACTGAAAAAAAGGGAAATTTTCCTCCACATATATATCTTGAGACTTGTTAGACCACATATAAAGCAGAAGTACTTGTGATCCTTGGCTGAGAATTGAAGACTGAATTTTTAAAAACAAACTATACCTGATAACTTTCGCTCCCTTTCATCATTTCATCATTTCAACTTGAGGAAACTAGAATGGACAAACAAACAAAATCCCTGAAATTTAAGGTAAAAACAATTGAAGAAAAAATTCTTCGCAAATGTAAGGTAATTATTTGAAAAGTAATTTTGTCTGATAGAATAATAGGACTTTCTGTTGCTGTTTTGGAAATAACTTTTATATTCTTTAATTTTCATCTTCTTTATTTCAACACACATGATGAAATGCACCAAGATTTACATATGCATATTTTATCAGTCAATCTAATTGTGCTTTGAAGGTTTCTATCTATACACTTTTCCAGTACCTTAAAAATCCTTACTTTAAAATTAAATACATTTTTCCCATATATCCTGACTCCAAGCGTCTGTGTTGAAGTCTGCTGAAAGAAATGGGAATCTTTTCATGGACTGCCATGGATCAAACCTCCCAAAGATACTTTGGCGTAAATTTTGTATTTACTTAGACACAATTATATAAAGATATAAATAAATTCTCATTTTCTTAAAGAATGAGCTGGTTGTTAAGTATACTAGCAACTACACTGGAAACAGAACTATAAGGAAGCACAGTTTGATAGTGTTTTGAGTTCAAGCCTCCATTTTGAGGAGATATTTGGTACAGACATATTACACTAATTCTGATTCTTATTGCAATTTTATTTACATTTATTTCTTCTATTTAAATTTAGCCAAGGAAGTAGATTTTTATTATTTACCTGCTGAAATATATTGACTAATATTTATACATTCATGTGCTGGCATAAAACCCCCAATGAATACAGATTGAAAGAGCTGTCCTGCATTATTTCCTCTTCATGCACTCTAATTTAGATCCCTTAAACACTTGCATGCTCTTATCCATGTGCCTGATTGATTTTAATGATATAAAAGTGGCAGAGTGGCTGCAAATGAAATTCCTCACTCAGGAAGTCACCCAATAATTCTTTCTGTGAAAAATTGCAAAATTTTCCTGAAGAGTGCCTCAAATGATTCCATCAGGACTAAACACATTTCTGGGAGAAAATTTAGGTTTCAAATTTAGGTCTTTACTCTCAAAATTAAGTCAGACAAGCTATTCTGTCAATACTCCATTGTGTTGAATATATTTTGATTGTAAACCCAGTGTTTCTTTTGCACTTGCCAAAGAAATGAAGTTTTTCCAAATGATAATCAAGGAAAAACAGCTTGTTTCAGAGGTATGGGAGGGGCAAAACTATGTTTACTCCTCTATTTTTCTTTTCATCTAGCAAAAGCCAGTGAAGGGGCTTAGAGAAGAGAAGAGTCTCCTTAAGAAAAAAGCAGAGATTGTTGGGGGTGGGGGTGGGGGGGGAGAAGAGATTGAGGGAAAGCACAAAGTGCTGCCATTGGAGGGGGCTGAGACAGCTGAATCAGAGTTATACAGACTTTTCATTATCAGAAACAATTGCTCCAGCAAGAACAGCATGGGACTTCATGAAATGTTTTTGAACTCGGATTCCTGATAGGAGCGCATTACATAACTTGTGCTTTGTGAGCTCTGGCAACCAGCAACCTACAGAAAGACACAGCCAGAAGCAATGTGCTCAGCTGCTTGCTTTTTAAAAAAATATCACCTATATCTGGGCCAAACATTAAGCAGACAAGCCTATCTTTACCCTTCCCCCTTCATCAACAGAAGCCTGGTTTTCATCACAGATTAATAAACGAAACCTTCTATCATTTTACTGTGCTTCCCACAGCCTTTTGCTAGGAGTTAACAATGCTTCGAGTCAACATTGCCATAGTGCTTGAAATGTCTTTGCATGTTTGTTCACTTGAAAGAGTCGTGGCGATGGGATTAGAGAAAGGCTTTTAATCCGTCAATGCGCACAACCTCAAAAACTTTGGGATGGTTTTGATTGCGTTTGGTTTGACAAAAATCTGTTAGGGAACTTGCTTTTTGTCTTCTATAATAACAATAATTTTTTTAAAAAGAACCCATGTTACATATTTAACTGTCTCCCGAAGTGATTATTTGTATCATTTGCTGTTAAGGAAATATGTCTAAGTGCTGAGGAATTCTAATTAAGCAGGCTCAGCTGGAACAAATAGCTGTAGGATTTCACAATACTGTTCTGAAATTATTGGCAGGCCCAGAAGCCAGGGAAATTCTTGAATTTTGGGGTTTTACCATGGTGGACATAGCCACTAAATCTTATTTGTTTTCAAATCAATGGGTTTGTAGACCATGTGATTTCACAATTGCTGTCAGTGGTTGTTCCTCTTTCTTACTTTCTCTTCCATCTGCCCTAAAAAAGATGCAATTTTAGCCAAGCAAGCAGAAACTCTTCCACATTTCTAAGAGAAGTGTTTATGGGACTAAACACCATAGAATTTCCTTGGGTTCAGATGGGTTATTTATGAGAAAAAATTTTGGTTATTTTCCTTGGAGGTAGGGGCAATTCTGCTGAGCCCTTGAGGGGAACCGCATTGTAGGCATTTACTGAATCTGTGAAAATTTAACAGTAAAATCACCTATTAAGTTCTGCTGTAATATATCATTTTCTGTGTAGTAAGCTCATCAAAAAACAAGTTAAAACTTTTCCGTGTTGTGTAACTCTAATTCCCTGTTTATATGGTAAACACTTCTCTGTTTTGCTTTCCAAGGGCCATCATTCCTTGCCTGCCTAATCTACTGTTGCTAACAAAAATGACAGTAACGAACCAGGGAGGAACAGCCTTCTCTGGCCCTTTGTTTTCACTCTGCCCGGTGAACACAGGGTTTTTTTCCCCTTTGCTTTTCCTCTTTTCTCCTTTTCAGAGAAAGGAAACCATTTGTATGTTGCACTAAGGAAAAGTGATTGAAAAGTGGAAGCCCATACTTTTCTCTTCAGCAAGCGGAGATCAGTTTTCAGTCTGATGTTTGGTGAAAGGAAGCTTCAGAGCTGCAGGCCAGCTGCCAGGAATGTCTGATTTCCTTTCCACCCACTCCTATGATCCTCCCTTTTGGCAGTGATTACCGATGACCACAGCTGTCATGCTAGGTCATGGTAAGCTGTCAAGCAAGGTAGTACAAGAGATATACGAGGCCCAGTCCTTGATCTGAAGAACAAGATCTTAAATTGAATCTGGTATCAGCCAGCATGTGAACATACCACAGCAAGAAGCGCTGGGCTGACGTCAACTTGTTGTTCCGGTTCCTTGAGGAGGTGGGCAAGCCGTAGGTGCTTTTCTAACCTTTACACAGCTTGTGATATCCTGAAGCATGAGGAGGGGTAGTAATTTAGTCAGAACAGATGATTGTCAGGAATGGGCAAGTCCTTCCAGCCAGCTGAAATGAGAAATAGCACTTTGCGTGGCTCTCACCCAAAAAGTATGTAATAATACAGGCCAAACTCCGTAATCAGTGATCAGAACAACAGCATTCAGGTGGTTGTGCTGCGTGCAGCACTGTGTGGGTGACCAGCTGTTGACATTATGGATGTGACTGAAAATCACCACAGAACTGCAGACTTCAGAAGATGATGGATACTTTTGTCAGGGACATAACTTCTATAAATAGGACTTGCAGTCTACATAAGGCAGTATTTTGTTAAGCTTCACCTGTTCAGTGCCAAGTGCATAAATGTCTTCTGAAGAGGTAGTATTTTACTACATTTTATGCTGTTATGCTGGCTTCAGAACGCACTTCTTGCTGTAGCATCTGTTCTTCTTCTAGAAGCATATTAAATAACGTGACTAAAATCCATTAGGTGTTTGCTCTGTATGCCTTCCTCCAGAGGGGGAGGCATTCATGATGGAGTGTTTGTTTTTAAAACATAAAATAAAAGGTTGCTTTCTGTTTCCCAGAGAAAAAAATGGTCAACACTAGAGGGACAGAAGGTCATAAACACTGTGATTGTCCATTGTTTTTGTGGGAGTTTATTGCTGCTTTAGGCTGGCACAGCCAAGGAACTTGCCTTCAAAATAGCCTCAGGGTATGTGGATGTAGTTGATACTGATTTCCTTTGGTTCTCATTTAAGATAACAGGGTCTGACACCTGTGGTCTTGATCCAGTTGGAGGATGATCACCTTAGCAAATTCCATGTGAACTTCATTTGGTATGATTTACTTCAGAACAGTAAACATAACTTTGGTCTTTTCCTCGTTGTTCTCAAAAAACACCTATGGCCTTGTAACAAATCTTACATAAAATTAAATTTGACTTTATTAAGCTCTTACACAAGGTTGGTAGAAAATTCCAGGAACCCTCTGGACCAGAGCCAGTTTCTTTACTGATTTCTCCTGGCCAAACAAGGCAACTAATGACTGCTTTCACAAGGCTGGGGAATCCACAGCTACAGCTAAGAGAGGTAAAAAAAATGTCATAAATAAACAAGTCTGTCCACAAACCCTTCCTCAGGAAACCAGCATGGGAAGCACAGACATTTAGAATGACAATCCAGCATGTTTTGCCAAAGAGAGACTTTCCAAAACAGCTGTAGAAATGGTTGCAGTTTCCTTGAACGTCCATTTTAATAGCATTATAGCCTCAACTGTTTATATGTTAATCTAATTGTTTTCTCACTGTCAGCTGTATTTATTGCCATTGTGTAAAGTTGTTAACCTTCATAAGTAACCCTTGAGAGGGAGTGACAGACTTCAACAAACGCTGCTGTCCATGAATCCAGTCACCTTGCAGCCTCTGTCCATTCAGGTACAGTTTTGAGGCTGTGACAGAAGCTGTTGTTCGGTCTCCCTGTGGGATACCACATTTGCTTCATTTGCTCAGAAAGCTTTTCATAACTGTCCCATGTCTGGAGCACTCAGGAGTGAATATGCTTCCTCTCTTTGAATAATGGTTGAACTCCCGGTGGAAGAGGAGGTATTTAAATAACCGTGTTGCCATGTAGAGTATCTCATGATTTCAATCCTCAGAGTCCCTGAGCTATCTGAGCACATATTTATAATCAGCTTGGTGAATGCTCTCTCTGGCTATTTATCAGCTGTGAGCCTGTGTTTCCATTTTACAAGTGCAACCCTATAACTTAAGAATATGGTATGTCCTGTCGTTAGCAGAATTTTTTTATTTTTTTGTCTCCAAGAACAGAAAGTTCCCAGCATAGGACAAACCTTCTTTGTGTAATAAATACACATATACTTTCCTCCCTTTGCTTTGCTGACTTGGATTGTGGGACATAGTTGCTGAGATGCAAAAGGATTTCTGTGTCTGGCCCTCACGGCCATGTTAGAGGGTTTAGCTCCAAATATATTTACAACTGGCAGGACCTGTGTTAATACTGTTGAACTTTTCTACACTCAAAAACCCCAAACTGACTTTTGGAAGCAATCTCTGGCCGATACTAACTAACTTCTGAGCTGTGACTAGGAATAATATGCAATCTGGCGCTCTCCCAAATGCTAGCTGACCCACACTACAGCTGTGTCAGGGCCGCTCCACCACTTTGATAGGAAAGACATTTGACATTGTTTAATCTACAAGGCTATGTGCAGTTCTTAGCCATAAACACGCTCATCTGTGCTGGGTAAAAGGAAGATTCCAGCCCCTTAAGTGAGACTCAGATACCTGAATTTCAGTTCAGGTTGAAAGTTTGCAAGGCTGTCTGTAGTAATCATGGTTTCGGAAACCCCAGAGACACAATTTTGTAAATAATTTCTTTTTAAGTAGTATTTAAAGTATTCAAGTATTCAGAAGTAATACCATTTTGGCAAGACTGAATGTCCTGGCATGGTGAAAGCACCATCAGAAGTCACAAAATAGGCTTCCCTGATTTGATATCTCCTGAAGGGTTGGGTTTGGTAGCTCTGATCATGTTGACAGAGGTGGTTTGAGCACAGAAATGAACAGTTGTGGCTGCTTCCATTTAGGAGTGTGGATAGTGCTGGTGGTGCAACACAGAGCTGTGTGTCAGAGCTGCCACCCAAATATCAGATAAGCTGTATATTTCACCTCAGATAAGAAAAAGTGAGGCTTACCTGGAAGAACTCTGGGGTTTTCTGTTGAGTGAGGTATATATGGATTTCCTAAGGGTGCTGTGGGTGTAAGGTTCTGATTGCCTGTTTCCTTCTGAAGTCTTCTGTCCTCATGCTATAGCTTAAGGTGAATGGTGAGAGTAACACTGGTCTCTTGGAACAAAGAAGCGAGCTTGATCTAGCCATCCTCACCCAAAGGGACATGTGAAGGCCCTGAACACAGAAAGGGTTAATGAGTATTTCCTGTGATGAGTAGTGAGTTTAAAGATCTGTGGCACAGAGAAATGATGATTTCCTGACACAGTTCTCCATTTAGTGTTTCCTTCAGCAGCTTGACCAGCTGAGGCAGCCCCTGGCTGCTGGGAATCCCATCTCCATAGCACCTGTGTGGTCACACAGGAGTTGCCACTGGGGCTGACACTTGCCAGCCTGCTCTGGGAGCTGGGCCCCTGCAGCAAAAATGAGCATGACATTACCATCTGAGTCCCACTGAAACGCAGGCAGCATTGACCCAGGGAAATTGAAGGCAGGTGTCTGGTGTCCTCAGCAGTGCTTTGACCATGAGGCTGTATGTTCCAGGGTATAGCATGTTGCTGCAAATAAAAAGTGGTGCTTTGAATTGACGATGTTTTTGTCTGTCTCAGTTGAACTTGTGCTGACAAACAAGGAAATTCCAGAAAAATGCTGCAGAGACCTTCATGTTCTCCGTCTATTGACCTTGCATGAGAATTACCTACTCCTTGCAGCAAGACTCTGCATTTTACTTGTTTTGTCAGCCAGCCTACCCCTTATAATTGAGCAATATATGCATCTCATATTTATTACTGGGTAACCATCAAACAACAGCTTCAAGACAGGCTTTGGACTAAGACTGCTCTATTGGCCAAAGCTTATATCCTGTTGTCACAAATAACTCCACTGAATATCAGAGAATACTGAATACACACTTTTTGAAGGCTGACTTGTGTTAGATAATCAGAAATAAGAAACAATACTCCATTTCGAAAGCTTAGATTTACAGTTTTAAAACAAGTCTTCCCACTTCCAGAGAAATATTTTATGCAGAGGGAGTCTTAATTAAAAATTGTGCTTAAGAACAACAGAAACTGTTGTGAAATGTGGATTGACTCAGAATTTTTAAGGACATGCTAAAAGATTAAAGAAAAAAACTAACTGTTAAAAGTGCATAGAATTCTACTTGCTTGCTATCCAAATAGGAATTCAACTGAAGTTAAATGGATGTAAATTTCTGTTCAGACTACTTCAGCTGAATCACATTCTATCCTACCTGGGATAGGACATGAACCAGATTTAAGAGAAAATCATTTAACGCTTTGTGAAGAAGAGAATTCCACTAGGGTGAAGGACTGAATTAGAAATGACTGGATTTCTCATGAAGGAGTCATCAGTCATGAAGTTTTATTTTTTGTGAGTGCCCTTAAGAGACCAGGCAGATTTAATCTGCGAGGAGCACTGCTGACTCAGGCTGCTGCGGGAAGGCATTGAAGGACAGCCAGGGAAATCTCTGACCTTCACTTTGCTGCTGACCGTCACTTGGGGTTTTCCTGCCTGCAAAAATGGCACTGGGTTGGGGTAGCTGTGTAGGAAACAGAGACCAGAACCATTGACCTCAGTCTAAGCACAATACAGAAAAAGACAATAAACTCCAGGAGGAATAACACAGAAGCGATTTACCTAGGAGGAAGTGAGAATATTAAATTCTTTCAAGTAACTTCAGGAGGTGTAATAGAGGAAATGTATTGAAAACACACAGAGAGCACATCTGTCTCTAGCCAGGCATTCCTATGACACACAAAAGTGATAGATATCTACTATATAACTAATATTTTACAACTGATTAAACCTGTGTATACTGCGGGATTATTGCAGAGAGTGAGAGACCTTTGTGCAGTCACTCCTCTTTTCAAAAAACATGGCAAGGCCAGATTTTAACAGTGGGCAAGTTACAAATAGTAACTTGCAGAATCACACGCTGAACAGAAAAACCTTGGTTTTTTTCCCATTACAGTATTATATTACATTGACTCTGGTTTCCGTGTACCAGAAGCACGTATCATATCCTTATCATATCCTTAGGTTCTTAGACACAGAGATCAATTAACATATGTCAAGGGTAATTCTTACACTCCAGCTGCACCTGGCTGACTGACAGCACCTACACCTATGGAGAGAACAGAGCAGCAGAATTTAGGAATTGTGTCCTGTTAGAGGAGGAAGATGAAATAATGGAAAGTATTCTCTTTCTCTCCAGTCTGTTGAGATTGATATTTTTATAAATCTTGACCTAGACTAAATTTTCATACATTTTGAACATAAAAAAGTAGAATTTCTGTCTTTTATAAGGTACATATTCATTAAGACGGAAGCTAGAAAACCGTCTTTGGAGTAATTCCTTCTATGACAGAGAGACAAAAAGAACCAACTTGTTCTCCCCATCTCCATGAGCTAAACTGTAACAACACAATTTTATAATTAAAGTGAAAATAAATTTTCACTTTAATAAATCCTTTGTCTTAGTTGATGCCATATTGCAAGGTAATTGCAATCCTTTTTGTTTGTGTGCCTAGGACATTGTGTTCATTCTCAGTGTTGTGAAAGAAAATCCAGTAAAAAATCTATTTTGCAACGTTGAAAGTAGTTCTTCTTATTGCAAGGAAAATAATGAATTTCGTCAAATCAACAGTTATGACTAAGTGGGCCCAAGTACAAGACAAACTGAATAAAATGGTACGGTTGTAAACCACTTAATTTTTTTTTCCCAAAGTACCTCGAGAAAAAGTTTCCTCAGAATGTACCATGTAGCATATGAGTAAAGGAAAAACTTACCTACGACTTATGATTGTGTCTCATCATACCATATTTTAGCACATCATTTCTTTATTCCCTATACTAATGTTATAAGTGACCGAACACATGGAAATATTACTATATCAGTATTTACTTGATGCCAACTGTGTCAAACAATGGCTTGGTAAAAGAATCACTGCTAGGTTTAATGCCGTGTTGGCTAACCAAGAGCGAAAGTGGAGTTTAACATTTTGTTTATTGCTTGTTTGTTTATATCATCAGGGCTGCATGATGTGTTTGGACAGCCTAGTTCTCATTCCCACAATTAAAAGAATTCCTGAGTGCAGGAATACTTCTGGGAAAGCAACAGAATTAGATCAGTAGGGAAGATTTGATTTATGTGAGCTATTGTCTGTCTTATATTGGATGTCTCCAATCTTCTTAATTTAGGAAGATCGGTATATGAAATGCATAGGGATTTTGTAACAAGTGCTTTAGATTCAGGTGCACTGTGGATTTAATTTCTTTAAGCAGTTTGCTGCCCTTCTAATATCTTTAGGGTTGAGTTAGTCTATTTGTAGGATCTAGTAAGGGGTTAAACCTAACTTTCTGAAAATGTGCAGGTCACAAGTGATAGTATGACCAATTGAAAAGTCTTTGGAAGGTTCTCTTCATTAGAGAATATAAAGTTATTTTTCACCTCTGAGTTATCTTGATTCTAAGTCTTCATTCAAATGAATGCCAGCTGGTAGGAATCTTTCTGTAATTGCAGAGTGACATAATAAATAGGGCTGAGAAATTTCTAAAGTTATTCCTGTTCCATTTCAGATGGGCACTCTGGCAGCATTTGCTGTATAAGGGACTCTTCATCAGCTAAAGGCAGACTTGGCTGTAGCAGAGTGGCAGACCTATGGTTATATACTGAGGCTGGAGAACCTTTGGAAAAGTCATGCTCCAGCAGGCCATGTTCCCTACAGTAGGATCTGGGAGGATATGGGGAGAATGTTTGGTGGTGTGTCTGGCTTAAGAAGCCCACAAATCAATATGCAGAAGGAAACTTTGTATGCAGTCAGTTGGTACCTACCTCCAGAAAGAAATGAGAAAGTAGGGGTACATGTCAAGCCTCCTGGCAGTCTTTTGTGTTTGTCTTTCATGCTGTGCAGGTAGAAATATATAACCTTAACATGTTGTTCATATATTTTCAACCTGCTCTGTGTTTCAAATGGTGAATGAAGAACTGTGTTACAGGCAAATTCTGGAGAAGATAAAAACAAGACAAGCAAACACTAGAGGTGAACCAGGCAGAGCATTTTGTATTATGGGCCTGAGAAGCTACTGCAGACACATAGCTGGAGCTGTGGGTTGGGTACTGTGTACATGACCAGCATTTTCAAAGGTTTTTTATTCTTGAAACCACTGGCACAGCTGAACAAACTGGGTGGAGTACATTCAGCTTTATTTTTGATTGTTGTAACTTTTTTCTTTAGATAATCTAAAATTAAATACTTTGTGGATTCTGCAACAAAAACTCAAATAGCTGTGCATGTAAAACAAACCTCCTGGTAAATTGAGCACCCCACTGTCACAGAGCATCACTGGCACTTGCTGTGGGATGTTTGGTCTGCTGACAGACTGGGGCAGGACAGGGAGTGCGTGGGGACTTAGTGGAATACATCTCAAGAGTAACGGCTTATAAAGACTTGCAATAAATAATAAATGCCCAAGGTAATATTCTTTCTAATGAACATTTTAATGGTTTCTTTTCCCCAGTAGGGGACTTTCAGACTTCTTAATAGAGACACAGAATGAACCCTTTGTGCGGCGGCTGTCTCTCTCCATCACTTTTTGTTTTCTTCTCGCCTGTCCCTTATTGCTGGCTGCCACTGCTTCACTCTGCCTCCAGCTGTGAGGGCAAAGTTTACAGTGTCTTCAAAACCTGCTCTTTGTTTTCTTTGGTTGGGGTAAAGCTTGGTGAGGGACAAAGCAAAGTGCCTCCCCTGCCCACTGGAATGCTCTGGGCAGCATTCCTATGCCTCAACCCTCCTCCCTACACCAAGCACGAACTGGGAAGAGAAGAATCCAGCCTGTGCCTGCAGTAAGACACCATCACAGGCTGCCCTGGTGACATTGTGAAATTAGCTGGATAAGTTTTTACACTACCAACCAAGGCAAACTTCAGACATTTTCACATGGAAGCAACGGATCTCCCATGCATCCACGCTCTCTGCATAGCTCATTTTTTCTTTAGACTCTTTGATAGATGCAGGATTCTTTCTTCCCCCCCCCCCCTCAGCGGTTTTTTAGCGTTTTTTTTTCCCCCCCCCCCCCCCCCCAATTTTTCTAAAGTTTTTATGGGCACCCTTCATGATGGAAAACAACTTCATATTCTGCCCTAGTGATTTACCAAACTCCATAATAACAGCAAATGTGAATATTAGTTTCCTATCAAGGTGTTTTGTGTTAAAATTCAGACCTGCTGTGAGATTATGCCTAGCCACCTTTAAATAGTTAAGAACTGTATTTTTAGCTGGAGTTAGAATATTTCCTAAAGGAACCTACAGTCTGGGATGGAGTCCAGATGTACATTTGAGATGGCTAAAATGGAAAGTCCTGATTTTTTATTAGGCATGCCATTCAGAGTGCAAAATGAAGTGTGAGCAAAGAGAGCATGTTGGCATGGCAACAGCAAGTAAAATTTAATGCAACAGGTTTTGATTCTGACCTGCAAAAGAAACTGTTTGTCCTGAGAGACAGTTGTAGCCTATAAAAATTTTAGAAGACAGTAACTCGTCTTCTCTAAAGGCTAGGAACTGGAGAGCTGGATACCTCAGAGTTTTTTAGCTAACAAAAGAATCTAAATATTCTAATGGTTGTTATTCTGACATAGATGTGAAAAAAGGAATTGCTTCAATAATGTATCTATTGCTCACATGATAACCACCTGCAGGCAACCTCTTAAGCACAGAGTCTCTCTGTTATTTTTAATAGGGTATGTAGTATTTGTAAAATTGTAAAACATAATGAGACTAAATACTTTGTAGAAAAATACACAAAGTGTCAATTACTGTGGTTAAAATTTTGGTTTTGGATATTCCCATCTCCTAAATCTATGATGAATCCACAATTACGTTCCCACTACGTGTTACAGCTATATAACCAAAAAGACTGAGGAAAGCAGCAAGTTTGGGAAAGCAAGCTGTTTTCTAGATTAGTTTATTAAGGCTGGAACTAACGGCAGATAGCTTAAACTGCACAACTGATGCCAGGTATTTGATTCTGAAGGATGTGCTCATTTTCCTTTCAAGATTAGCTGCCCTGGATTCCTGAGAGCAGAGCTGGCTGCACAAATCACATTCAAAACGTTTGACTGTCTAATTCCATCTGCAGCCACCTCATCTGTCTCCATAGGAAAAAGCAAATTTACGGGAGCAAAAAGAGGAATGAACTACTTTCCAGTGTTTTTATTCACAGGAAGAAAGAAGCTACTCAAATCTCAAGGGTAACTTTGATCTTCCAGGATTTGCAGTTCAGCCTCTGGACTCAAGATGCTTGTAGAAATTTGGCTAAGCGTGAGGGATGATCTTCCAAAATGAAGAAAAGATTCTAGACATGACTCAGAGACTCACCTTGGAGAGGACTTGGGTCACCCTACTGGAGGCAGCCAAGTGGAGAGTAGGGATCTGTGTGTCTTTTCTGACCTGAGGATTGTTGTACTGTTTCCACCTCACTGTTCACAGGTGTCTTCACAGAAAAGTGGGCAAAGGCATTTGTGCTTGCAAACCACATGTGCACTGCAGGCAATAAAACCTTCCACTGCCCCTGTGAAGTAAAGCTTCTCCAGTCTTCCCTGTGAAGTAAAGCTTTTCTAGTCTTCTGACACACCACACCATGCCCTCACTATAGACAGATTTGAGCAGCTCAAGGCAGAACCAAAGTGTAGCAGCCTTCTTGTTGCTCTGTGACTCTTTGTTGGTCAAAACTTGTATGACCTTTTCACAGCATGAATCCTTTCTATAGTGGACAAACATAATTATAAACCACACAAGGCTTGAGTTTAGTGCATTTCTGACACCGTGACTGCTGGCTGGATTTGGAATCTGCATCCTAGTTAATATAAGCCTATCCTACATTAACAGTCCCTTGGTCTATATATTTAATACTTTATTTCATTTTAAAAGAAAGATGCTTAGAATGCTGCAGTGTGGCAGAAAGCTTTCAGTAGAAGTATGCTTAAAATACATGTTATTTTTTTCATATCTTATTGAGACAAGAAACAACATGAGGGGTGCTGCAAGCAGTGAGCTTCAATGTCTTTTCATGTAGCATGTCGTGACATGAAGTCCTCTCTAACTCCCTTTTATGTGAGTCTTCCTCTTCTGGTCTTGGTGAACCTTTGGGATTTCCAGCTATTGATGAGGGCTTTTTTTCTCAGAAGTATGCATATGTGAAATTTTGCTGTTTAATAACATTGCCTAGAAAATTTCCCATCGCCCGCTGAAATCAATGGAAAGCCAGTCTCTTGGAAAGCTTTTTGCAGTTCTGATATTTTTCTCAGAGGTATATTTTTTTCTTGTTTCAAGTATTTGGAATATAGCAGGAACCACTGGTACCTACACTGGAATAAATTTCATCAGTCCCATGTACTATAAATTGCTGCCTCCTTGAAATTCATCAGGTAGACAGCGCCCTTGGCTTCATCACAGTGGGATGCACCCCAGGAATGCAGTGGCTTAACAATGCATGATAAAAATACTGAGAAGACAATATTCTTCCCTTCTATTTAAAGTATACCATGCAGCACTTCCTTTGGAGGAACAGAGAAGTAATTATCATCATACCACCATTTCCTCAGTGTCTAGATTAACAACAGGTTATGGGAGTCCAGAGCTGGGGAATTTAGCCTTGTTACCATTTATAGGTTCTCTCTGCATCCTATAATATGCTTCCCCATTAGCTAAAAGTGCCATTTCAGGAAATTGCCTTAAGGTTTGGTTTGATTTGGGGTGGGAGTGGGGAAAAAAAGCAGTTGGCCCATTCCACTGTAGCTCCAGACAGTTAGAATGAAGCAGGTATGCAATTTTTTATTGGTCAGTTCTTTTCCAGTTATTGTTCAGTAGGATGCCATCTTCAAGAAGTTCACACAGACCATTGCGTCTTAACCTCTTACAGGTAGACAGTAACAGGGTAAAAAGAGGGAAGGGATGGTAATATATGATCTCATTACAATTTTCTAGTTTTGCTAGTTGCTAAATTTTATTAGACAAAGGCCAGAATATTAACTGTATTAACATTGATTAATCATAGCTACAGGGAAAGATATTTGTCTCTAATTCCCAAGACTGGTAATTATTGTCTCTAATTCACAAGGCTGGTAACTGCACCAAGATTATTTTCCTTTCGTGCTGTCACTGCTCCTGACAGGACAACTCCAATAGAGCAACTGACAATCATGTAGGTCATGTCTAACATGAATATTTCTTAAAGATCTCAGTAGTTTTGATTTGTGGTTTGAGATGTTTCTGTCTCCTGGTCCATATTTATTGAATTTTTAAATTCATACATGTTCAACAAAACAGTCCTGCAGATGAATGTCTTTGGTCTCAATTCCAGTCTCAAGTACAATCACTCTTTTTTTTTTTCCTTTTTTTTTTATTTTCCCCTGTTACTGCAAATTCATTAAGAATATGTCATACTTTTAAAGAAAGTACTTTTAATCCTGAATGAATGAGATTATTGGGTGATAGGAATCTAGCAACTGAAACTCTGGATAAATTTGCAAGTAGAGAACCCTATAATTATCTAATTCCTTGCAGAGATTTCATAAAGTGACACCAGAAGTGAATGGTCAGCAAGGGCCTCATGCTTTGTGTATGAAAGCCAATTTTTTTTTTTACTTGAGCTATTTAATATAAATCTGGAATAACTCAATTTTAAATTAGATTAGCCAGAAGAAAATCTTTCCCTAAACAACTTGTGAAATTCTATATTCCACTTGTTTTTAAGCATAATTTCAAAAGTGAAGATGCTTTTCCAGCAATGTTTTGCACATAACCATCTGTGAACAGAAAACTTCAGTAATATTCTTGAGCAAATACATTAGATCCTGTAAATACTGATCTACAAATTGATTTATATTCTCATGTGGCTCATTAAAACAATAAATTTTTACGGTTTTTTTCCCCCTCCTATTAATGCAGATACTGCCCCACACCCAGACATAGAATGACTATAGTAACCATTGTTAGGATTAGTGAGGATTTTGTTTTAATTGTTATGTGCAGAGTTGAAGCAAGAGTTGTTTATGTATATTGCACATTTGTTTTTTTTTTTTTGCATAAAATCTAATAATTCAACCTCTTTATTTTCAAGGGTAATTCTATCCGATTCTTACATCTGAATGCCTCCTGGTCTTCCACGTGACTTGTCATCAGATAAAAAGTAGATCATCTATTTTACCAGTAAATCTGATCAGGGATGTTGTGCCACTTCATTTTTAACTCAATTTTAATTTGACAGATGTGTATTTAGATAGCCTATATCATCTGACTGATGCACAAAACTTACTCCTCCAAAGAAACCATGTGTCTTCTGCACCTTTTCCATCTCATTTATGTGTATGTACAGATAGGGCTGGCTATTCAAAAGATATTAATATGAAAATGATGACAATTTATTTTATAATCAGAACAGGGCATGACTGGAGCAAATCAAGTATGCTCCAAAGACTGTGTGCCAGACCTCCTTGTCAAGAGCAGGTGGCTGAAGAGTCAACAATATGGCATAAGAGCTTTGAGTGTGATCCGAGTGAGCATAACTGATTCACCAGCACATGGTATCCATATACTTTGTGGGGGCCTTTATTCCACGTTGAGGCATTGAGACATAAATCAGCACACGGGGATGTTTCTACTATGCTGATCAATGAGATACATCATTTATATGAGATGCATGGTTCTGTGCCTACTCAAGACCTCTTACAGATGCTGCCCCCGTAATAGTGAATATTTGAAGAATATGTTTTGCTGACAACAAATTCAAAAGTCGTTTTGATTTTTGCATAAAATTAGTTTGCATGATATTCCATGCCAATATTTGATTGTCAGTTCATACTCAGTGAGAAAATCACCAAAATCCCTCTGAAAAAATTTAAAATGTTCTAAACATTCCTAAGCAAATACAACACAGCATGGACAACGGCAGTATCTAGTAATTTTTTTAATTATGACAAAGTAAACTAACTTCCTGCTCTGATGAGGTAACAGGTCCACAGGTACACAGGAAAGACTAAGACTCCAGCTCATATGTTACTTAAGTTTTGGGACTTTTTGAATGGTCCTCTCACTGGAAAACTAAGGATAGGAAGTCTTGTGAGTAAATGCAAAGCTGGATTAAAAGAGAAACTAGATAATAATGACCTGATTATATTGTTTAATTGAAATATACTGAGGAGTTTCTACAGGGGTTTGTTCTCAATTAAATATTGTTAAATATTCTCATGAATTATCTGAATAAAGGAATAATATTCTATGCAGTAAATTTGCATATGACAGGAGATGGGGGTGGTTCTGAACATGTGGAAAGCAGAATTAGAATCCCAAATGATTTTGACAAATTGGAGACATCATCTGAAAAAAATAGGATTAAGTTCAATAGGGACAAATGCAAAGTGTTAGGCAGAAATAATCTGCACAGATACAGGACGGGGTAACACAATAGACAGCAGTTCTCTGGAAAAGATCTGGGAATGTGAATCAAATTAAACATGAGCTGATGAATTATTAAAAAGGTAAGTGACCAGCTAGTATGTATATGAAAACCAGAATGCAGCCTGCAGAAGTAATCTAGGAATTTATACTGGTAAGGACTCACTTTGGAGCACTGTAGCCAAGGAGAACTTGAAAAATTGAAGTTATTAAGCACTCAGAAAAGAAGATGGAAGGGTCAGGGCAATAATTAAGACGTAAAAGAACCACACTGTTGTAAAGAGGAAAGGTGTAACATGTCCTTTTTGTTCATGGCAGACATAATAAGAAAGAACAAACTAAATTACACGAGGGGACAGTCAGAATAGTTATTAGGAAATCTTTGTAAACATAAACATAGCCAAGCCTGGAGAGATGATGAAGTCACAAGCATTGAGAACATACATGTGAAAGAAGTGACACAAAGATTGATTCTGCCTTGAGGACAAATATAATGACCTTTTAAAGTCCTTTCTAGATCAGCTTCTATAACTTTGTATCAAGACAGAAATAAGTTTTACACCTTTGCTTACCTCAAATTGCATCTAGTTCCATGAAGATATTTAGTGAATCACAGGAAAAATTCCTAGTCAATGAGAGCAATACTTACTTCTGTGCAAGGACTCAGTTTGGTGAAGTTATTGGTTAGCATTCATGCTGTGTGAATTTTGTGAAATTTATATCAACTTATACCAGGAAGTATTTTAAGATCACTATTTCAGGTTAGTACAAGTACAATAAAATAAATTGTAGTTTCTGAAGTGATTTGATCCACTCAGGGAATAAGGGTGAGTATTCAGTAAAGTTAGTTCTTACTCAATTGCCCATGGAAAGTTTTTGGAAAAGAAAGATGACTGAAACACGCCACCTTTATATACACTCCTGCTGTTTGGACTGCAGCTCTCTAGCTCGTGGCTGGAAGAGACCCACAGGGAGCACTGTGTTCTGTGCACTGCTGTGTGCCGTGTCCATGATCTGAACTTCAGCATTGCTCCCTGCAGAACGGGAGACATGAGTTGTACAAAGCCAGCACACTGACTTGTCACCTGGGCTTTCTCTTTGGTTATTCCTTTCGTGCAATGCAAGTGGGGTGATCAACGAATGAACTGTATCAATTTCATTCCTGTGTCTATCCAGAGCTCTCTTTCTTGATGAGGACTTGATGTTCTGAAGTGTTGCTTGAACACTGCTCTCAGTCTGTTGTTTTTTTAGGCTGTGATTAAATGCCTAAAGGGTGTAGTGGTGGAGAAATATTTGCATTATCCAAGAAAAATATTGGTTTCTGAATATTTAGGGAAGCTTGTGAAATTCTTCATACCTTTCTGCTCCTTGAAGTCTGTGGTAACTCTTTTGTATGCTACTTCCTTCCAGCCTTATGTACCACATGGTACCAAATATCTGTAGCAGAGATTGGGAAACCTCTGTTTAGCAGGTCTGGTTTATGGTTATGCTATAAATAGAGGTGAAACATGTAACTCATTTCAAGAACATTTTCTTCACTGAGATCACAGGATCAGTTAAAGCTGTCCAAACACTTAGGGTGAGTGTCCAGGTAGTCTGGATTTTTTTTTTTTTTCAGGAAATTTGGAAGTGGGACAGCTTACTCACTGTAGATGATTCATATCTTTATATCCTAGTTTGAAGTGGTTCACCACACCGTGGCCACAACTTCAAAAGTGTCAGATGATCATCAGACAACACTCCTGCCTGTAAGACTGATTGATTTTCCCAGCTTTCTAGAGTTTTTATAACTTACTAACCTCTGCCCCTAAACCCAAACAATTTAGGTTCAAGAACAAGCATTAGGAAACTGTTTATGAAATAGTGAATATACTAAATTCCTCAACAGAGAGAGCTCTTAAAACCAGAGCTCTGGGGACTCAAGTGCAGAGATACTGCCCTTCTCATGGATTCTTAAAGCACTTTTCCATGTTCCTTCACAAAGGTTTTATCTTTTCCAGTTTTAAATCTTTTTGTCTAGACAGCAGTAAGTAACTTGCATACCTTTCTGTCAAGAATGGTATGGTTAAGTCTTTCAGATAAATATAGCTGGATATTTAAATACAAAAATAAATGTCTAAAGCTCTACTTATTAGTAGCATCTGTCTTGCACTTGATGTGTACTTCTCAGAAATATTCTAATACCTACAGAGGCTATATTTAAGCAACCTTGCTTCTGCTTTGGTGATCACATGTCATATGCTGCCTATATTGTTGATTTTGTTGCTAAGACCCGCTGTGAGTTCTAGTTTCCAGTGTTTCAGGTTACATGTTTAAACCTGGCCTTCCAACTGTTTCACACTATCCTGTGTGTCCCCATCTACTAAAGCTGATACTCTGGAGGCCCTCTCTTTCCACACTGGTCCACACTGGCATGAAAAATCGAGTGGAAAGAGGAGTTAGGATTACAGATTTTTTTTGTTTATGGTAGTTGTTAATTTTCCATTTTGGAAATGTCACTAAGAGGAAGACTTAGGAAGCACATACTGGGTGTATGTGGTCAGCAGATAGGCCTCTGTCACCTTCTCCCTTCCCGGAGCATTGCAGCCTTTAAGGAAAAAGCCCAGAAAATATGAGGAACCTGGCAGACATCAAAGCTGAGAAACCGAAGAGGACTAGAGAGAAAAATTTTTACTTTAAAACTCTTTCTTATAAGCCTTTGATTCAACACCTTTCAATAGGACAGATGAGGAAAAAATTGATCTTTATTAACACTATTTAGAGGATTATATTTAGGCTCCCTTGTGCTGCTGGAAGTGAGCTCCCTGTACACCTGTGAGGTTTTAAGTAACTTACATTGTAAAGTGTCAGTGGGACTTGGGCTATCCCAGTTAAGTTCTGTGCATGATGGCATATTAGTCAGAATGATAGGGCTTCACTTCTGCAAGTAGAAACCCATCATGCACTGTGTTGTGGAAATAATTATTCCATGCCAAAAACCTGTATGTTACTCTATCAGGCTCAGGTCCATTCCTCCGACTCTCTCCAAATATTTTTTGTGCATGGCTATGGTAGTTTGTGTTTCTTCAGTGAAATAACTCTAGACTTTGTATAAATGTTTAATGCATTGTAAATTTTTTTGGCAACATGTTAATACTCCTTTGATTAGAACAGCCACTGTTGTTTGTTTTTATATTTAGAGCAAAGAAATGCAAACATCCTTACCATCAAGACTAGGTGGGGTAGCACTGAAGGTAGGTTGTTTTGAATCTCTGTACTGCCTGTATTCTAAACTTGTGTGTGCCTGTTTTATCCTCTGATCCAGCAGAAGCTGCTGTTTTTCAGGATGCAATAAAAACTGTTTTCTGCACACTTCTTTTGAGGGCATAAAGGGCAGAGGAGAGAAAAAAAATCCAAGCTGAACAAATTCATACACTGAGGCTGACTTTACCTTAGAAGAGTTGCTTGGATTTTCATACCCCCACACGGGTTCATTGATCTACATGCCAAAGAGAGCTGGTTGGTTTTGATTTACAGATTCTACATTGTTTAGGAGATTATAGTCTAATTCTCCTTCTGCTGGGACTAGTCAGGGCATGAACTGCAGTCATAATGATAGGCACTCTGTTTCTGGGTTTTAGCATGCCAGGCAAGGAAGTCACTTCAAAGTAAAGCTGAAACACGTGAAGAAGTTGTGGGGGAGAGAGCACTAGGAGGAGGAAATTAGGTTGACCCCGGCTTATTAAAGCCTAGTATACACTGATGAACTGGTGAATTTAAGCACCGCTGCAAAGGATAATACAGGATGAAAATTATGTCTGCCTTTATTAATAGAGTTGGTATGAAATAGCAAATGTAAGAAAAATGTAATTTGGAAAGGGAATCCATTTTAATGGGAAAATACTTTGTTGTCGATGGTTGTTGGCATTATTTACCTTGGAATTCTGTTCAGGGTCTGCTTTGAGATGAGAGCACAGGGAGGAGCCCCACTGCACATTTTGCTCTGCGTGTGTCTAATAAGAGTCCTTGTCTTCAGTGGTTCACAGCTCCCACAGGGGTGGGATAAAGGGGCTTCCTGCTTACAGAGAGCATTGAAGGCAGGAGCTTAACTTCGGGACTTTGAAATATCCTTGAAAATGCTTGGTAAAATCTAGCTCATGGATGCGTAAAGCTTTTGGTTTAATTTAGATTTTTTAAAAAATTCTCCACTTCTAAGTCTGGCCTGAGATCTGAAAAGATGCTATAGTTTAGAACATTGTATTTTCACAACATTTGATTCTTTCTAATCACTTATCTGGGCATATCTCAATATGCAATTGCAGCACAAATGAAGTACAAGGAACCCTTGACTGGGACTGGATATTTCTTTGCAATAGACAACTTATTTGCTATATTTTGCCTTTTTGTAGACAAATATGATTCTCTTTGCTCTGATATTTTAAATGATTTCCTTAGTTATTTCTGGAACTGGGTTGCTGCTTGTCCAAGAGTAGTCTATTGTGTGCTCTAATGACAATGAGCAGATTAGGCTTGCTGGTACTTGCTTCTATCTCAAATAGATGAGTGTCATTGTGAGGGCTGAGTTTCTGACACAATATTTACAATTATAACCTCAAAAGTTGCTTTCTGTGCATTTGGTTGAATACTCAATTAGGACTCTTTGTTCTGGTTTCAGTCAGTAAATTTGCTCATTAGAGCATTTTTATGCAACTGCTTTTTGATCAAGACATCTGTGGAAAAGTGACAGGGAAAGGTTAACAAGTTAAACCAAACATTAAACTTTAAAAAATTTCAATTTTTGAGTCATTAGAACTGTCCTTGGTGTAAAATACTTTAGGTCCTAATTCACCAGTTCATCTTCATTCTGGAAACACTCCAGTTTGGGGACTACAGAGAGATTTTAATTTAGGTGTGTTCCTCTGCCCTGTAGAAGCAGCCCAGCATTCTTTTGGTCACCTGGAGATCTACTTCCTCTAATAGATGGAGACCAAGTTTGTTTTATAACTTGAATATTAATGTGTTACCGGATTTCTTAGAGGAAGCTTGATTTAATCTGAAAGTCTAAACGCTTCTAACTGGATATGCTCACATCCCAGCTGCACACATTCCTGGCAGTGAAGAGAATGCAACGAAGCAAAGATTTCTCAGACGTTGGCATTGTAGAGCCCCTTTCTTCTTCCTCTCCTTCTCTCCCCTGCTCTTTCTTTTTGGATTGAGGGGTCAGAGAGGTTCAATTTGGGTATTGAATTACAATGCTGGCACTATTTTGGAAAAGAAAATGTTTGAAAACCTGAATCCTTTTTTTCTTGTTTGGCACAGTGTGTATCCCCACAAGTAAAAGTATATGGATGCAACCGCAGAGCCAAATTAAATGGTATCAAAAGCGTGGTAGCTTTAAAATTGTAGAGCTATGTGGCAGACTGTTTAATCTTTCACCTGCTATATGTGATATAATAACATTGATATATGTTTGAGCAGCCTTTTGGGATTTTATATATCAGAGAGACTGTGTATTTTGAAATTTAATCCTCATGAAATATTTGACATCCTGAATGGGATAATTGACACAGGGACACTAATTAGAGAGTTGTAATTCAGAAGGTTCTGATCATGTACTTTATACTGACATGTATATTGTCCCCCTGGTAACTGTGTTAATGGTGCTTAGACATGTGCATCAGGAAAAGAGAGCATACTCCTGGGAGCTCTGGAAATCAATCTCCTATGTAATGCCATTTTATAATGCTCTAGAAGGAGCAGATTTACACATTTTTCCATTTATTAAGCTGATCTATATAAAATATTCTGGCTTTGAAATAGTTTGACTCAGCTGGTGTTTTCATTCTTAAGAATCTGCAGTGAATAGTATCGTCCTCTGAACATGAGCTTGTTGCCTAAACTGCTTCGCATTTCTTAGTGTTCACTTGAAATCTTGGGTAAATCTATTCTATTCAGCTGCACTGAGTCCTGTTTACCTTATGCAGGAATTGTTTCATCAACTCCTGAAATGCAAAACCCGTGGCAAGAGAGAAAAGGCAGTCTTGTGATTGCACCTCTGACCTAAAGGACAAGCTTTCTCCAAATATGATTTCATTCAGGTAGTGAGAGCAAGATCTGGATAAAGAAACTAAAAGATTGGCCTTAGGCAAGCAGGTGAGCTCAGTTTTTTCTGTTTTCCCCCTGACTTAGTGATCATACTATGCACATAATCAGACTGTCTGCCTGCCCCAAACAGAGCATTCCTTTATGGCATTTCAACAAATCCAAGAGCTCTTGAACTCATCTTAGCAGACTTTTCAAACTTGCTGCATGATCATATGGCTTAAGTCAGGAAATACTTTTAAAGCACTCATTTACTGTATGGTAAGTGACTACAGAGACCGTTAGTTAATACTGCTTATGCTGCAGTGTTCTACCACTGTAGAAAGCAGAAAAGCAAAGAACAGGCTAAAATCCAGTTAAAATTGCTGGAGCCTGGCAAAATGTATTTACCAAATCTAAAGCCACCTGGGGAATATTGGTCTCACTCTTGAAAAATGTGTAGAGGGATTTTTAACTTTTTCAAAATAAAGAATTTTTTAGGTCTCCTGGTGTGCAGCTTATGCAGAAGCTGGCTCTTTCTGCAGTACAGCATGTCCTCTGATGCTCATGTTTGGACATTGCTTCAGCAATGAGTCAGAGTTCCAGCTATTGTTTCACTCACATCAGTTCCTGCTGTGCTGGGGGTTTCCCCTCTCATCTTTTTCCCAAATTATCATTCAGACCCAATCCTCTTCAGTTCATAAAATCTGATGAGAGGCCTCAGATTGGGCTAGGGTGGCTACAAGGTACTAATGCAATTCTAGCGTTGCATCTGCCCTGCAGAAGAAGTGCTGGATATTCGTTTTCGTGCCTGCCCTGGGAAGCCGAGGGCTTTGAGGCACCTGAGAGAACAGTCATTGCGATACAGCGCGGACGGCAGCGCTCTGGCAAAGACGGCGCTTGGGTGGGAGGGCCTCCTGCAACCAGTGTCCTGCACCTCTGTGTGGCTTTTCTGCAGAATACTCATGCTGTCATTTCAGGAGTTCACTCGGGGGAAAAAAAAGTGGCAGATAGGCTTAGAAATGTTAAGAATTACCAATGTACAAAAATCCGTGCAAAGCATGGGGAAAACCTTCTGCTATTTAAAAAAGTACAGATAGAAAGAGAAGATGGTGTGTCTTGGAAACAAGAAACCAACCAGATTTTTCTATGGCAGCTCTAAATTCAGGCTGGATGGGACTAGAAGGAGCTGAGGGTATCAACCTCTTATGTCCTGTAGCACAAGGACATGGAGAATGGAAAAATGAACATGTGATGTACAGACTAGGCCAATGTTGTAAATGTGCCTGAGTCACCACAGCCACCCGGGCTGGGACCTGTTATCATTTGGTCAAATACTAAAGGTTCATAAAACAAGCCTTTCACAAAACTGAACTGTTCATGACAGATGTCGTCTGTGCAATGCAAATGCCACTGTGATAGGACTTGCTCTCGTGAACTTCTCTGATGCACTTCACCTCATCAAGGTTAATGAGAATAGCCATTACATGTGTTCAGAAGTGTCCTTGACTTATGGCAAAGCCCACATCTCATATGGTTTCAATCTTCCTTGCATGTGGATATTTCCAGAAGATTTTTGAAGTTGTTTTTAAGCTTTTCATTTCTGTTTCTTGTGGAAATACAAAAAAAATGATGTGTATGGTCTTTTCTCTTAATAATACTTAAATCACATCTTTTTCATATGTCCTTAACCTTGCACCTCAGCAGCAGACTAAAATTCGACTCATTCACTATTTAATGCTATCCTCCAAGATGGGCTAGGAGGTGGAATGAGCAGATGTCCTAGTCAGACTGAAAAGTTGTTTGGTATTTTGCTTCACTCGTGATGCTTCAGCATGAGACAGTCAGATTTCCATTTTAAGTGCCTTTGCAAACATTGTTGGTAAATTCTAACAGTAATAAATATGATTGTTCTTCTTGAGCCTTAAACTTTCCACAGGTTTTTTTGATTTTGTGCTGCTTACAGCCCTAGGACCCTCAATATAAGAGAGAACAATGCTTTATTAAAACAAGCTGCTATATAAAATGTGTGCTTACTCAGCTGGAAGCTACTTGGCCATTTCTGCTGCTGCTCTCAAGTTCCAGAGCTGCAGATGGAGTTGGGTTAATATAACATAACTTTCCCAAGAGCCTGCAATAGGACTTGATGTGTTTTCTGCTTCATATCCTCATCTTCCAAATTAACCTGAAGACAAATGGGATCTATTTATTTGCTACTTCTCTGAGACAATATATTTGGCTGTCACAGTAGTGTCTGCTTTGAATTTTGAATAAAACTGGCTCCCTAAGGAGCTGGTTAACTGAGACCAGAGAATACCCTATGTGCAAAAAAAATCGATGTCACACTTGAGCATGCAACTTGACAGGGAAAAAATCAGCAGAAAAAACCTGAAAAATCTTGTGAGAGATGGCATGTGTGCCTGATCTTTGGTTCAGTGTCTTCTCCCTGTTCTCTAGGCATCTGGCATTCAGTTATGAGTACAGAATCAGAGAAAACCTGAAAAACAATAGCAGCAGTGTGGAAATCAACCCAAGTACCCACACTCACTGAGTGGTTCCAGAAGATGTGGCAAATTATATTGATGGAAAAGCTGATTCATACAATTCTCCCTAGCCCAAAAATTTGACAAACAAAACCACTCTAGGATATTCAGAATCTGCCCACTGACTATGCCAGCTGCTAACAGGCAATTCCCTTGACCATATTTTTATCAGGAAAGCAAAATCAAATAATTGAGAATAAAGCTTCATGAAAAACAACACAGTGGGACAACAAATAGATCAGCCTTTAACAGAGAGGACTGACAACTTCTATTCCTCCTCTTCATGACTCCTTGAAGTCAGACAGGAACAGTAGTAGATGTGCAACTTATTGACCTGCTGGATCTGCTCTGTTATTGAGGCTGTGATGCCAACAGTTCCAGTTGTTACTGACCAGGCATCCACCTGGAGATGTGTGTGCCCCATGCCTCTTGTGACCTGCAAAAGAAGGGAGAACATTGTGAAAATGAGGTTGTGATGCAGCCCTAAGCACCAAAGTCAAAGCTCTTTCATGCTAAAAGTTGGATTCCTACTGCCTTCAAATTTGTTTTGTTTTGTTAAATAGGTGTCTATATTTCTGATGACCCAGCTTTTTGATAAGAGGGAAACTGCATTCACAGAGGGACATTGTGATTCAGAACTTTAAACAATGAAGTAGCACAGGAAGGTAACTTTCCTCAATGACTCCAGCTAGTATGGAACAGAATATGTTGTTGGAATTACCACTTAGGACAAGCCAAAGCCACTGCAGAGATGTACAAAACTTAGAGATGAAAATACACACCTACTGTAGACAGGCCAGTTTGTTGTTGACTCATTTATCACTGCAAACTAAGTTTTCTCATTATGGCTGAAAACATCAGTGAGTGAGTCCCCAGTTCCCCACGGCTGGCTGTGTCTCTGCCGAGTGCCTTTTGCGGCAGCTGCTGCAGGACCAATCAAGCAGATACTCCTCAGGGAGACCACAGCCTCCTCCCACCTGCTGTTTACATCCCCACCCATTCAGCTCCAGGCTCAGGCAGGGGAAGGAAATGGTCTCACACTGCATGTGCCTACGTGACACAGTATGCTGTGTTAGAAATAAATCAAGTGCTTTGCTGAGGATTGAAGTTACCAAGGGCCTCTGATCCACTCTGACCAAAGCCACACCGGCTCTTCAGCTGCATGTTCTCCATGGGTGAAGGGAGCAGGTGACGGGACCACCTCAGTGTAGCAGTCTCAATACAAAATTGGATTAAAGCAAATGAATTTGAGAGAAATAATTTAAAATTCAAAAACTCTAGGAAAAGAGTCCAGGTGGCCTTGTGTCCATGAAAATTTTAGGGTACATTTGCTCTTTTCTGTGCATGAATATTGATCAAGAGGCTGCTTTTTTTAACCAGAAGTGGTGATGGAGATGAGGTGATCGTCATTATATTCTGATTGCATTTCTTTAATGAGATAAGTCCTTAGACACCACTGATGAAAGGTGTCAGTAACAGCAACTTCAAGGGTGAAGGAAACCAGTACCATTGTGCGTTTTTTGGTAATGTGGGGAGCAGATGTGACTTTCAAGTTTTTAGAAATTGTTTTAGGAGTCATATTAATTACAATTTAAAAACCTTCCAAACACCCAAACCAGTGAAAGCCTCAGTACTCAAGGAGATAAAAATGTGGGTGACATGGTTTGATCTGAATTACTGCAGGAAGTTGAAGAAGGCAGCTTCTCATCCAGTGTCTAATAGGCTGTGAAAGAACAAGATGTGAAAGATAAGTGCAAACAACACATGTGACAAATTCCTTTAAGATAGTTATTACTCCTCCTCTTTTCCATTTTATTTGGAATAAAAGAGAGTCAAGCAGCCTTTTCTGTTGTGTTCACATTTGCTAACTGTTTACACTTCCTGTTAATTACCTTCTATAGTTTAATGGAAAGAAAATCTCAAATTTTTGTTTTAAAAAGCTTACATTTGCTTTACCAAATAACTCATCAAGTTCATGCTCATTTCTAGCTTTCAATCCAAAGTAGGATCTTTCAAAGATTTGAAGAAACAAGGCGAAAACACCAAAATAGACTTTAAAGTGCTGCTCATGCGGATACAACATCAGATAGGAAATTAAAGTCTAACAGTTCAGCTAGGGAATATTTCTGCAGCTTCTAGGGCAAGACAGAGTTGCTCAGGAAGTGTGGCATTCTGCCAGAGCAGGGAGCCTCCAGGAACTGAAAGATAACTACTGGTGTGTGGCGGGCCACCCCGAAAATCTCAGGTGGGAAGAGCCAGGGGAAGAAGAATCACCATATGAGGCAATGGAGATGGGAGTTGGCCCCGCCCCTCGGAGGGAGATTCCGCCCACGAGGAGGAAGGCCATGCCTCCTGGGAGGCTCTGCCCCCCATGAGGCCACGCCCCTTGAGGGCGAGTCCGAACTCTAGGCCATGCCCCTTGGTACCACCTTAGGCCATGCCCCCTCGGGGCTGACCCTCGGGTGCAGGCCACACCCACTTTCCAGAAAGTTCTGACGTACTTGGTTGCTCATTGGTTCCCCCTTGTGGGGTGAGTTGTGTAGAAGTTCTGATTGGTTGGGTAAGCTGTCTGTATTCTGATGTCTTCTCCGTGAATGGCTATCCGGCTGTAACAATTTTTTGGACCACCCCCTCGTAAAAGAAGGCGCCTGGGACCGCCCAGCGTCCTTCTCTGCTCGGGCTGTTCAGAGTTAGGAGCGCAGTTCAATAAACCCGTTCAGAGTTGGATCAGTTCTCAGCCTCCTGAGTCCTCCTTTCGCCTGCGGTCGACCTTGTTGCTGATAGTCTGATGCTCGCACGGAGGTTTCCTTGAAGAGGAGTTGCTGTCCGGACCGGCACCGCTATCCGAGGCACACCATCGATAGCCAGCCCGCGACACTGGTGACCCTTTGCTGCCTTAGACCAGCTGGAGAGAAGGAGGCAGGCACTGGTGTGTGCACTGCTACGTGAAAGAGAAGCCAAGAGTACATGAAAATTGTCATGTCAGCATTAGGCTGTGAATGTGCGTCTTTGCTGGTTGGAATGTAATGTTTCCAGGGTTAATTTCTTTTCCATAATGTTGTTTTTATAGTCTACATCTGCAATGATACATTGTTTATCCTATGGAATTCTACTTATATTTGCACATATATTCCTGTGTCATGTGATCACAGAAGAGTATTGCAGTCGATGGGATCTGTCCTTTAAAATTCCTTAAGATGTTTAAATGTGTGCTCTGGGGAGTTGGTTTCTCCCTTTCCACTGTAACTGATGAAGAATATAGACTGAGAAAGAATCACAAATGGGAGTTGTAGCATCTTGGTCACCCAGACAGGGTAACTTCTCATTCCTGACTGGATCTGCTCTGTAAAGATCTGAACTGAGTGATAGGGACCAAGTGTGTAGTGATTCCACTGACTAATTGTTGGATACCTGCTTTCTGTACTGGGTTGTAGGGAAGGCACCAGGGCTGTCCCTGCCAGTACTACACACAATCCATGGGCTGCATGAAGCCTGTGAAGCAACGTGTTGGCTTGCTGGGAAGCCCAGAATTATCTTGGGACTTTTGCCACTTTTCTCTGCTTTTGCCTCTGTATTGTTAGGCTAGCAAAAAAAACCCAAAAAACCAACAAAAAACCCCAAATAAAAATCAGATGTAGAGACGAAGAATGGGAAGTTTAAGATGTTCACATGGTGTTATTGCAGATAGGTTCACAGGGCATGTGAGGATGGGAATATTTCAGTTGGAGTAAGAAAGGAAGAGCCAAATGTTCAACGGAGAACACATGCTTGTTTAACTTGCACTGTGCTGACACACAGTGGAGGGCTCCACAGTACCCTCTCTAAAATTCACTCCAGTCCCCTGTAAGAAAGTACAGATTCTGAGTACAGAGGAGGCACTCAGCAACCCTAGAAGGAGCAGCAGCTGTTGAACCAGCTACAGAGAGAGGGTTAACCAGAAAACACTGAATGCTGAGATCAAACAAATGAGACTGAATCAAAGAAACAGCAGGAGACAAACAAGGGGATGTAGCCCAATGCTCTGCCTTGAACTCAGTTCTCTCTTAATCCATAGTGACCTGGGTTTTGTCCTAGAATGGGAAGTTTTCCCAAAATATTATTAGCCCTGAATGGGTATTTAATTCCATTTTCTCAATTTTTGCTGAGGTGTGTTCATTTGCATTACTGAGAGAACTTGTTTTCAATGTAATTTTACCTCTCGAAAGTTATAACTATCCATACTGCTACATAATTTTATTTTTGGCAGGGAAGGGGAAAATCCACAAGTAATTGTTAAAAGCTTCTTATCTGTATTTCCTGGAAAAGAATTCCAGAGCATGGCCTCTTTTGAAACTTTTCTCACCTGCTTGGGCATGATGCTGCTAGATTAAATGTATTTCCTTCTGTTTTGAAATAAGCCCCGTGAGAGGATACTCCTAATGTTCTTGGCCAAATTGATAGAGCTACGTCCTGCCCTGGGAGTCACGAGCATTTGCTGTGTTCTTCAGAGATATGTATTTGCAATTAGTCATCCATATGAGGGGACTGTTTAAGACAAGCCTTTCCCCCAAAGCAGTTAATTCTTCAAAATGAAAATAATCAGATAATGAGTTCATTTCCGATTTCACATTTAATGCCAAACATTTTTGGGTAAACAAGATATGCTGGCAGAGTTCTGCTCTCATTGTATGTTTTTTATTAAGTGGGAAACAGACAGTTGATTCTTATCCTCTCTATCAGCTCAAATAAATTACACATATTTTAGAATGAGAGACTTGTGCAAACTGGCTGGCTGTTTTCAATGTGGGAGCCCATCAGCCAGTCTGTGTAAACTGCACCCAGGCCCTGCTAGCAAGGAATAAAAACCTATTAAGACCCAGCTTGGGAATCTCGCACTCAGTGGAAAGTTTTACCACAGTAACTCATATTCCTGCACCATGAAAATAAGTAAGGCAACGGGGAATCTGTCTCTGGCAACTTTGCCAAATCAGACAGGCCCCGTGTCGGAGCTGCTGTGCTGTTCCTGCTGACAGCCCCTCGGTAGTGCAAGGGAGCCCTGCCCAGCATGGGTGCTCCCACTTGGCTCCACACAGCTCCTGAGCTGATGGAAGCACCTGCTGTTCTCAGTGGTCAGGACAGCAGACACTGCCAGGTATTCTGGGGCTGTGTTTTAAAGAGGTTGTGGAGAGAGGTGAGAATATAGCAAAGCATGGGCCAACATAAGTGTTAAATACTGTTCTTTCCCCCTGGAGATCGGCTTTCGTCAGTGGACTTGCTGTGGGTTTACAGACCTGCCAAGGAGAACAGAATCTGGCCCAGAGTCTGGGGCTCCTGAACCTTTCAAAATCAATATTTCTTTCCAGACAGGAGAAGCTGAAAAGAGAGAAATTGAAAAGATTTATTTTGAAGTGGTCCTTATGACTTACCCTATGTCAAAAGCATTTAAAGAAGATTGTTCTTAAGGTGTCCCAAATTTTAGCAAGAGATCAAAGGATTCACAGTAATTTCTAATTTTGAATACTGGAGATTAAAATACAGATCGATGTCTAATGCCTGTTGTACAAATAATATTCTTCCTGTCTGTGCACAATGAACTTCAACATGCCATGAAGAGACCAGCCATTCATAACAAAGAAAAACTGTCTTCCCTGTTGATCCTTTATATCAGCTGAGCGCTTAGGTGGATGGTGTTAGTTCCTGTCCAAACTGAGAAAAAAGGTAAAAGCAATCTCTGTTCTAAAGAGCTCACAGTCTGAACATGCAAAAGGAGTCAGAGGATGAACATAGACAAGAGGCAGGAGTACCAAGAGAGCACTATGGATCAGCACAGCCTAAGCCAGCAGTTAAGATTATAAGTGGATATTGCAGAAATGAGTATTTCAAGGTAAGATTTGAAAAAGAGCAATGCGTTTATTTGTATAGATGTTTTTCTACTTTTTAAAAATAGTGAGCAACAGTGTCAGAGAAAACAGTTTGTCTGAATCCAGACTGCATTATTAGCAAGATGTAATTGGCCCCAGAAGTCTCAGATTCAGTTGCTGGACAGAAAAAAAGATCAGTAGAGGTTATTGAGATGATTGTTTTTTCTGATCTACAAAATAACATCCATGACAACGGAGGGTGTATCAGAGCTATATGGTGCAGCTGGAGGAAGACTTTGGCTCTGGTTTGCAAACTCTAGACTAATCCCAGCTTTGACAACTTTGCTGTATAGCTTCTGAGGACCTATTGAACAGCCGTAACCTGAGATTTTGCTGAGGTATGGAGCAGAGGGAGTCTGATGTTCACAAAATAAAGCCAATGAACATTGCGATTTCTGGGAAAAACAATATTTGCAGCGTGGGCTGCAGACAGGAGAAGCTGGTGTATTAGTAACATGTGACTGGAGGTAGTCTCAGCAGCTCAGCTCTGCTGTCAAGAGAATAAAGGAGTGTCTTGAGAGAACTGCTTCTTTCCAACACTCTCCTTAGAGGGGGAAAAGTGCAAATATTTTTCTTGCTGCTGTCATTTTGAGGATGAAGCCACCATTTGGACTTTCTTAACCCAGTGTTTAGCTTTCAGATGAC
Organism: Pachycephala philippinensis; assembly: GCA_013397055.1. Classification (NCBI taxonomy): domain Eukaryota; kingdom Metazoa; phylum Chordata; class Aves; order Passeriformes; genus Pachycephala; species Pachycephala philippinensis. Next base: position 175,096 of record VWZT01012863.1, on the reverse strand, counting down.
AGAAATACAACAGTTCAGAAGAATTCAGCCCTCACACATGCTAGTTAACACATTCAGGACTGAGTTAAATACTAGGAGACTCTAAGTTGCTTAAATAAGAATTTGGGAAATTACAACCACTATCATACCAACCCCCCGCCTCCCCCCCATCTGAACAGATAAATATATGTATCTCTTCTCTTTCCTTTTTAGGAACCTCCTCTTAAATGATGAAAAAGATGATTTCTTTTTCTCTTTCAGTAAAAGCCTGGTTTGGAAAGTTATTGTCTGGAGGCTGTACTTGCATAAAGCAAGTAGCGTCAACCTGCATTGTCCAGTGCTGAGGAAAAAAAACCTTCACAGAAAAGGAAGACAGTTTGCTCTGTTGTGAGTCATCAGGAGCTGGGTGCTGAAGGAAGGAGACATTCTTGAGGAAAAAGTTGCTGTAATGGGTCAGCTGCAGGGGAGAAGCGGTACCGTACTGTGGGTATGGTTCCACTAGGAAATTGGGTATGTGCTCTGTTTTCTGTTCTCAGGAGGCTGTGGCCCCTGGTAGATTGATAGTGGCAGTTGTTTGTTGCAGTTTTTCAGGGTTGCTGCAACCACTTCAAGCCCTATACCTGGTGTTTGGGTTTAAAGAGGTTTGAATTTGCTTAAAAGTCTACAACCTTTCCATACGAACAATGACAGGTTCTGGGCCAGGTACATCCTTAATCCAGAGGTGCCTTCTGTCAACTCCTCTGAAATTTCTGGTTCATGGCTCTTTTCTCAGGAATTATTTTGTATTCTGTTGGTCTCCAGTTACTGGAACTTCAGTACTGTGTGGTTTTTCAAGGAAAAGAGCCTATGGTGAAGGAACACAGAAAAGCACCCAGCTTCTCTGCAGGGTCCTTTGAGGAACTCCACTGCAAGAAAACAGAAATTTTATACCTGAGTGGAGTGATATTTTTCTAATGGGTCTTAATGCTTTACCATCTGGTTTGCCAGCCTGTTTCAGCTGTGAGGGGATGTTTGGCATGAGCACCCCATTTCATCACCTAGGAGGGTCACCACATAGTATAACAACACGTGCTATAACCTTTTGTTGACTTCTATGCTCCTGTCACTCTAGAATATATATATATATATATGAATTTTGGGTAAGAACAGCCCATTTAGACTAGTCCCTTGCCCTCTCCAAGGTCTGCTGCAGAGCAAATGTCTCCCTGCTCAGGCTCAACCCCGAGAGGGCCCCCACCTCCAGCAGAAATGTCCCGGGACCCGTGCCGCGACCTCCAACTGAAATGTGTAGGGCTGGTTTGTCCTTCAAGTGTGAAGGCAGTAAGGACTCTCTACCACAGTTTTTGAACACATTTCCAAGTATGGCAGGGTTCAGTGGCAGGCACATAATAGGGCTTTTGGCATGTATTATACTGTGCTCAACAACTCCACTCTCTGATCCAAACATGCCCACCAAAAATAACTTCAGTGAACAGCTTTTATTTTAATTATTCCAGTGTGGGACTCATGAAGTTTTGCCAAAAATCTGGCTTGTAAAGCTTTTTGTATCTAAGCACAGAAACCCTTAGTGTGTAGTTAATCCCCCACTGGGATTTTCCCGATCCAGTCACAGGTCTATTCTGCAACCTCATCTTTCTTTACCTATCACTTGCTCTCTCTGTTCACCCCACCAGCTCCTTGAATTCTTGCCCTCTCTTGCCCCCTCTTGACTTGCCCCTCTGTGACTGTTCTGTCCCAGCTAGTCCCTCTAATTTTCTCTTTTCTCGTTCAGCTCCACATTTAGTGGTTGATGGTGTTTTTTGGTGGTTCCACAGTAGTTCTGATCTCTGCAGGGATTTCAGTGAGATCAGCATGTGGACTCTTCTCTCCCCCCTTTATTCTCTCTGTCCAACCTATCACATGGCAATAACCAAAAAACTGCACTTCTGCCAATGACTCACAAACCTGCCTTTTCCTATATGATCTGTTTCATTTCATCTCTGAGGCTGTTTTCTTCCAGTCCCCTTGCCTTCTTCCTCATGTAGCATGTGTGTATACATTTTTACATGTAGAAATCATAAAGCAAACATAAGAAAAAGGGATGTCTCCGTGGTGTGGTGGGACGAGCTACTGGGCTGTGCAGAACACTTCCAGTCCCTGAAAGGGCTGACTATGGTAGTTACACTCTCATCTCTATGTTGGATTATTTATTTAACCTTTCCTTCATCAAACCCTAATTTGCTTTGTGGGGAAACACATGCAATTTAGGATATTAGTATTTAAAGAAGTATTTGCTGTTATTTTGTAAATAACCTCGGATAGTTGATAAAGTGGTCCTCTAAGAATATTAAATGTGAAGGAGAAAAACAAAAAAGGTTTGATACTATGTTCAGTTTAGGTTAGGTTCATTTCCTAAACACTCCAAAAGAGAAGGAAAAGGAGGAACTTTCTAGAGCAGGATAACCTGTAGCATGATAGTTCTCAGCACGGGTGGGGATAGTACAGATTCAGATGCCTGGAGGGAAGTGAGCCCAGCTCTCCTGCAGTCTGAGGGAGTGCTCTGGTTGTAACGCGATTGCTTAAAGCAGGGCTGGCAGCAACAGCACCCACTTCTTTACTGTTTTGGTGGAGGAGGTCTGGATAGCAGTGGAGGAGGATGGTAATCCTTGCATTGAGATAGGTGACCAAATTCCAGAGAGGCTTAAGCTAATTCTAATACCTTCTGCATTTCCTAATGGCTCACTTGAGCAGCTCCTCCTCAGTCTTCTGTTTGGGATCCAAACCTCTGGATCCCAGCATGCAAGCACACTCCTGGAAGTCAGGAGCTGTGGTTTTCAGTGCTGTAGGGCCTAAACATTGCTTGTGTCCAGAACAAAATATTTATCTGTGTTTATGTAAATGCTTAGCTTTGCAGGGTCTGTGCTTGCTTACCTTGATAAGTGCTGCTAAAAATAACAATATGGACATTGTGACGTTTATATGCAGCATTCATATAACATCTGTTGCAACATCTATAACACTGTCCTGGAATTTATGGAGCAAAACCATGGTGAATGTCTTTGCACCAGCTAAGGACAGACAAGACCTATACTTTTGAAAGAACCCCTTTGCATTCAAGATACTTTCAAACTGCTGCTTACTAGCACACTGCTCTGTGTTTGACTCAGCCTGAAGCACAGTACATAATACTGGCATTTTCATTTTGTCTCACATTTGGACTGTGCTCTGGTTCTGCTACTGTAAGTTTCTGTGCCTGTGCAGTGGGGAATATAAAATGGGGGATTTTCGAAGGTCTGGAGGTCCTTCAGTGTCAAATTACTTTTGGAATTCTACTTTAGCATTTCCATAGGGCCCCCAAGTATTCTTGGCAGTTTACAATAGTCCTTGTCCCAAAGCATTTAAAATACATTTCAGATGTGCTGAGAATAATAAATCTAGAAGAAGGGAGAAAAAAGGAATGAAATAATCCAGGATATAGTTAGAGGATCAGTGATTATATGGGTACACTTCAATTTATTTTTAAGGCTTGGATGGAAGGACACTTCACTTTTAATTATTTTTTATTGACTTACATGGTGACAGTGTAAGGAATAATTCTAGAAATCAGATTTGAATTAGAGGGTTTCACATGAACTCTGACCGCTTTTGAAGAAAGAGTTGCAAACACTAGACTTCATTATCCTGTAGGAACACTAGAAACAAAATGGTTTATTCATCTTCTTCTCATCAGCTACTCTTTTCCAAATATACTGATGCATTTGCCCATCTGTGATTGAAAATATAGATAACTGAGAAACTTTTGCCTTATGGTTAGTGCAAAGAAAACAGAACATAAAGTTCTGTTTTGTTATAAGAAGAGGGATCTGCAACGTTTGAGCAAGTATCAGGCAGAAGCTGTTAAAAAAAGCCCAAAACCCAAAAATTAAAAAAAAAAAAAATCTGAAATAATGGAAAAGCTTCTACTTTAAAAATTTAAAACTTTTAAAAAGCAACAACCTTGGATCATGTGGATTTGGTGCCTACTCACTGGAACGTCAGCAAATCTCACTTGTTTTGCTTGGGCCTCACTCAAACATAACTGGCCTCAAGCTAGTAAGCAAGCCAGCAAATGTCCTGGCTTGTAAAGAAATCTGATCCAACCCTGTAAACCGAACCCAGCCTAAGAGCAGTGGTGTGGGGAACATATGGAAAATTAATGACAGATAGCAGAATGGTGGGATAGCCTTAAAGAAAAGATTGCTGTTGAGTTTATGCAACAATGCCAGCTAATGGTTTTCTGAGTTAAGAAAGTTATAGAGTATCTGAGCGATGTTTTTCACTTTGGCAGCACTTAAGCTCTAGAAAGGGCTGCTGTGTTTCTCTTGTCCCCTTGCACATTTTTAATTGATACCTGTAGCTGCTGGTTCAGCGCTTTGGGAAGTACGGGGGTCCTGGTCCCCACCTGTTTAAATAAATGGGAGCCTCGGGAAGAGGAGTGCATTGGAATTTCCTTGGGCTCAAACTGGGCATAACAGCAAAAGCCAGGCTGAGACCTACAAGCCTACCCAAGCACTGGGTGGGGTTAAGGGTGGTGTGTGTGTTTTGTTTTTTTCCTCTGCAGACCTCCAGGCATTTTGCAGAGATAAGCTGCTTCGAGATGTGATGGCACAGATGGGGAAACAGTCCCAGGGACCTTGGAGTTTCACAGCCCCTCTCTGGTGAAGAAACTGGAAATGGAAACAGAATGAATGGAAAGAATAATTTTGGTGAAAGTGTATGTATTTCTGGAATACACAAATCACATATTTATTTGGCTGATGGCCTGGGATGCTCATTTAGGGTAGACTTTGAAACACGACACAGCAGCTATTTTGTACCAAGAGAAAAGGGAACCCTTTTCCCTTATTCCTCCACTAATATTTTACTGAAGACCAGCTAAAATCCTAACATTCTTCCTGCCTGGACCTTAAAATGTCTCTCACTCCTCCCATGGCTGCATCCGTCCTGCTGCACGAGCAAAGGTTGAGGTTGATTTGCCCACTTAGAGACCCTTTAGGGCCAAAAGTTGTGCAACTCACCTGTTCATTTGGATGTTAAAAACTCTTGTGACATTCAATATACTTACTTTTTCTTCCTGAACCCGTTGCCTCTGGGCCAACACAGTGGCTCAGGGTCCTTCTCAGAAAAGCATTGGGGAGGCTCTGGAGAAGACCAGGCTCACCTCAGATTCCTGAAAAGCAGGCACTGCGTGTCTCTTATGTCAGCTCTAAGCTTGTCTCCCTGCTCAGCTGAGAGGAGAAATGGATGTTCCCAATAAAAGCTGTTCAGGTGATTCTCTGCATCTTTACTGGAGTTTAAAGGAATACACTGAGATCTGGGTGTCAACAAACTGGTGAATTCAGTAGCTTACATTAAGTAGATGATCATATTAGACCATCATAAGGATTCATACTAAAGCATAAAAATGCTTTATTCATACATAAGCATAAAAATGGATGTCTATAAAACTAAAAAAAAAGAAAGCTGACTTGTATAGGACAAAATGAATATGTAACAGACAAATACATAAATACATGTTATATATACACATACACAGTGGTAGTTGTAATACCTGTAGTGCAGCAGAAAGCCTTAATTATTTGAGTGGGGTGATTTAACAGGCAAACTTTTTTTCCCCTGAGAAGTAACTTTTAAGCCACTTCACATGGCTCCAAGACTGGGAATCGGTATCAGTGGGAAAGGGAAGAAATGAGAAATGTTTAGAAATACCAATGTTTCCAAACATAAATATTTCTATTTCTCATTTGTTAAACCTGTTTTAATCCTTTTGGGTTCCTGTGGAGGAGTAAAACAGCCTAAAGGTAAGGCTTATGATGCAAAAGAGTGTTTGCTTTGACCTTGCCAAACCTGTGAACTGACCAAGAGAGGTGATGGCTCCAGAGTGCACAGTGCATGTTTTGCTTTTCTAATGTCTAGAAGATTCAATACATTTGAAATATAGCAAGAAAATTTCCTGCAGGGCAGTGGAGATGTCCTACTGACAAGAGGGAGCTGTATTCTTTTCTCATCACCTCACAAACAGTGGGGTTCTGACTGAGGATGTTAGGTAATGCTTGCCACATACAGAACTCAAAGGGGGTATTACTTTCATTGTATAACCCTTTGAGATCTGAGGCAGTATTGTTTAACAAAGCATATTGTTTTCCCCTCTTGCTTTTACTGAGCTTTGATGCTGATTTTAGAACTTGACAGCTGTGTTTAGACTTGTCTTACAGCTCTTGTACAGAGCGGGGGAAATAGAGATGTTTGGGGCAGCAGGCAGCGTGAACTGTGTGGGGGGAAGAGTCAAGATTTGCCTTGGGAAATGGTGGAACTGGTCCATGATGATGAACTTCTAGCCACCCTTCTTTTGGGAGACTCCTTAGAGATGAATGGGGTGCTGGTCCCTCGTGCTCCACCCACAGCTGTGTGCCTCAGGGAGGGACTCATGGCCACTTATCACCATGGCTGAAAGGTGTGAGCTCTAACTGGGCACCGTGCTTCAGAGGGGTTCCTGCCTTTGCTTGGAACTGGTATCCAGAAGATCTTAAGAGACCCCCAGGACTGCCTGATTTTCCCTGTAGCGCTCTTCATTTTTGAAGTATTTAGGTGTGAGTATTTTGTGTGACAAAATAATTAGAGTGAAGGAATATCTATTAGGAATGGTCTCTGGAGAAAAAAAAAAAAAAAAGACCCAGAATTTGTTACAGCTGTGGTAATAAATGAAAAGAAAATAAACTTTTTGTCATTACTCTCAAACCCATGACATCAATTCTTGTAGAATGGTGTAAGTTCACCCTTTATGGCATAAAGAAAGGTGTAAAGAATTTTTATTTATTCAGTAGCTGAGTTTATAGGCCCATCTTTGAATAATTATGCATGTCTTGTTCAAGATCTGAAGATGGTGGTATTCTGCTGTCTCTGCAGATACCAGAGGAGAATGTCTTGAATAAGTGGGACTGCACACAGGAAACCAGGGACTGGGCTGAAATTGAAAAAGAATCAAAGGACATTCAAAACTAATGAAATAGAAGTTCGGCACAATCCTATTCAAGATCTGAATATTTCATCTCTCCTCTCTCATCACGTTTCCTCTCTAATGTAGAAGAAGACCCAAGAATCTTAATCCTTCTCAACTTCTGCAAGGTACCATGCAAACAAGAGCTCTTAATCAATTGTGTGTCACAATATTGTTTGGTTTTCTTTTGAGAGAATGATATTTCCATGGTGTTTATTTAAGTCATGGTACTGAGGAGAGGTCTCCTGAGTTTCAGTAAGATTGTATCTAAAGGAAGATGCAAAACCCCAGGTACCTGCAGAGGTTTCTTTCTATGATGTTTAGGTACATTCTTGTTTTCAAGATGGAGTGAATCTTATGAGCACAGAGCCCTGGGCAGCTTCTACAGCTTCTCTGTAGAAACACCATCTCCCCAAACCATGAGCTTGTCTAATCTGTAAAAACAATTCTCCCGCTCTGATATGGGATGTCTTCGACTTTGTTTTCTCACCTTCTTTCCAGAATTTCTCTGCCTTTGGCAGCTGAGTGATGTGTCACGATGAGCAATCCTTGCCATCCATTGCACACACTTTGAATTAATTTTTAACTGGGTATCAGAAACAAGGATAATTTAATGGCTACAACTTTTAACCATTTCACAACTGATCAGTTTAGCAGGAATGTAAAATCAGTATACTTCTAAGCCAATATAATATTGTCTGTTATGGGTTATACTTTGTATCCTCTATAAATGGAAATTAACAATTCAGAGGCTTTATTTGGGCACTGAGAACAGAACCTGCATTTATTTTCAAAGAACAAAATGTACTACAGGATTCTCACTTCTAACATAAGATGCTAAGCCATATCCTTATAACTTAGCCCCCAAGTTTCTCATTTTAGAGAGGAAGAATCTAAAAATTCCTAAAGTATTTTTCATCAATTTAGAACCAGACCCGAATTTCATCGCTTGCACAGTTCTTCATTTTCAAACCGCTGTGTTTGGTACAAATGTCTGGAATGTGGAGTATTGTATTTAAAAATAAAGCAAAACAATTCCTAATAGCCACTCTATCATTTATCTAAACAAAATCCCACACCCATACCATTCTGGAAGCAGGGATTAGTGAGGATGGGAGAAGTAGTGGGAAAAAAAAAAAGAATTAGGAGTAAAACTGTGTATACAGTGGCCAGAATTAATCACTCTGAGGTTTGGAACAAAGATGAAAATATAAATTAAACAAAACTACCTTTATCCCACAAAATACTTAAAATGCTAGTGCAAGAATTCAGAGGGTGCAGTGTTTAGTTCCAAAGAAACCTTTATGAAAGGCCAGGAAGCCACTTCTGCTTGGTTAGCCTCATACTAAGGATCAAAGCAGAAAGGTATCTCATTTCCATATATAACTTTGAAGCATTTTGTAAAGAAATTCAGAAAACGTGTCTTAGAGTAGTTCTTACCAGGCTGCCTTGCATCAGAACAATAAGTAAAAACTATAATGTCTCTTTGCTGTAAGAGGAACCAGTACTGTATTGTTCAAAACTTCTTCATCTGTCTCTAGTAATTCTTGGTTTGTGAAGACCAAGAAAGAGTCAGACAGGTTTTTTGTTGCCTTGGGATAATTTTTTTTTTCCTCTGCTCTCATAAACCTTCCATATGCTTCTACATCCATGTCTTGTTTTCAATTTTAGTGAAGGTTTTTATTTGGAGTCTCATAAAATTCTAATTTATTGCAGCTTCTTTTTATGAAATGCAGAGGGGAGGAGGGGAGTATTGAGATAGCATGTGCAAGGCAGTCCCAAGGAATGCATTTGAGAATTCATAATGTTGGGCAGTTTATCAACCCCTGCTTCAGTTATTGGCAACTACTTTTCCTAACTCCCTAACCTATGATCATGTGTTCTCATGGTGTGTATGGAAAAACCAAGTGGCTATCTAAGCATACTAATATATGATCTTTTTTTGGGGAGTACAGAATTCAAGAGCTGAACTTCTAAATCAAATAGGCCATATTGCTGCATGATGTGTATACTGAGAGGTGGTGAGAAAAACCTGCCCTCCCCAATGTGCCACATCTGGCACTACTTGGTAATAGCTTCTCGTGCATTTTTGTGCATGATGGTCCTTGGAATCTACTTAAATCAGGAACAGGAATGTCAGCTTAGCAAGTAGTTGCTGGTTTCACCAGCACAAAGGAGCACATCTCTAGCACAGGGAAAGGCATTTCTGAGTCTTTCCTCTTGTGGGGCAGAAGCCAGAACAGAAAGTTATAAGGTGCCTTAGACACCAAAATCAACATAATGAGAGGTCCGAGGAATCTGAATGCACAGTGAACCCCCAGATCTCTGTTTCTTGTGCACGTGGACTCCTGCGCACAAAGAGATATCAAAGGACATCTATTTGATAGGCCTGATGAGAACAGAGCACCAAACATGCTTAAATGTTCGTGAACTCATGCATCACTTGTTTTGCACTTTTACATTTGCTCTTGGATAGCACAACTGGTCCACAAACTCATATCAGTCTATTTAAGTAAGAAAGACTCTTTCTTACTTATGCAAACTGTCTGCATTCCCAGAGAGTGAGGGGAAATCAGGTAAAAGAACCTCCCCTGCACATGATGTGCTCCTATAGCTGTCAGTTCTCACTTACCTCTTGGGGGCTGATTCCCAGCAGTGTACACCATTCGTTGAATACTCATAAGAAATAGGATAGGAGTGACAGATCCCTCTGGAAGTCACTGATGACAGCTGACCCTTTCCTAGGTTAGGAGCAGAGTGTTTGCCTTTGAGGGAGCAGGAATCCCTCCAGGCTTACCTACTTGTGTTCAGAATTGACTTGGGACCAAACCAAACAAAAAGGAACAAAGTGTATTTCCCACCAGCAGAGCTGTTCTTCTTTGCCCCTCTCTGGTGTTAAGTCGACCAATCTAAATGAAAACCTCACACTTCAAATAGTGAAGAATTGTGGTGCTAATGTGTTACCATGGTTCAAAGTTGCTGCGAAATTTCAAGTAGTGCCTGACTTCGATGGAATGAACACAACATTTTTTGAGCGAGGAACTACATCGCTTTTACACAACTAAGTGTTGTGCTGAAAATACCTGTGAAAACAACTGTCCAGAGATAAGGGTATAGTGCACCAGCACAACTTACATAAAAAGTGTCATCAGACAAACCAGTAGTTTAAGAATTTTGTGCAAATGACACATATACTTTTGTGTATGTTGTATGTTTGATAGACATGTAAATATATATATGCACACACATGCCAGAATTTTCTGAACATATTCTTCTTTGTGAATGTGAACCCCTTCCCACGCTGTACATGTTGTGGTATAACAGTAATACAACACTTGTGATGCTTAAATGTTTGGGGAGAAGACCCTCCCGGAAAAAGTTCATAGCAGTGGGTCAACCTAGGTACTGAAAGAGAAATTCAAGTCCTGTAGCACATTTGAAATCTATTCTTGCAGGGGCTGTAAGGAAATATGAGAACTGCTCTGCTGGAGAGAAACTGCTGGGCACTGGACCCTTTTTTTTCTCTTCTAAATAAAACATAGAATAGGCTTTTAACTGCCTTTTCTTCATAATAGCTACTTAACCCTGTTCGCTAACATTAAGGAAAGAAAAAAAGAAAATTCCAAGAAAAATTCCTATTCAGAGTAAAAAATATAAATTAAACCAAAGTGCGCAATGCACACCCTTTTCTTTCCTTCCTGTTTTGTTTGGTGTTTTCTAGCTCTGCTTTTTGGACAGCTGAATGGGGGCTGGGAAAGTGTTTACAATATTTTCACATGATTGAGATGGCAGAGTTCTTGCACTCTGTGAAAGGCCTTCTGTTTTCAGATGGCATTGAAAGTTTACCATCTTTCCAGACAAAAGGAAGAGAGCCCGTTGCCAGCGGATGAGTAATGGGCATGGCCTCTGCACAATACCTCCTATCCAGTCCTAAATCTACATGGTGTTCTTAGGCTTCCCGGCTTCTCCAAAGCAACCTTTGTCTCTGCTCTGGGAGACCAAAACTGCTCATTGGGCAAGTGGGGATGCAGCCAAGAGGGGAAGGCTCAGTGACAACAGTTGCTCAGTGCTCACTGCCCGGTATCTGCCTCCTTACCATGCCACTATAATAGTTGGGAACCCATCAACAATTGAGTATCTTCTATACAAATATGTTGCAGACCATCTGTATAGTTTTCAGTTCCAGAAGATTCCAGTAACTCACTAAGTTTTAATACTTTTTTTCTTCTTCTTGTTAATCTGATGGGCTGCCCTGAGATAAGTGATTAAAGCAAAAAGCCTGACATAATTTCTTCAGACTTAAAGCTGCACAGAAGTTGCCAATTCCTGTATTTGTTTTCTTACAAGCAACTTGAAGCAGGCATTTTCCTCTGTTGACAATATTTAAGTTCTATCAAGTCGTCTTTTTTTTTGGTCAGAAAACTATTTTGGTGAAAATAATTGCTAACGTAGTCTTAGAAAATATTTGAACAGACAATTCTGAAGTTTTTCCAGAGAATCTGTGCACTTGTTGGTGTTATAGAGACCAGTAGGTAATTTTTTTTCTTGTTTCTCTTAAAAAGCTTCCTAGAGTTTGTCTATTTGCAATTTATCTATATGTGTATATGTGTATGTAGGCTACCTATGTGTGGGGCATATATGTGTGTGTAAGCATGTCTCTCTCTGTGTACCTGTCTAAAAGTACTTGCATTTCACTCTGCTATAAAGGGCATGAAGAAGAGCTTTCTAAGAATTAACTAAGCATTCATTAACTGCACTTAATTTTGACTGTGTGCTCGGCTAAGAATTGTCGGTATTAGGTTCTTATTCTTTCATGCTAATTTGGTGTTGCATAGCGACTGATGTATTGTTGTCAGGAAAACAGAAGAAAGACGTAAGAGATACAGGATTTCTTAAGGGTTGGTTGTAGCTGGTATCAGCAATTTACTGATTAACCTGTAGTAACCTGTAGTGCTGACAGTCCTGGGTACACAAGCAATGCATTAAGGTTATTAGCAAAACAATTTTCTAAATTACCTGAATGGAGCTTTCAAGGTAACTAATTCTATTCTTTGGACTTTTTTTCCTTCTCCCCCCTCCCTGTTTTTTTTTTTTTTTTTTTTTTTTTTTTTTTTTTTTTTTTTTTTTTGGTTTTTTTTTTTTGTTTGTTTGTTTGTTTGTTTGTTTTTTTTGAGGAGTTAACCACCTAAAGCAGCATTAAAATACTCTGGCTTCATTTCCTCTGCTGAAAGAGCAAGTCAGCTGAAATTTGGACATTTTGCTGAAAGGGGGGGAAAAACCAGGTAGTTTTTGTTTTAAAGAGCATGACCATATACATTCCGCTCTGGTGCCTTTAAAGGGGACTTCCCTCTTTTAAATGCCCTTGAGCAGAGAAATACCAACACCTCTTAATTGTTTAATATATTATAGCCTCAAACACTTACAGAAGTGCTTTCCAAGTATTTCACTGTTCCAGGTGCTTGGTCCTGCACCTCCTAAAATGATAGGCTATTTCCCCTCAGTTTTCCTGTGCTTGGTGCCACAATGAAACATACGCTGTGTATCAAGGGAAGGGGAAGTGAGGGAAGTAAGTGGGATGCCTGACATTGGTGCTGGTGCTTGTGGCATACACAGACCTCTCTGTCTTGCATCACAGGGCTTCTAAAGAGAAAATAACATGGCTTGTGCTTGGGCTGTAAGATCCAAGGAGAAAAATATCATATTGTTACGCATTTGAGTGTCACTCTGCACAAAGACCCCTTATCACTGTGTCCTCTGAGAAACATCGCAAAAAGAATAATAATTCTACTAATCAGGAGGGCTGAACATACACCGGTGCACAGTACAGCTGTCTTGCAGCTGCCTTAGGGCCGTGCTCCAAAATGTATTTATTCTTGCGTGGAGGTGACATGAAGCCAAAGTCTGATGTCTGTCACATGGAACCATGTTCCAGACTGAGGTAAAAAAGATTATTCAGAAAAAAATGCCTTATTTTGATCAAGTAGGGACAAAGCAAGATACAGATTTCTTGGCTTGTACTTAAATAATTTATTTTTCAACTTGCTTAGCCAAAATGGGCTGAGGTTTTTCCCCACTTGAGAAATGAATCTCCTAATACAGAGCGCTTAGGGCTCCCTAGGTTCTGTGAGACTCTCCCCTGACATAACAGGGTTTGAGCTGCTCTGTCCCTCTTATCAGTTGTGCCTGTGCTCACGAGCTGTGCAGTGCAGCCATGCCACGAGCACGGATAACCCCAGCACACTGGGACTCAGTGCATGGGCATCGAGCAAAACTGGGCAGGCAAAGGGACTTCGTCTGGAAATGCATCCTCAGAAATTCCTTCTCCTTCTTGAAAATCCTCCCTACTGTGCAGGCTAATGCAAATGATTAAAGAGCTGGGGTCTCAGACACTTCTAATAGTTCTGTGGTAAGGGAGCAGCAGCTGGATGGTTTCCAGTAAGGAGCTGGAGGGAGAGAGGCTCTGTCTGGCCCGAGGGAGGAGATAATGTGAAGTTAAACAATTCTGTGAGAGTGCAGGACTGAATCTTTCCGTGGCTGCAGTTTCCATCAAGCACTTCCCAGCACAGTTGCCTGCCATCCCTTTGAACCCACGTCTCCCATGTGACAGAGCAGTGATCTGGCTGCTGAGCCACTAGACTAATATTGTTCTTTTAATCTCACAAAAATGTGTTATAAAAGAGTTGGATTCACATGAGAAATTAAGTATAAGATCTGTCCTCGTAAAGACATTATACCATGAATGCTCTCTTTCTGCTGGCTGCAAGAATAGGTGGCTCAAGGGTGAAAGGGTAGCATTTACATTTAAATACACCTATTGGAATTGCACAAACAGAAGGCTAAAGCTACTGCTCCCTCTCTGAATGCTTTTAGAGTTTGATGCTTTTTTTTACATAGTAGCATCCTTTTTTTTTTTTTTTTTTTTTTTTTTTTTACATAATCAAAAAAGGGACTCAAGATCCTTAAGATCCCGTAAAATAAAGTAAAGGAGGTCTTTGTGCCAGCAAGATAAATGGGTGAACCTTTTCAAAGTAATTATTTTACTTTTTTCATCTATATGTTCCACTCAGGAGGCAAAATCCAGATTTCAACCAGAGCTTTCTCTGCTGTTACACTGGCTGGTGGTGCTGGCTGGGTGGATGCTGTTTACATTTCCCAGAGAAAATNTCCCAGAGAAAATGAAATGCACTTTTTTTTTTTTTCATATCTGCCAAACCCAGCTTTACCCTGTAATAAAACAGAAAGCTCCGTAGCACCTGGGGGAAACAGAAACTGAAACAGGGTGGAAAGGGCATTTTGTGCAAGGGTAGCCTGGCAGCTAGGGTGCAAGTTCAGTGAAACCCTTGAAATGCACCTGCTTGACCCAGGCCAGGGCTTACTCCCTTTCCTCTCCAACATCTTTCTCCCCTCTGTACAGTGACAGAGGCTTATGGGCTGGCGTTGCAAAAACTCTGGGCTTACCTTTGCTCTCTGGGATATCTGATTGAAGAAAAAAGAAAAAAAAAAAAGAAAAGGAAAACAGAAAAAACCCCAAGTGTATTTTCCTTGATTTTTTCTTCACATTTTTTGATGGCTCTTTTATCATGGTTTTCCACTACCCACACAAGGGCCAAACCCAAAGAACATGAATAAATGCCTTAAAATTACAATGTAGCTGGAAATCAGAAATCAGGAGCTCCATGCTGAACAATTTTTGCACACAATCCCTGATATGTATTAAGTTACTACACAACATATATCTAAAAACACAAATCATTAAATATGTTCCAGATAACTCTGAACATTTAAGAACTTGAAATCCAGATCTGGATGTGCCAGTTTCTTAATATGTAGTTAATAATTTTTCATTCAAATATGTATGTAAAACTGCTATCTTAATATATTACTTTGGACAGTGGGAAATACTAAGTAATTTTGAAAAAAAAAATCAAATGATATGGACTTGGCAATCTCTGCAGAGTGAAATGATCACATCATCAAAATGCATGCAAAGAAAGGAAGAGTGAAGGAATCCATATCTCCATGTTCAGTAGCCCTTTATGGGTCCTTTTTTTAAAAGTATATCTGACTGTATTTTGTTTGGGCTTTGTACAGTTTTGGCCTTTACAACACTGAGTGTCTCTGTAAAACAAAACACTCTGTTTCTTAGTCTTCCTAACCTAGCAAGTCCTAGTCCTCCTAGTAAGTCTTCCTAGCTTCCCATCTAAGAAATGCTGAATAATTTTTTCCTATCTACTTTCTTGTTTTTTAATAATTTCATGTCAACTACTCATCAGCCATCTTTTCTTCCAAGCCAAGGAATCCTCTGCCACCTAAACTCTCCATGTAGAGAAGCTTTTCTACACGTCAGATAATCCTTTTTGCACCCTGCTTAACTCTCCTCCTTCTGCTCTGCCATTTTGGAGGTGAGGGGGTCAGAGGTGTGCTCAGTATTCACCCTGAACATCCTTTGCACTGTTATTCTTCCTTCAAAAGGACTCTTGAAATGCTGTGTTCTGTCTGACTGCTAGTGAGCATTGGGGTGACATTTGCATGGAGTTTAAAGGTCCATTTTAAGGAGGAATTGTTCTCCTGGCCCACGGATTCATAGGGTCACATTACCTGAATTCAGAGGATTTTATGTCCTCTGCAGGGCAGTTTAGACAACCTAAATTTCATACCTGTGTTTTGAACTTACAGTGCAATGAAGGTGCCTCAGTGCTCTTGAAGGAGAAATCCCTTCCAGCCAGCCAGCAGTCAATATTATGCATCTCAGCCCATTGAAAATTCAGGCAAAAATTACCTTCCAAGTAATAAAATAGAATGTAAAGCCAGTATTCAAAAATTAGGGGAGATGGTAGCTGTTCTGAGGTTCTGGTTCCTGGCCTCAGTTTCCTGTTTTCAATAGTAGTGTAACATAAAATACTAAGTTTTTCCAAGAGAAAGAACCAGAATCAATCTACTGCCACTATTTGAGAGGTAAGTACTTTCTCTCGTTTCTGGAGAAACCTTTTCAGGTTTCCCTTCCAGGCCGAAGAAGGAAGCCTGTAGTTGCTTTTGGGTTTTCATATCATTAGACTGTGGTCAGAAGATGGTGCAAGTTGCTGTTTGAGGTTAGAATCAGACACCTCCATTCAAATTCAGGCAATATTATCGGATATGGGCTGAGAAGTTTATGCTAGAAGTTTAGTATCATGAAGTTATATCAAGCATAACTCAATTACAATCAAGTATTTATTTCCTAGATTGAGGCTCTCATTTTACACTCTGAATGAATAAAATATAGCCTGACCAAACACGGGTTGTGAGACAAGTGCAAGCTCTACTTAGAGGTTAACAACCTGATTTCTCTCTCACACCAGTTTTACGGTCATTTAGCTCCATTGACTTTGGTGGAACGAGTCCTGATTTACAGCATTGCTTCAGTGCAGGTTTAAAGCTGTGCTACACAATAGCAATGCTGGTGTCAGGTCTTTGGGAGCAAAGTGTCTCTGCATTGTGCTTGCCACAGTAGAATCAGTTCTGAGGTCCTAAAGAAAATCTTTATTAAATCTAGATCCATAGAGAATGCATTTTCCAAAAAATGGTTTTGGTTTCTCATTTGTGGCATTATTTTATCATTTAATATCAGTTATGAGGTTTGGTTTTTATTTTCAGTGATTTGTCACTTACCAAGGTAATCTTGGGCCTTCAGATCAGAAATGTAGGTCAGAGGTTTACAAAGCCCATATTTGTGTGTAATTTTGGTTGGAACAGATACCATCAAACTGAAATTAAATGTAAAAAATGCTGTTAAATTTAAAAACAGAAGCCCAGCAACTAAACAGATAGAATTAGTAATTTAAGGCATGACTTGGAAATTAGTTTACCTCCTGTCATCTCTCCTAAGTGTGACTGTAAGTTTGCACACAATGGGCTACCATTTCTTCAATTTAATGTGCACCACCACAGGAGGTCTCCTGAGCTGCTTCTTACCTCATACTGACTTCCTTGCGTAGAGCAGGCAAGGAAAAAACATCTGAGTGAATGCATCTGATCAAGCAACGAGAATCTGTGCTCTTAGCTTGACTCAGGTTGAGACAAAATACTGTGGGAAAGCTAAGCAAGCTGAACACAATAAACTTTCAGTCTGCTTCACTGCTAGGCAGATACAACTTTGCCTGCTGGAGTTCTCCTTTAGGATCTTTAGCTCATGTAGCCTGAGGATATGGAAGAGCACATGTGCTTTTCATGTCTCTCTTAAATTGCCAGAGTTCACTTTTCACGGTCCTTGGTGTGTCACTGGGAAGCTGTAGAATGATCTCGCTTCTGAGCCAGCCCTTGTCTTATTCAGTGCAATGGCCATGTTCTCTGGAGAAGGGATCAGCTCTCTTCTCTTCTCCCTTAACATAATCTGAAGTGTGGCAGGAACATCAGGAGGGCAGGGCAGCACTAAAAAGAAGGATTTGTTTCCTGAGAGATGGCATTGTTTCTCAGTTCCCAGCAGCAGAAACTTTAAACTAATGACCTTTCCAGAACATGTAAGCCAGCTGAGCCCAAGACTCATGTTCATTTTGATGATTTGATATTTTGTTATGATTATTTCTAGCAGGGGCAATGTTCTGCAACATCATATAAATGATAATAATAAATAAAACCATACTCCCTTTTCTCCCCCCAGAAAACAACCTCCACCATGGTTATTTACCCAATGGGTCTTGGGGGGCTTCTAGGCTGTTGTCAGGGTCCGTGCAAGACAGACTCTGCTGAGAGAACCAGGTACCTGTAGTGCCACTTCTGTGTTTCTCTTCCTCGCCCTTACCCAAATCCTGACTTCAGGGAGGGAACAGACTTTTTTTTCTTATGTGCCTGGCTTGCTGGGAGAGCCACATAGCTGTGGTCTGTTTGCTCAACTTTAGCTGTGCTGCCCAAGTGTGAAAGCAAGCATGGAGTGTAGATTGTCTCCGACTTCTGTGGGATCTGGAGCATATCCATGAGGAATGCTACTGTTTTCAGCACTTCCCTTGCTCTGCCTAAGACCAGGCACACTGAGATATGAATGTTGTTACAGCTGCCACATACTGTATATGAGCCTCATGTTGATGATTATTGCTTTAAACTAGAAGGTCTTTGTTTAAAAATGTTTTCTTCCATCTAGAACCTACCAGGCTGTGTTATACTTAAAGTAATGCTTTCTATTTTTAATGTTGTTAACAGTGTACCTGGAATTTATATAATATCACAGTTTGTATTTGTAAAAAAACACTGTCAATTCATTTATTTATTTATTTACTTCTGCAGACAGCTTTATAGTAATGGAGAACTAGCCCTGAATAATTGAAACTAATTGGCCTATTCATTTTTCAGTTGTTTTTATAATTTTATGTTTTGGTTTCTTTATTACTTCTAGGTCTGTTTTGATCCACTCCCTCAATTATACTGCTTTTCTTTAAAATATAATGAACTCTGTTGCATTTCAGAGAGCTGCATGGTCAAATCACGTCACTTCTGTCACCCTGCTGAATGCCATGTCACACTGCCAATGCTTGGAAGCACTGACTGCTGGCTTCGGCAAGACTGGAAGGAAAGGAAGACCTGGACACATCGACTATATCTAAACTATTAAACAAAATTAGTCAGAGACTTTTCCTGGAGGGCAACTGGCATGAAAGAGTTTGAACCCACGCAGGTAAACTCTCTTGCCCTCCAAATCACAGCAGCCACAACCAAAATACCTGTTGGAGATGGTGCCTGACCTGGGTCAATACAAAAGCTGTGCTTTGACATTGTCTGGGAGAGCTTTAGTAGGTTTTTGCACCAGAACCATGCCAGGGACCTGTTTAGTAGTATGGATGGTTTCAGGCCCATGCCTTGCTGGTTTTGTTTAGTTTATTTAGTGTCAGAGGGAAACCTCAGTAATTCTGCCAGGAGTCAACAGGAAACCCCTACTGGCCTCAGCAACCAGAAGCTGCTGAGAAGTATAATCATTAAGTTGTTCACCTTCTTCACATTTGGATTCTTTTTTCTCATTTTATTTTTTACCAGGCGAGCGGTGAAAATTTTTGAAATCTCATAGAGTAATAAAATTGGGTTGTTATCTCCTCAAAACTTGTTAGTTTTGAACTACCAAGAGGTTTTTCACACAAGCTGAGCTTCTGGAAAAGCCAGCTTCAGCTCTGCTCCCTGATGAAGGATCTCCTATGGCTTTGAGCAAGTAGCTAAGAACTTGTGTGACCAGCGCCCTGTTTGGATATAGGGGTAAAAAGCAATGAGGTGTTGAGACAAAAACACACCAGTTGCTTGAGGTCACGTAAGCATGCTAAACTGATGTGAACGTAAAACTTGCCTTGATTTCTGTGGCAGCTTATTGCACATGTCTGGGAAGGCAATTTATTTTAAACCTTGCAAAAAGGACACAAGTACGTTGTTATATCAAGATATTTTGAAGGTCAGAGCACTGGGGCTGACTTTGGATAAGCCTGATATGTCCTTCATACAGTGTGAAGTAGTTTGGAGAGCTGGTGCTCTGTGTTTCTAGAGCTAACTGTGTGCAGTGGTACCCCAATTATCCCATGGAACACTGTACTTCAGTACTGTGTTATACTTCTGCCTGCAGCAACATTAATCAGAATCAGGCAATTCATGGCTGAATCTCTTTCTCTTTCTGAAGATAAATGGCAGTGAAGGCTGAGTAGTTTTAAAAAGCTCATCATACAAAATTATTGTATTAGGCCATGCTGTATCACTGAGATTGCAGAAAATTACTTAAGTGTATTGAATTAAACCATGATTTTCCAATGATCTCAGCAGCAGCAGAATTGGGACAATTTAATCATTGCATTATCAGTTTGGTAGGTAACTACTATCCTGAATTGTTGCTCAGAATGAAAAAGACTCTATTGTTTTATCCAGAAGGTTTCTGGTTTCCAGCACTAGCCCTTACCTTTCTCAGAGCTCAGCCATATTGAATTTCTGAAGCTGACAAGTACTGATTTCAACAACATTTAAGGCAATGCATATTTTGCTTCATGTTTGCTATGGGCTGAGTGTGCTCTTACTTTATGTGGTCACTTGATGTGCAGCACCTTGCTGAACTATTAGAACTTGATTGTGTGCTTTTACCCAGTGTTCCTTTTTGGGTAAAAAGACTGTTTCTTAATTGACCTATTTGTGGATCAGTCTCATAAAGGAGGTTGTAGAGCCCTACATGTGCATAGTCATATCTGGCTCAGGCTGTGCAAATCTTACTTAATGAAAATGTTATGAAGCAAAGAATCAAGTTGTTGCCCAGAATGATGGACTCAGAAATTGGTATTTTTGCACTGAGCTGGATTTTGAAAAGCAGGAAGTATGGCAAAACAGAGGAGGAACATTTGACCTTATCTAATTCTGCCTCCCTTTTCCTTCCCTTTTCTGTCTTGCCCCTCAATCTTGATGCACTCTCCCATGGATGCTTGCATATGGCAGTGGCTCTCCTCAGACCTACTGAGACCACTGCATCAGTTAAGGTTTGTAAGGCCATAATGTGTTTGTTTTTGCAGTCTGATCTTGTGAGAAACTGAGGAGGGCTTGCATCTCCCTCCTACTGATAACGGTGGTGTTGAAAGAGCTCGGTGCATTCCAGGGCAAAGCCTTGGAGGCTATGGGTTAGAGAGCTGCTAACTCTGCTTTGGAAGTACATGCAGATTCCTTTGGCCTTCACTGGGGGAAAGCCTGGCTCCCCACTAAAAAAAGAGAAAAGAAAAGAAAACAACAAAACCCTAAGATACAACCCCCAACACAATAGTTGTGGTGGTCGAAATAAAACACAAAAACCCCAGTCTCAGCCCAATTACTCTGTCTGGGGAGGCTTTGGAATTAGAGGCTTTGAAGCTTGACCCGGAGATGAGTCCATGGTCCCTTTGTGGAAGAAGGGTGCAGGCTCTGCACTGCTTAAGTGGGCTTCGGTGTGCAAGGACAAAGCCCAGTGGCCTGGGCTGGTAGTCCCTGCCTGCTGGCTCGATGCTCATTCACTCTGTGCAGGCTCTGGGCTGTGCTCTGCAGCCATCATCCCAGGCTTCATCTCAGGCTCTTTCTGACCCTCTTTGGCTGTTTTAAAGCTGGCTCCTTTCAGCTTATATTCTGTCTCTAACAATTCGCTCTCCTTCCCCCTCCCTCTCCGCTTCCACAACTGAGCTCACTTTTCCAAACTCCCCATTCCACCATCTATCCACTCCATATGTTTATATTTTCCTATTGCTGAGGCACGGCATGCTGACCTGCCTGGACAGAGCTCCTTTATCACAGAGATAAACATGATGTCCCCCTCACATAGAGTTTCTATCATGTATGACCTTTCATCTTGAACTGCCATGACCTTTTTTTTATTAATGCTGTACTGTGCTGCTTGCAGAAGCCAGGAAAGAAAATCTTTTGTTTCTAGATAGAATACTGCTAAAGGACATGATACGGTCTTGTTTTTAATCCAGCTAATTAAAATCTGCATGTGCAGTGTAACTGAGAACGCAGCCTTCGCCCACCACTTTCCCACAGGCAGGGAATAAAGGCCTTTAGTGCAGCAGCAGCTAGCCACCCTTGGATAACAGAGAACAGAGCCCACAATTCATCCCAGCTTTCCTTATCATATTCACAGAGGGCTTTCCCCTCCCTCCCTCTCTCCCTCCCCCTCTCTCTCCATGGAATCACTTACTGTAGTTATGTGCCTCTATACATCACTGCAGAATGTAATCAAGTTAAAAATATGTTAGCTGGCATTTATCTATGCTCCAGTGAGCTCCAAATATAATTCATTTCTATTAAAA